>JAMPIV010001116.1:0-31166 GCA_024509875.1 Oreohelix idahoensis
TGTTGTGGGGGTAATGGTGAATAGGATATAAAGGTATGGTGGAGGTGGTTAGAGTTATGGTTTGTGTGGTGGAATGGGGAGGAGGATTATGTTGTGTTGATGTTGGTAGATATATTTGGAATTGGTGAGTTTTTGTTTGGGGTGTTTTTGGGGTTGGGGGTTGTTGGTGATTTTAATTGTGTTAATAGATTTGATGGGGAGGAGGAGTTGTTAGGGTTGAGGGAGGTGTGGAAGAGTATAGAGTGGGGGTAAATGTTGGGGTGTTTGGAGAGGTTTGGGTGGTGAGTGTGGTTAGTAAATTGGGAGGATGGGTGTATTTTGTTTATTGTGGTATGGGTAGATGTGTTGGTGGATGGTGGTGGTGGTGGTGATGGTTGTGGTGGTGGATTTAAATTTTGGGGGGTGTTATGGATTGTTGTTGGTGTGTGTATTGGTGTTAAGTGGTGTGATATTATATTTTTGTATGGGTTTGAGGTGGTAATGGAGTTAGAGGATATTATGGGGAATAGTATAAGTGTTGATGTTGTTGGTGTTTTTTGTAGAATTTGCTTGGGATTTTGGAAGAGGGAGTGGGGGAGTGTGTTGAGAGGTGGGGGGAGATTGGATTTTATGGTGGAGTGAATTAATATGGGAGTAGGGTTGAGGAGGGATAAAAGAGAAAGAGAGAATGGTCAATCGCGCATAATGGAAGGGGTGCTCTTGTCTTTAATAGGGGCCTAATAGATGGTACTCCGGTATCAATTCTTTTCGACTCGGGGTGCACTACCATTGGAGTGGGCAATCACTCGTAAATCCTTCTCGAGCTACAGGCAATATAGTCAAATGTGTAACATTTGGTGGCACATTGGAGAAGTACTCCACTGCCATTATCTATATTGCTACGCCTTTCTTTACAGGAGAGGTGCAAGCATGTCTCTTGCCGAATCCGATCGCTGATCTTATCATCGGTCGCATTCATGGAGTGAAAGAATGCACTCCACAGCAAATTTCTAATTGGGAAAATGTTAATATGCAATCTGCTAATGCAGTAATCACTAGGGCTCAAGCTCTTAATATGCCACAATCTTCACATTCTGAAGATAATGATGCGCAGATCCAAGATGATCCCTTGGAGATTTCCCACGATTCCTTTATCAAACAGCAGGAAGATGATCCTACTCTAAAGAAATTCTTTACTCTGGCAACAAAAGGTGATCCGAATAAGGATACAAATCGTAAATCTTGGATTACGATGAAGAATGGCGTACTTGTACGTATGGTACAAGACTCCGCTAAGTCCATTCATTCTCAAATCCTTGTGCGAAAAAATATGAGAGTTAAAATCTTACAGCACGCTCATGATTCGCAGTGTGCTGGACATATGGGTTTTTCCCGTACTAAAGCTAGAGTTCTTCAATCTTTCTTTTGGCCTGCTGTGAATAAGGACATACGAATCTATTGTCGATCTTGTAAAGTATGTCAAGAGATTAAATCCAGAGGTCCACGCCATGATGCACCTATTCAGGCTGCAGACATTCCCATTCGGCCATTTCAAAAAATGGCGATAGACATCATTGGTCCATTTAAGATAAAGTCTGCTAGAGGACACCAATTTATTTTGACGTGTGTTGATATGTGCACACGTTGGCCGGAGGCTGTTCCTCTAAAGAGCATAACTACTGCTGATGTCGCAGATGCTCTTTGGTTAATATTTTCTCGTCTGGGGTTTCCAGCAGAAATATTATCCGACCATGGTACCCAACTCATATCGGATACCATGTCTCAAGTAATGTCGACTCTGAAGATAGAGAGATCGCTGAGTAGTATTTATCATCCTATGTCCAATGGGATGGTGGAACGTTTGAATAGAACTCTGAAAAACCTACTAGGTAAGATAACAGAAGATCATCCTCAGGATTGGGATAGGGTTTTACCCGCGGCTCTCTTTGCATATAGAGAGGTCGCCAACGAACATACAGGATTTTCTCCCTTTGAACTTGTCTTTGGCGCGAAACCGCGAGGTCCTATGTCCTTACTTCATGATCTTATAACTGCTGATAATATTGTCGATGACACAAAATCCTCTTATGAATATGTCATCGCACTTAGACACAAGATTATTGAAGCATGCAAATTGGCAACTGCTTCTTCTGAATTTGCGAAACAGAAGGCAAGGGAATTTGCCAATAAAAAGAGATGTTTGCGACAACTTTGTCCAGGTGACAAAGCATTTGTCTTGCTACCTTGTAGGGAAAATAGACTTCTCATTTCTTGGAAAGGTCCGTACGATATAATATCAAAAGTTTCCGATGTTGACTATATCGTCGATATTGACGGGAAGCGTAAAACCTTCCACATCAACATGCTCACGGAATTCCATGAACGTCCTGATTATTTACAACCTGTTTTCCAGGCAACGGACGATTTTCCAGTCCAACATGGACAGTACTCATCTCTGTCAGTAATACAGGATGAGGAAACGAGTTTCTCGGATGTAAATTTACCTTTTCCAATGATTCCTCTTCACTCTAATGAATCATGGAAAGATGTTGCAATTTCTCCAGAATTATCTCCAGGAGAGCAGAAACAAGTTTCTACTATGTTAGAACAATTTCAGGATGTCCTTACTGACATTCCTGGTCAAACTGATGTCATTCAACATGACATTATTCTTACTGACCATAGTCCTATAAGAGTCAGACCGTATCCTATCCCGATACATTTTCAAGCACAGGTAGAGAAAGAGTTAGATGAGATGATAGAGTTAAAAATTATTGAACCATCCACATCAGCATATTCTTCGCCGATGGTTATAGTACGAAAAAAAAGACAATAACATACGTCTTTGCGTGGATTATCGCAAATTGAATCAAGTGACTAAATTTGATGCTGAACCTATGCCTTTACTAGAAGAGCGACTTACGAGACTATCGAGTTCTCCTTTCTTTACTAAACTCGATTTGTCTAAGGGATATTGGCAAGTTCCACTATCCGAACACGCCAAACCGTTTACTGCTTTTTCGACGCCTAGGGGTCTATTCCAATGGAATTTCATGCCTTTCGGTCTTATGAACGCCCCTGCAACATCTGTACGCATGATGCGTCGAATCCTATCTCATCGCTCAGATGTCATTGCGTATCTTGATGACATCTGTCTTTTCAGTGATACTTGGAACGATCACTATAATGGTATAAATGAACTATTGTCTATCTTACGCGAGCATAACCTGACAGCGAAACCATCGAAAGCATGTATTGGTTTTAGCGAAATATCTTTCTTAGGACACCGTGTTGGTCATGGGTTCCTAAAAAACAGAAGACCATAATACAAGTAAGATACTTAACATTTCTATTCCTAAGACTAAAAAGCAAGTACGAAGTCTCTTAGGTCTAATACAATTTTATGGACGATTCATCCCGAATCTGTCCTCCATTATGTCACCTCTTTCTTCCTTGCTAAAGAAAGGGTCTCCTAATGTAGTCCATTGGACTCAAGAATGTCAATCCTCTTTGGATAAGGTTAAAACTATGTTTTCTACTTCACCTATCCTAGTATTGCCTTCTAAGGATAAGACATTTATTCTTCGTAGTGACGCTTCATCCACCGGGATTGGAGCTGCACTAATGCAAGAGTACTCTGGAACTCTGCATCCTGTGATGTATATTTCTCGGAAATTAAATGCCGCAGAGAAGAAGAATTACTCGGTCCTAGACCGTGAATTATTGGCTATGGTTTGGTCAATCCTTAAACTGCAAAGATTTCTTCTGGGCGCGCATTTCATTGTGGAAACTGACCAGAAAGCTCTTACGGCTATTCAGAGTAAAAATCTGAAGAGCGCGAGATCAACGCGATACGCGATTGCTCTACAGCCATTTCATTTTTCGGTGCGAGCTATCCGTGGGTCAGAAAATGTGATGGCAGATATTTTGTCTAGATGCCCACATGATTCATAACTGTTATACAACTTTGATACAGTTGTTTCTATGTTGAAATGTGTACACATATGTAATATATCATATATTGATTGTAACACTACTTAGCGGTTCATTGATATTTATTCACCGCTGATCTTTCAATGTTTTTTCGTCTTTGATGATCATGATGTTAAGATATCTTAGATGAAATTTATGTATAAACTAATGTGGAAATTGTATTGGTGCGTTGTGAGCCTATTGTATGTTGCTTCTAGATGGATTTCAAAAAAAAAAAAAAAAAAAAATGTACCATTTTTTTTCCCGAGGGAGGTGGTAATCTGTTGCGTGCATATTTTGACGCACATATTACAAAAATCGATATGGCTATTTAATATGGGAGAAAATATAGACATTCATTCAGTTGTGTATGAAAATGCTGTCTATGGTAAAAGCGAGAGAATCCATGTTTGATTCACACGTTTGATTATAGGAGTAATCGTTCTGGATATTGATCCAGCGCAACGATATTGCGCTCGCGTTTGTACTTATTTTTTAGGGCCAGAAAATATATTAATTTGCTTATTGTGTTTATGGCCTGAATTCATATGTATTACATATTATTAGTACAAGTAGAATCAGTCCTATATTGTATATTTTGGATGGGTAGGCGGGACTAGATTCTTATTATTCCGGTCTAGCGGAAGTGCTCACGGATTCAGAATCTACTTCTGAGATCCTAGTATCGCGTTTACGAGTTGGGGGACGTACTATGAGCGGGGTGAGTTATAGATTTGAACGGAATGTGGGGATATAGAGATACAGTGAAGAGTCAGTACACAGATCTTTGGTCTACAGCTTTATGCTACGTGTAATTAACCTGATCATCGTAAGAGCTGTTATGGAGACATTTATGGAAAGATCAGATGTATGGATAGCCCATTTAATGGAGCGTCAGATAGGTAGAGCAGCTAGGCTGTGCTTATGATTCCTGCCTATCGCTGATTGAACGAGGGAGATGGTGCGACGTGTGACAGCCGAGCGAGTATGGCCAGCCGGATGGTATTTTTAGATGTTATATTGCGTATATCAACACAGATGATGAGGATATAAAGAGGGATTCACTTGTGCCAATGAGAACCAGAGTATTTAGACCTACGGGTCAATAGCGAGTGTAACAGTGACAGTGTGGTAGAGTCGACAAAGCTTATGGATCTCAGGATTCAGAGGGCGCCCTGTTTGCGTGTGTTATATCATAATATATGGGGTACGAGAACGTATGTGTTGATCGAATCGAGCTTGATATACGATGTATAGTCTTCATTATTACTCGGGGCTTAGTGATCTTGCCTTAGGGCATCTTTAAACGTGCGATTACTCAGTGTCGAGTCACATAGGGTTAAGGTAAGCTGCTCTAGGAAGTAGGAAAGAAGGGGGGTAGTTGTTGGGGGGGTTGGGGGGGGGAGAGTGGTGAGTGTTAGTGGGATGGACGAGGAGGAGGGAAATGTGGCTATATTAGTGAACAACAATCCATTTCTAGAGGGGAATATGTAGGTACACTAAGTGGACACAATATTACAGTTGTGCTATGCGACTACCCACCTGTAGAGATCAATCATTAGATATCGCGTTGAGAAACTTCTTCTGTACTGTCTGTCTGCTCGGATTGCGGAGATATATTCAGTCGAGCAGACTTGTCAATCACTAATAGGAAGGTACATCATACCCTACATAGCTCTACAGAGATCACAGCACAATAAAATTCTGACAGCACGACAAAGCGAGAATCTTTAGACTCTTAGCCTCCTGTATGTATCTCTCCTCGATACTGATACCGCTAGTGTGATATATGTCTAGAATGAAGTGACTCATTCAGAGCAGTCAATACCATAGATTACACAGCATATCTAGCATCACTGCGTGATCGCTACTGTAGACATGTTCTAATATTATGAGTCGGATATATTTGATCAATTTCCACTTGTGTGGCATCTCATCGGTCACAATTTATCTCGCTGCACGTCCCAGACCTCCTACAATCATAATCCCCCCCCCCCCATAATCATATCACCCCATACTATCGTCCACTACACTTCACCTCATCCAGCAGTCCAGCGTGATTTGGAAGTATCTCACAAGTGAGAACCAGGCGCATGTCTTGTCCCCTGTAGCGCTTTGTCCTTCCCTAACTCAGGACTATGTAGGTTACTCCATTTTACAGCTGGGTAGACTGAGCATGCCTGATCTCAACAACAACACCACTCTTCGCTTACAGAGCATACAGAACTGACACTTTACAGAGTGAAAGAATAAGAGAAACTTTACACATATTCACTACTTTTTTAGAAGTATGTAAGGGCTGTCATTTGTTTTAGAATGTGAATAATGTAATACGCATACATTAGCAGAACTTACTTTACAATATTTCTTTGAATGTTTTTAAAATGTTTTGTTCTTACCATAGCCGATGCCGGAAGAAAGGATTTTATATTATTTGGCATTATGTGATTGATATGTTTTGAGAATGTGTTGATAAATGCTGAGTTTTTTAATAATACTGATACATGCAGAAACGTCCATATTAATTGCTTACGGGTTGACCGCATTGAGCAAGAATCAGACAGAGGATGTAAGACAAAAGGCAGGAATGCCCAGAACGGACCAGTGCGTGCGCAATCTTCTCAACCCTTTCAAAATAAAGTGCGTGTCGTTCCCTAACAGAGCAATAGAGTTCCACCACCTGCTCCTAGTCCTCCTTTCGGGAAAGCTACTCTCGCTCTTCGGCCCCAGCGTATTTCCTGCTGTTGTTGTTACTCTCGCTCTTCGGCCCCAGCGTATTTCCTGCTGTTGTTGTTGTTGTTACTCTCGCTCTTCGGCCCCATCGTATTTCCTGCTGTTGTTGTTACTCTCGCTCTTCGGCCCCAGCGTATTTCCTGCTGTTGTTACTCTCGCTCTTCGGCCCCAGCGTATTTCCTGCTGTTGTTGTTGTTACTCTCGCTCTTCGGCCCCAGCGTATTTCCTGCTGTTGTTGTTGTTACTCTCGCTCTTCGGCCCCAGCGTGTATTTCCTGCTGTTGTTGTTACTCTCGCTCTTCGGCCCCAGCGTATTTCCTGCTGTTGTTACTCTCGCTCTTCGGCCCCAGCGTATTTCCTGCTGTTGTTGTTGTTACTCTCGCTCTTCGGTTCCAGCGTATTTCCTGTTGTTGTTGTTGTTACTCTCGCTCTTCGGCCCCAGCGTATTTCCTGCTGTTGTTGTTGTTACTCTCGCTCTTCGGCCTCAGCGTATTTCCTGCTGTTGTTGTTGTTACTGTTCCAGCGGCGCTTGGGCTCTCGCTCTTCGGCCCCAGCGTATTTTCTGCAAGTAAACCAACTGTAGTGATGGTCTAATGCTGCTTTATAGAGAAATAGCAGTGGCTTTGTGTGACTTTCCATGACCTTAATACCTCATCACTTTTAACGCACATACTGATTTGCCAGTTATCTAGCAGTAGAATGAATGGGAAAAAAATAGGAGAAAGAACAGGAAAAAACCTACGTTGCGGCCACAAGGCCATTGTCGGAGACAGACAAACAAAAAGCAGAAGGAAATTCTGTTTGTCCGCAAAGTAGGATTTTTCTGTTCTTTCTCTTATTACATTGTTTTTTCATCATCCATTCTACTGTTTTACCCCGTCTTACTGCAGTTCTTCTCATTTACAGTTATCTAGCAATGTTGTTGTTGTATTTTGTAAATTCGTGTGTTCTCTTACTTGATAGTAAGACTTCATACCTGACCTCGTACTTCATTAACAAAGGCAGTCATTGTGTCAGACTCTCAGTCCATCTTCGAAAGGTTCAAAATGGTTGGCTACGGCATGAGTGGAAAACATTGATAGAAGCTTCGAGTCCGCAGAAGCTGGTGTGGATCTGCTGTCCTGGGCATGCGGGGGGTATGCAGTAATGAGAGAGCTGACAGACTAACATCAAGAGCACCCACAGTGGGGACAGTGGAAATGGATAAGGGAGAGATACTGATAATAATTAATGATCGCCTGTTAGAGAATGACACTGCAATAGATGAATCATCAAGGTTAAGATTGTCGGAATTTGGCATCAAAGTTAGGCTAGCAGAGATGGACGTATGAGAGTATGCATCCGTCGTGTATACAACCAGCGAGCTACAGGAACAGTTAGCATTCACACTCTTCGACACATACTGAGGGAGATTGAGCACCTATGGGCTTGCCCGAAGTGCAATGATGTCGATTCTGTTCAACAATAACAATATCCTGACAATCGAAATGTTTTATTCTGCTGCTTCTGCGTTTTGTCCGCGACGTCGTGCATTAAAAGCAGCTTTGCAATATTTAATGGGGGTTTCTCTGTATATACATGTTTAAATATATGTGTATGTGTAATCCCACCTGCTCAGGTATTCTGTACTTGGCGGGACGTCCTCGCATGTCCCACTTTCTAGATCATGGTTTTAAAACGTGTTACAAAATATAAACAGACTGAGATGCGCCAGTGATATTGTCTAACAGCGAGTGAGGGGAGAAAAAGATTTACACAGACATTATTCATACTATATTGGCATCAAGGAAAAATAAAGGCTTTAGCCTAAATACCAGAGAGACATAAGTGGTGGTCATCTTGACGAAATTGACTTTCCAGAATGCGCCTTTGAAATAAATGAGACATCTCTGAAAGAATTCAATAGATTCAAACACCCAGGCACGTCAGTAGCATCAGATGAAAGATGCATCTCAGAGGTGAAGATCAGAGAAGACCCGGCAAAATCAGCGTTCCGTAAGTTGCAGAAAATTGTGTGCAATAAATCTTTGTCACTTGAAGTAAGAAAAAGAGTTCTTAAGTGTTACATAGAACCAATCCTTACATGCGGAAGTGAATCATGGACAACTAGTAAACAAGCAAGAAAATCCATAAATTCCACAGAGATGCAATTTCACAGGAAAACGTTAAGAAAACCATTGATAGCTAATAAGAGTAATGATGATGTCCTGAATGAAGCCAGAGTGAATATTTCGGATATTAGAAGGACGCAGTTCACTTTCCTTGGGCATATGATGAAAAGAAAGCTGGAGTATATAATGATTACAGTCAAGGTTGCAGGAAACAGAGAAAGAGCATGATAAATGGAAAAGATGCTGGGCAGTTTGACGTCGTAGCATGGGTAGAAGTCAACAGCAGAATTGATAATCAGCACTGGGGACAGGAAATTGTGGAGAGACATGATCACCTACGCTACCGGCATGGTACTTGAAGAGGAAGCGATATCTAGTAAAAATGAATGTCTTACTCTAACAAGATGATAGAAGTTATAGTCGTCTCGAAGAAGCAAATTGTATCTGAAGCATTCGGTGGGAAGTTGTTGCATCTTATTGTCCTTTTTTTATCATTTGTTGTTCATGTTTATGTTCTTGCGTCGTAACCACCTTGACATTGATATTCAGTTATATTCTTCTTACAAGATGCGGATATCAGAACATCTCCATCACAAATCTTGTTGGTTCCCCGCGGAACCTCAGACTGTAGTTGTTGTTGGTCACATATTTCTGTTATGGGTCGCCCTTTTCTGTCCACACCCCCCCCCCCACCCTTTTTAGGTTACAGTTACGTTAGCTTTCTCTTCTCCCATTTTTCTCCTGGCTCTCTTTGATCTCTCCGTTACTGTCGTCGTCTGCAGCTTCCGGTCAAGGCCATGTCTATTTACACGGGTCAGGTCAATGGTACCTAACTTTTCAGACTACACTCCTTCCACTTGGCATCTAGGAAACTTTCCCGTATACACACACACACACACTCTTCTTTCTTCTCTCTCTCTCTCTCTCTCTCTCTCTCTCTCTCTCTTCCCCCCCCCCCCCCCTTTTTTTTCCGTTCAGTATGAGAGAAAACATATTATGTAGTTTACCATTCAGTTGCACATAAGAAAATATATAAATATATCAAGTAGTTTACCATAAACACAATTTTATTCAGAACACAACATTGTTTTAGTATAGTAGAGGTTCAATGTTTATTATAACTCGGTAAAAATAAATTAGTGGGACCCTTCATTTTGTTTCTTGTCACCAACAGTTTCATTATGGATACAGTTTTTGACAGAGATGCCCTCAGGACCGGCCTTAGAAGCTGCGGGGGCCCGATGTGTACCATATAGGTAGGGCCCCCTTGGATTTATGATTATTTAATATTAGATATCAGAATTTTTGCTATGACACCGTACACAACAAATATCAATATTTATTAGTTATGTTTGGGATTACACGTGTTAACAATCTATGGATAATATTACAACAAAGTATGCGTACAGCAATACGTTTGGACATCCAGTATCTCTCATTCAAAGTAAGGAATGTCAGGATTTTCAAAGTCTTTCCAAGACATGATGAAGGAAGAATTGGCTTCAGTGCTTCCATTTCCTCGACCAGTACATGACCATCTTAAATCTGCTTGCTTTACATTTTTTATTTTCCTTGTTTGGAAAGATGTTGGGAACGAGATCTGACCTTTTTAAATCCTGTCACTGAAATCCTACTGTTTTCCTCCCTGATTGTCGATGTAATTTTCTGCGTTGCTATCAACCTATGTAAAGCTGAGCACTTTTTAGTAATCTGACTGTTGATGTATATACCTTTTTTTCTTGGTCAGTTATTTAATCTTAATTCTTTTATTTTGTCACATGAATGAAGTGTCCCGTTTGTATTTTCTTCAAATTATATAGGCCTATATACACACACACATAATGTGTCAAAAGGACCACTGGCTTCTATCAGCAAGCATGATGAAGCCATGAAAAGGACACCTTAGATATTGCAGCGTTGACAGCTACTAAGCCCTGAAAAGGACACCTTAGCACTTGAAGCGTTGACAGCTTCTAAGCCCTGAAAAGGAATGATAGCATCCACCAGCTAGCATGATGCCCTAACAAGGAATAGTCATGAAAAAGACCGCCATCTGTCAACTCTGCGTACACAAACAAAATGTTTATTTAACAAAATATTAATTATAGTGAACAAGTTGAAGGAAAGTGAAAGAACAAAGTCCGTTGATTGACAGGAATAATATGAGTAGCTTATGATTTCCTGTATTTGTATCCTGTACGACTTTTAAAACGACGGTAGCAGTTCATTCATCCTGACAAGCTAAACAGAGGCGCCAGCTGTGAGCATTTGTTGGGGATAATCCTGAGCGCGTGTTCAAACTGTGTACGTCTGACAGGATTTAATTACTGGGTTACAGTTTTAAATATAATTATATATGTTGTTTGGTCCAAACGTGGGGCCTTAGTGTTGCTATTAATGCGTGTAGAATTGTTTTGCTTATGCATGGCGCATAAACTGATGGGCAGATTTGCGTTAGAAAATGTATTGCTGTAAATGTAAAAGGTAAAAACAGTCCCAAAGTAGATACTGCCTTAGGGAAGTTAATTGTTAGAGATTTCACTCTGCTAGGTGATGTGACCGTTCTCTTCCTCGTTACCGCAGCCGTCCTTAACTTAAGAACAAGATACGACTTTACAGCTGGGTAGACTCCAGCGTTACCCTGTCATGTTTTGAACCAGGTAACTTTGCATGGAGAAGCAAGAGCTCTAGCCACTCTGCTTCTGGACGCTCATTGCTAAAGGTAAAAGTAGTCTCATAACAGATACTGACGTAGGGGAGTGAAGTGTTAGAGATTTCATTCTACTAGGTCCAGCATCGAGAGGTGGGGGGTGGCCAGTTTCCTTCCTCGCTGCTTTTCCTTCTCTAACTCAATAGAGAAGTCAGGTACCCATTTACAGCTGGGTAGACTGGAACGTGTCGATACCGTGAATCGTACCCAGCACCTTTAACGCGAGCGACTTAGGCTTTAACCACTCTTTTTAAAAAAAAGGTAAAGATAGTCCCATAGCGGATACTGCCGTGGGGTAGTGAAGGGTAAGAGACTTCACTATACTAGGTCCAGCATTGAGAGGTGGGGGGGGGGGGGGGGGGGGGGGGGGGTGACAAGTTCACTTTCTCGCTGCCTTTTTCTTCCCTAACTCAAGAGCAAAGTCAGATACCCATTTAAAGCGGGTTAGACTGGAGCGTATCGATCCCGGCACCTTTGCCGGAACAGGGCCAGCGCTCTAACTTTATCATAAAGATAATTTTTCTGATCACTTTGTTATCCTAAGTGTGTACGGCATTATGTTATCATTTTTAGTGCGCTTAAAAGCAGATATAAACTTTAAAAACAATATTGTGTCATTATTATTTTCTGTCTTTCTCTAAAACCAGTTACTCCTAACAAAATCTAATATCATCTGTATTTATCGTGATAATATCATCTTTACCGTTCAATTCCACAAGGGGTATAAGCCGTCATCAAAAGCATGCCGAATCCTGTCCTGTGTCATCCGTCCCAAGTCTATGTGTGTGTTCTTTATCTCGTTAATTTTGTTTCCATGTAATTTGTTCTACAGTTCTCTTCTCCATGGGTTTGTCTGTTTCTTTTTCCTGTCTTGAAAATGCACCTGATAAATCTCTGTTTTAGTTCAAACAATGTTTTGGTGATTATTCATTATTAAATGTTCCAGCTTTAACTGTTAATATTTAATTATTTCACTGCTCTCTCTCTCTGTCTCTCTCTCTCTCTCTCTGTGTGTGTGTATGTGCCTGTGTGTGTTACATTAGTGAATGCAGTTTTAACATTAACTATTTACTTTTGCGTTTAAGAATGGTCAAACTTGAAAACACTTTTAGAATAGTATTATTGTAGTGCAGAAATGTGAAAAGGCAATAAGGCATATTTCTTTACTCTGATGAAATAAAGATTTCGCTCTTCCGTTTTCTTACCTTGTGGTTTTCAGAACAAGGACTGCATTGCAATGCTACCAACAGGTTTCCTCAGTGGGCTTTCTCTGTGCTGCGTCATGAGCTTCCGTATTGAGGACCTTCTGTTGCCTTCGTTGGCTGAGTAAAATTGAAATTATTTACTTGTGTTGACTTGCTCAAATTTCCTGAAGTTTTGTTTTGCTTAGAGTTTCTACTGGATGGGGGTAGCCGGCCTCTGCCCAACCCTTCAGCCGCAAGCTTTCTCCTAGCGCATTTCTGACCTATAATTTATTCAGTGAGTGTGACGGTAATTACCAGGTTTGAATTTGACAAACAACGTCTGCTGTTTTGAAAACCGGCACGCGTTTCTGTGTTGCTAGACAGGATTAAGGATTGTTTGTAAAGTTGTTTGTGCAAGGAGCGTAAATTTGTCCTGTACTAACACGATCACCATAACAGTCATCTTATACAGTTGGCGTAGTCGTTAATGTCTCTCCACACCTATCGGCCAAGAAGTTTCTCTTTAATTTCATTACTTTACAGTTTCCTGTATCTTGTTAAGCGGTCTAAGATCATCTCTCTTTATCCTCACCAACTTTACTAATTCTGACAGTTCGTACAAGCGTACTTACCGGAACATGGACAGTGAAGCCCACTGTTTCCTTCGGATCTTTGCCGTGGTCTTTCTTTTATTTCCGGCCTCCTCTTCCGGAGCATTGGACTCTTATCGGGATTTTAAACATGACTAGGTTGTCAGTGCCCCATGTAGTTCCAGGTAGTCTCTGAAGAGACAAAGAAAGGATATTACTACTGCACCCACATGCATGTCGTACAAGGCGACTAATTAGAGGTTGGGCATGGGGCTGGCAATTTCATCGTATAAAACAAATTGTCACAGGAACCAACGCTGCAAGAGGATGTGAATACTTGGTGCAGGCTTCCTGCAAGGGGACCAGCTACAATGTTGTCGTCGTGCTCCCTAAGGAGCTCAAAGAAAAATTATGACGATGATGTAGTCAGCGGAGTATCGAGTGGCAAAGTAGTTAAATTGGTTACACCCCATTCTACCAGCGGTAAAGGGGGTACCTGGCTCTGCTGTTGTGTCAGGGAAGACAAAGGCAGCGAAGAATGAAAACGGTCCCCCCCCCCCCCCCCAACTCATAACGCTGAGACCTAGAATTGTGAGGTCTCTAACACTTTATTCCCCCGAGGCGGTGTCTGCTGTAGAACTACCTTTACGTAGGCAATCAACCTCTGTAGGATCATTTAGGTTCCAGTGATCTACTTCCTTATTTATTAATCTCCAGCACTTCTTTTGAAATTGTAGATTCAGTTTAGCAAAGATAAGTTACAGAAATGGCGGTTTCGCCATTTATTTTACTTGTTTTTTGTTTTGTTCCTTATGAACTGCAGACACACCACTGTAGCTCTGACCTTCATGGCAAGAAGTCTGTATCACTGAATATAGCCTTGAAGTGGTGGTTTCTCTTTAGCTTGTTTTACTGATGAGGTTGCCCACCCCTTGCACAACCTCACATTAGTGGCCTTTACGACATGCCTGTGGGAGCAGCAGCTCTGTTCTTTCTTTGTGTCCTTAGTGACGACCTTGGAGCTACACGGGGCACAATTGAAAATATGTAGTTTCTTATATAATATTTGTAGCAGTACTTACGTTGCAAGGTAAACTACATATATATATATATATATATATATATATATATATATATATATATATATATATATATATATATTTATATATATAATATATATATATATATATATATATATATATATAATCTTCTCATCTGCGTTCGTCCTGAAAAGGACGTTGGTTGCATTGTGTCGCCGTTTACAGCAAAGCTGCGATATCTGCGCCTTTCGGCCCGACACATCCGGCTTCGGCACGGCATTTTTGGGACCGGGTTTGTCTTCCCACTTCGATCCCTACTCTCTGTCAGACTGCAGTGATGCAACCTGTTTCCAGGACCACCACTTGGTTCGCTGACCCTGACGCAAGCAGTCAGCTATGGGTCGCTGACTGCATCACTGTTGCTGCGTTTTTTTTTTTTTTTTTTGCCTTCTGGCGAGGCGCGTTCCTTAACCTATTTGGTTATATCACAGCGGATTTGCCATCCCAAAAAAAGTCAACTCTGTTGTCTGCTAACGCGATCAGCGTTGATAGATACTAAGTCCTGAAAAGAACCAACATTATCTATCTGATAGCATAAAGCCCTAACCAGGACTCGCCAGCTACGCCAACGCCCGAGCTAGTAGTCAATGGTTGCTTGTATACATATACTGTTCAAAAAAAAAAGAAACGAATAGCTACTGAAGGCACACACTTAGCCATAATTTTGACATTCAATAACTTTTTTTAATTTAATGAGTTAATTGTTCAAATTGCACACAAGAATACCTTAGGGTTCAACCAATCAATTGACAGTTGTTTTGCATCTGGGTCACGAGAGTTTTTTGGCGTACGGGCTTTCCCGTTAGTATGGTGTGTGGCCTCCTCTTGCATCTATCAGCGACTGGCATCTCCTGGGCATGGATGCGATCAGACGTCTGATGTGGGTCTGTGGGATGGCTGCCCACTCTTCAGTGAGTGCCTGGAACAGATCACGACGATTGGCTGGAGCAACGTCTCGGCGACAAACACGTCTATGCAGCTCATCCCACAGGCGCTCAATCGGACTCATGTCTGGAGACAGGGCTGGCCAGGGAAGGGTGAAAATGTTGTTGGCAGTCAGGAACTGCGTGGTCAGCTGTGCACAATGGGGTCTGGCGTTGTCCTGTTGAAACACAGACCTTTGGGCAGCCAAAAGTGGAAGGACATGGGGTCGAAGAATTTCATTGACGTATAGTTGCGCATTCAAGCCTCCTTCAATGTGCACCAATTGACTCCTTCCGTTGTAACTGATCATTCCCCACACCATTGCACCTCCACCACCGTGCGGTGGAGCTTCATCAACGCAATTTTGGGCAAAACGTTCATTTCGCCTACGGTAGACCCTACGCCGTCTATCATGACGCTGCAACAAAAAGAAAGATTCGTCACTAAACCAGACAAATCTCCATTGATTGTCAGCTGCCCAGGGACGATGCTGGTTGGCCCAAAGAAGTCGATTTTGGCGATGGCGGCGCGTAAGGACAGGTCCTCGGTGAGGTCGTTGTGCCCAAAGTCCAGCGTCATGCAGTCTATTCCGGACAGTTTGATCAGACACATGACGTCCTGCAGGCAACGACTGGGCCGTTGAGGAATAAACCTGTCTCTGAGGTGACGAAGCCGAATAAAGCGATCATCCGCTGCTGTTGTCACTCTGGGTCGTCCACTGCGATGCCGGTCTTCAACTGAGCCAGTGGCTTGGAACCGGTGCCAAAGTCGACTGATGGTACTCTGATGCACGTTTAAATGCCTGGCAACCTGACTTTGACTTTCGCCTGCATGCAGTCGGCCAATAGCAATGTTCCTTAAATTTATCGATAGAGACGCCATAAATGTCTGCTTGAAAAGGAACTGAATTTTTTTTGTGTAGCGTTATCCTTTTATAGGGTTTCAGTTGCGTCGTCAGTGAATAGTGTTCACCCCAAATTTTGTTGCTTTCACGTGCAACATGAGCTGTGGTCAAAAATTGCGTCATAAACACTATTGACCACTGCGTTGTAACGATTACAAAAACGAACGCAATTCAGGTCAACACGTGCATTTCACACTGTAAAGAACATTTGAGGCTGGTTTTTATATACCCTAGCACCAAATTTTACTTACAAACTCATAAAAACGCGCCCTCGGATAGCTATGCGTTTCTTTTTTTTTTTTTTTTTGAACAGTATACATTATATATATATATATATATATATATATATATATATATATATATATATATATATATATATATATATATATATATATATATATTTCATTATCAGGGTCTTTCCTATACCGCAGGTGGGGGCTAGATTTACTGTCCCGAGTACCATAGCCCGTTGCGGTTGTTCCACAGCCTGCATGATGCCTTTTCCGCAGTTTCACTAAGCCTCTTCAGGTCTCTTGTTCTCGACAGTCCCCTCAGCCCCAACAATTTCAATAAATCAGACACTGACGCAGCCACGAGCTCTCTTGCACCCACCTCAACAGCCATGACCCTTGCAATGAACCTATCGTGTCTCAGATCCGCAGACAGATCACTATACTTTGCCGCTTTGAACTAATGATGCTCGTCCAATCTGGATTCAAATGGCACGGTCAGTTCAATCAATATAACCTTCTGCGATGAAGAAGAATGCAGTATTATATCCGGCCGTCTTCGAGATTTTCTGATATATATATATATATATATATATGATCTTTTATGCATGTTTTTTCAAGTGTAATCTGGCTGCCATTTGCCACATTTATTGTCATAATCATCTTTTTCTGTGCATCAACAACCACAATTGCGGCGATCTCACGTATTTTCATTTGATTATCCCTCCGTAATTTGTGCACTCTTGCAAATCTCCATTATCTAGGCACTTGATGGGATTTCTTCCTTCTAATTTACTAGTATTTTGTTTTTCTCTCTTAGACTTTACCCATTAATTTCAATTATATTTATGTAGTAGTCTCAATGTCGGTTTTGATGGATTCTGGTGAAATGTCTATTGGGCCACCAACTTCATGATTTTTTTTCCGGTTCTCATACCCCCGCTGCCTTTTTTTTTTTCTTTTTGGTTTAAGAAATACCTGCCAATATTTCGGTTAAAGTGGTATAGATCATTTACAGTATTTTCTAATTCGTAGTGCGATGAATTAGGCACGTAGTAAAATGAATACTACCAATGATAAACATGACTTGCTCTAGCACTTTGAAACACGGTTAATTGAGCGGAATTAATTACGTAGAACTAAAAAGGTCCAGGCCATTAAACTGTAAACGTGGAAAACACATGACAAATGCGGTAAACTTTATAGACAATTTGGAATGGAAAATAAATGCGGTAAAGCTGCAACTTTATAACTGTCCAGATATTTTGAAAGGACTCCGGTAAAACAGTAGAACTGTGATGTCCAGGGTTTTACACACGAGTGCCATAGACAATGTAATAAAACTGTTACAATTACGAGGAAAGACAACGAAATATCAGTATTAACTTTTTTTTCCCCTTTAATCTCTAGTACGAGATAGAAAACTAATCGGTCAAGCATGTCTTCCGCATAAACATGAAGACAGTAGACATGGACACACACAGATTGTGAGCTTAACCAGTAGGAAAATTCTGTGTAGTGCAGCAGTTTGTACAATCATGACTGATGATCAACAACATAATAGGAGGGGAGGTAAAAGGATCCCGTTACTGCTGCACTACCTATTTTAATGAGGCATTTTGAGAATAAGGCCCGTATTTTCTTGACCATCGGCACATTTACTGTAATTTTAGTACATACCTTTGCCAGTCTCATCATCGAATGGTTGTTTGAGAGCAGTTATATCTTTGAAGGTACACATAAAAAGAACAACTTGTTCTTTCTCGTTCTTGATGGTAGCTACATGCAGAAGGAGCCACAGCGGCGTTCCTCATAGACAGAAAATCAGAAAATATTGATACATATATACACATCTTGGTCAAGTAACAAATGTGCGAGTACTCACTCAGACGGGTAACTAAAAGTGCATGTGCATCAGAGCGAGTTGGGAAAAAATATATCATATGAGCGTATATCTCTTCTCATTACCCATTTCCCATCTTAGGCTTTAAGTCTTCAGTCAGTTCACACCACGTCCCCTCCTTCTCCTTTCAAATGCAAATGGGGATGAAGTTCTTTTTATGTCTTCGTCATCCTTTTTTTCTTCTGTTTCTTCTTCGTACACTCTCAGACGTCTACTTGAATATTTTCAAAGAAAGCAATGGTCAGCTTGAGGCTATTTGTATCTCCATAGAGTGTTTCCAGCACTGGTACTGGTGACGGTCATATGTACTTTCTCTGCCCCTCATATACTGGGCATCTTTTATGCAAATGTTCAACAGTCACATCTGTAGTTCCCATCTCTAACTTGTTGAATAGATTGTATCCCAATCTGTGTGCGGAGTCTGAAGATTACCACTTGCTCTCTTCTGATTTGCTTGCAATATGCATCCTTTTGTGTGTGGTCCGGATGCTCTGCATCCCATTTTGTCTGTATCTGTTTTTAATAATATTCTCGCTTCTTCGAAAGTTATGCTTGTATCAGGCTGAGGTAGCTTTCTGTCTTCCTTTGCCAATCTGTCAGCCTCTTCATTGCCGGGGATGTTGCAATTAAATGGGATCCATTGGATCACAATTCGTTTGAATCGTTGGCATAGTTTGTAGAGCACTACTCTCAGGTCATCCAGGTCTGCATTATTCTGGCTCCGTAGCGTTGAAATTACTGAGAATTGCGTTTGTAAGCGAATCTTCTTGTCTCTCGGTGCTTTCCTCTGTCATTAAAACCTCTGCTGCAGTTTTCAAGGACCCCGCCTATGCTTTGAAGTTGGCAGAGTTGTAAATAGAAGGATAATGATGCTTCTATCTCAAGTTAGTGTTCATAAGATATTTCCGTAGTCAAGAACAATGCTGCATTGGCAGGGCAATTGTTAACTTATATCGGTCCGCTGCCTTTTATGAAGAATTAAGCAATTATTAATTTCAACTCGTTCAAACCCCCACCCCAATTTACTCAGTGGAATTCTTATTATTCTGGTATAGCTCTGTTTAGAGTGTTTTTAGCAAACTGACTGAGACAAACATTGTGGCCGTGATAGTGTGGGTTAAGGTTTGCATTTCTTTATAGTGTTCGTATAGTGTTGATGTTAGAGGTTCAGATCACTGCCCTAACCAGTGGTCAGCATGTGTGAGCAGACAATGTAAACACTCTGCTGTAAACAAGTGATGAAATGCACTGTTAGGCAAGACGTACAGCTGGTTGATGGTTTCTAACTCTGTTGACACACTGTACTCCAACAGCAGTAAAAACGAACTTCAAAGTTTTATTTACATAAAGTAGAATCCGCTTCTCTCTTCTGCGAATTTATCTCATAGATTTATACATTCAATTTGATATAATTCCCATTCGTACATTTTCTCAATTCAGCGAACATCCGAAAATCATATTCTTGTACATATCTGTCACTGATCTGCTCTCGTCTAATTTCTCCACTGCTATGTCACCTGTGTGATCTTCTAAGAAAGTTAGTTTATCTTTATAACTTTTCACTTAGTGACCTTCTGGTGTATCTTGCTAAAAGACTGGCCTACAACTGCCAGGGATGTTGATTTTCTACCAGTTTACCTGATCACTACGTCTGTCTCTGTTTTATCTAACAAAAGAATCTGTCTTCAATATAAACTGCAATCATACCTGCTGTCTTGAAAAACACAAAACCTTGACAACTTGATAACATAACTCTTGTTATGGCTTGTCTGTAACCACAGTAACCAACCACATCAAAAATGGCTTGTTTTCCAGAAACATGAATATCAAGAACCTCGCTCACTAATGAACTTCCAAACTACCATCTCTCTAGCACACACTTGCTAACTTATCCTCAGCGCGTTCAAAATCAGACTCTACTCTCCGTTCTAACATTTTTCGTTCACCCCTCAAATGTGTTCATCCTACCACAACTTTCTCGTGCGTATTCTTTTCTTGCTTACCCACCAAAACTTACAAGGGACGTAATTCCAAGTTTTCTCCCTTTGATGATTATACTCAAAACCATACACTTCTCTTCAGTTCTTATTACAAAATCTTTACATGGAAATTTGTCCCACCACAATTTTGGACTCACTTAATATGCTTAACTCTAAACATAACTACTACATCTTCCAAGTGGAAACCACGGTATCTTTCCTCCTTTGCTCAAAGCACTCCTCACACACACATCACTTCCCTTCAACAAAGACTTTTTCTTTTAACAACTCCATTCATTTTTCCCAAACCATTTATCTACACTCACCTACTTTTCTAAAACCAAACCACCGTTCACAACATGCAGTACATTTAAAATGACTAACTCGACGTTAAATGTGTATATTTACAAATAACAGATTTAATAATCAATAAGGTGTTAACACGGTTAAAAAAAATAATAAATATTTATTAGAAAGTTATCATCGCCGTGTGATGTACTGGTAGTTTGTAAAGGAGGTCACTTGGCAGCTTTTATGTGTTACTTAGCTGTCAATGATGGTTCTGCTCCTACTGATGGTTTGGTTCTTGGTAGACTGGGTCGTGATCACGCTCGTCGCTGGTCAAGGTTGTAGGGCGCAGCACGTTCCCAGAAGTGTCAGGGAGTGTCTACGAAGTTGATCCCTCGTCTTTAAGCCCCGTCTGGTGATGTTATCTAGCTCGACGTCAGGCCATATGTATCCTTCTTGTTCCAGAGATAGTACCATCAACTGGTACCACCAACTAGTATGGTAAAAGAATAGAAACAAATACCCTCTGAGTATTGAGTTTCCAGACACATACTTATGTGTCCCCATCTTCCTATTCCACTATCCCATCTACCTCAGAATTTACCCTCGATGAGAATTAAGCTTAATCCCTCGAGAAAAAACTTTCTTTTCATTTAAATTGAATAGCTTTATATTTACTTTACATTCAAATGAAAAGGTTAATAGTATAGATAGAATATGTTTACATTTACATTTACACTGGTTGAAAAATGTTCACAATATAGATTTAGTATGTTTTCATTTACATCTACACTGGTTGAAAAGCTTGAAAACTGTCATTAATTTTAAAGTGAATATGTTTACATAGACAGTTACGCTGGTTTGTAATTGTAAATATAATTAGAATGTACATCATTTCTTTCATCTTTCCCTCTCTGCTCCATATGGAACTTGGGACTACCTATGCTTTTATTTCTCTGAAAGAAACTAGCAATAAAGCAATCACCAACCCTTGCAGCTGTGGTTCATGAAAATCATCATTTTTTATGCTGAGGTTGCCAGCCTTATAGGACTTGGACATCCACTATCAATTTTCACATATTAATATTCACATGGCAATATATACACATTAGTTCACATGTTAGTAATGAAAAATATAGAATGTAAAATGTACAACTTACGCCAATCTTGGCTCTCAGACTGTCAGACTGTTCGCTCAGAGAAATAAAGGCACTTGCAGATGCCTTTTTTCACGTTTCTGGGGTGTTGTCATGTTAACAATGAATTCCCACTATGACTCCTTGTTTTCAGTTTCCTCACATCCCGGTTTTCCTTATTGGGCTGTTTAATTCCTTCAAAATGCTCCAACAAAGTTCGGTCTGATAAATGGAATTCTGATTCTAACTCTGGCAGTCTTGTGTTCGTCTTGTCAAGCGATTCTCACAGTGAACTAGACTTGCAAAATTAGTCAGATTATGTTGCAAGTTTTCGTCCCCCGCCTTGTTTGTTACACATTTAGGCGGCGTCCAATCATAGATTTGATTGAATGCCCGCCAATCGTTTCAAAAGCTGCATATATTTAGGTGAGGTAATTCAAAATTATTTCCTCCTGAAATTCTGTGCAAAAGGTCACGTCTCCCATATATGGAAGCGACACGTCCGTACACTCTATCGGCAATGTGTTTCAGATGTAACATCTTACTTTTATCTAAAGTAATTTGTTTATCCGTTTCTTGTGCACACACAATCTGTCTCGTTACCATCTTGGCAAGTGCGACACGTTCGCCTTAAAAACGCTTAACTAAAGTCGCTGGGGCGATTTTAGTGTTAATCTGTAGTCTGATGTCGGCCCCACTGTTTGAAAATTACAGACATGACGACTTATCACCGAGAGGAGTGTGAGAATGTTTGAAAATACAAAAATTCTGATACATAGCAGAGAAAGAAAATGATGCCGACCACTGAAAAGCACGAAATTAGTCAGTACACCAAATGTCACAGAATACGGCTGTAGTGGACAAGAGAGCGACCAAAAATTATGTGACAAATGAATTAAGCCAGAACAGCATTTGCAAATCTAAACAACATTTGGAAATCTCAGTACAGCACAAACACCAAATTAAGATTTTACGAGAGCTGCGTACTTGTTGTACTTTAGTATGGCGCGGAGTGCTGGGGTGTAACAAAAGGACATGTCCTAACTATCCTCGTTCCACACAACCTGCCTAAGGACAATTCTTCAAATGTTTTGGCCGAATACCATCTCCAACCAGGAACTGCTTACGCAGTGCAATCAAAAAGTCATGCACACCATCGATGCAGGCAGACGCTGGAGCTTGGTTGGCCATGTCCTCAGAAGGGACCTTGACACCATCACCGGAGCTGCTATGTAATGAACCCTAGAAGGACGGCGATAGAGGGGTAGACCAAAGAAAACAATGGAGGCTGAAATGCAAAGCATGAACCAGAGTTGGGGCACAGCATGAACAATGGCCACCGACCTAGCAAAATGGGGATAGTTTGTTGCTGCCCTATAGACTTTACTAGGCGTGATGACCGCTGACTGCTTTGTCAGTTAAGAGCTAAGGATCCAAGAAGAAGAATGACACATTTTGGATTTGTGCCTGGTGCCATTACTTCTTTAGAAAAGTCAGCAGTTCTATTACTGGATTAGATTGATTTGATGAAGAAAATAGTGAGTGACTTAGACAGTGTGAATGGAGACGTGCAAAAGATAATTGAGCACGTTTTGTTGCAAAAAAGTATGATATTGTGGTAAAGTGGGATGTTATAAATATTTATAGGGGACTTAGTGTACTGACTGAGATCAGCTGTGAAGGTATCTGTATCTAATATGTGTAGTGTTTTACAGATGACCTTACTTGCTACCACATTTATACCTCAGTCAGAGTTATTCTGGAATATTGTGATGGCTACGTTATATGTCTAGGGTTATGTAAATGATGAAGTGTAAGTCACAACAACAACAGACAGATAAACAATTTAATTTATTCCACCACACTTGACAACACTGTGACACTCACACACATTTAACATTCTATAAGACTATCTTAAATGAGTCATTAGTAAAGTTTCAAATATATATGTATTAATTACTTTCACTAATGGATATCCTGATTCAACTACACAGTGAACCAGGAATCACAATCAAATGTAATCACAATTTATATGTACATAATTTATAATTATGAACCTTGTATTGACATATTTTATTAGTATTATCTTATGTGTGTCACTTGTGTAGTAGTACTATGAGGTAATACTGGTTTTGGTTTTTCAAGCTATGTTGTTATTTGTCATCATGACTTCAAGTGTTTGTTTATCGTGGAAATAGTATGGGGAAAATTTCACAGTTCCTATCAATTTAAACAATGGATTGTCCCTCTGTTTTATTATAAAGTAAGTTTTGAGGGGGACACATAATGTTGAGCTCTGGCCACATAAGCTTAACTTTCGTGATGACGGCAGGAAAAGACTCCTCTGCTCGATTGCTTCCTGGGTTCTGGAGACCCTCACTGGTTGCTATCTGGACCCAAGAGTATGCTGTCAGCCTCCAGATTCAGTAAAGCTCAGACCAGGTGCTGCTCAATAACTTTAGGACCACGGTCCCTGAAACAAGAAGGTTGTACCTCCTATTTCAGAACTAATTTATAATCTATTTCCAGACTGCACACAATACATAACAAACACTGAGTTCAGAGCGGTATGCCAACTGCTATCTTCATCTGAAACAATTTTCACCAGTATTCTCCTCCTAAATGGTTACTACGCCTCTGCAATTCCAGCATTAGTTCTTTCTAGTCAATAAGATAGGTGTCAGTGTACTGTTTGGCAATTCCATGCAGTTTTACTTTTCTCCGACACCTTCTGTTCAGGTTGGAGCACTAGATAGGCCTTGCCTCATGTTTGCCACTAAACCACACACATATACAGACATAAATTATCAATTTACATTCAATTTTCATTAAAAGATATTGAATATATCAAGCCTTACCACAATTCATGGAAATAATACACAGATACGTTGACTGGTGATGAATAATGGCACAAATTATGGCACAAAATCCGACCTGCCGCTGTCCCAGGCTTTTATTTAAAAAAATATGCACTGGCTCTCAACGCACTGTTGCTTTAGTAAGTTTATTTGAAAAATGTGGTCCTGAACTGACGCTTCTAATGGACTATATTGGCAGGTCTAACCAATCGAGCCATGTTTACACAAGCGTTTGAAAAAAAAGTACCCTTCCTTCCGTCTCCCCTAACAACAAAAAATAGTATTTGTAGCCCGACTAATCGTGTTTAGCCTTACATTTACTTCTATCCAATCAAATAGGATTTTACATAGTGGCCCATTTCCCGAACAATGGTGGTTTCAAAATCTGCCACTGAGCGATTCTGATTTTGGTGTTGTCTGACACCCTCACTATTTTCTTTTGGCTATAATTTGTTAATTCCTAGACTATTTGCGTAACACTTAACATATTATTTGTCAGCAAGTCCTAAGGAACCCAAATATCTAAGTTTAATGGAGCTAAGTGGCTGCGTTCAAAATATGTAATTTCTTCTACCTCCCGTTCACTTCGATACGAGGTGGTGTCTGGGTACTGTCATGTTTTCAAACGTAAACCAGTATAATGTCATATTTCCAATAAGCATTAATCATGTTTTTTTCTTCTTCTTCTTCTTCTTTCGTTCGCTTGAACTATATTGTCTATATCTGCAATGTTGTTTCTTGTATAAACTTCACTGTCTTTTGTAGTTCATACAGAGGTCCATATAGTTTTGCTTCCAGTGTTGTTTCTCTGGGCCAGTGGGTTTGCCTCAATATATCATATTCGGGGCAATCTTGAAGTACGTGCTCCGCAGTCTGGGGTGCCTGTCCAGATGTACACATGGCTGAATTGCCAATCTTGAATTTTGTATACATGTGGCTGCGGAGGCGGTTGTGTCCTGTTCTGAGGCGCAGAATGACTATTTGTTCTGATCTGTTCATAGCTTGGTAGTCATCCTGCGTTGGTGTTGGTGGCTTTCTGACAGATTTGATCATCTTTTTCTTCTGATGGTATGTAACTGGTACATCCGGTTGCTCGTCTGCAGCACCTTCTTTAGCCAATCCATCTGCTCTCTCGTTTCCTGGTATTCCACAATGAGACGGTATCCACTGCATGGTGACCCTGCGCTGGTTGCACAGTTCAGAAAGTAGGGCTTGTATGCCTGGCAATTTTCTGGACTGAAGTGCTTGGAGTGCTGATCTTGCATCTGTCAGGAATACTACAGGCTGTGGACTGAGATTGATGTTCAATAGTTTCTCAGTTGCCACCTTGATTGCCTGGACTTCTGCATCATAGTTGTTACAGAATTTCCCCGTTGGTACTCTGACAGTATCCCTAGTGTTGTTTGGGTATTCTATGTACACTCCTGCTCCTCCATTCTTTACTGCATTCTGTGCTGACCCATCCGTGTATACTCGGACCCAGAGGTCCTGTGGGTATTCATCATCCAGGAAACTGAGAGTGACTGTCCTACGTTGCACGCTGTTCTGTTCATCCCTGTCGAATATTCCTTTCACTTTTGTGTGGATGTGTACTGGTAGCCCATGCTCCTCTCTCCAAGGGGTTTGTTCTGGCACAAACTTTAGGGGGTTGTTAACTTCAGGCAGGTCTGAGGTTTGTCTACGTAATCGTTTGGCCTGGTGGATAAAGCTGCTTCTTTTCAGTCGCCCCATTGCTAGGTTTTGGAATCTGTCCTTCATTGGATGGCTCGGCATACAGAGGAACTTTTCTGCCTGTGTTAGCACTTTCGTGTCTCTGCGTTCTCTCAGTGCTTGTATCCTCCCCATTTTCTCCATCTTCACTATAGGCGTTGATTTCATTGCCCCCGTGATGACCCTAAGTGCCTGTTTTTGCACCTTATCTAGCTCTTGTAATGTGGTGTTTGATGCTGGGCACCACGCAGCTGACCCATATTCCAGGTGTGGTCGTATGCCCTGCTGGTAAACTTTACTAAGTATTTTCCCGCTGGCTCCCCATGTGGTTCCACTTAGTTTTCTCAGGATGGCTAACTTCCTCCTGGCCTTTGTTGCTGCTTTGTTGATGTGCTGCTTCCATGTCAGCCTATCATCGAATGTAACTCCGAGATAGGTGGGTTGTTTATCTTCTCTCAGGAGCTCTTCGTTTATCTTGATGACACCAGCTTTTTGTTTGGGAGAGAGGGTGAAGAGCGTAGTGCTGCACTTGTCTGTATTGATGCTGACACACCATCTATTTGCCCATGAGGTTAAGGCATCTATAGCTCTTTGTAGCAGTTTGGTGGCCACTGTTGCATGCTCATCTGTGCACCATATTACCAGGTCATCAGCGTACATTGCCACTTTCATTCCATGTGGTAGTTCAGCAACCAGGTCGTTGATGTAAACTAGGAAAAGTGTGGGGGACAGAACCCCTCCCTGAGGGACGCCATGGCGCAGTAGAATTTTCTTATTCTTGAGGCCATCTAGTTGTACTCGGGCTCTTCTGTTATGCAGGTATGCTTTCACCCATTTGTACATCTTACCATTCACTCTACAATTTCTCAGTTTCTTCAGAAGCCCTTCTTTCCAAACCTTGTCAAATGATTTCCTTAGATCTATCCATGCTGCTAGTACCAGTTTCTTATCTTGGAACGCATCCTCAATCTCTTGGGAAAGGTAAGTTGCCTGATCTTCGGTGGAATAACACTGCCTAAAGCCCGCCTGCTGTGGTACAAGAAGGTTTTCACTTTCAAGGTACCACTGTAGCCTGAGGTTGATGATACGTTCCATTGTTTTGCAGAGGCAGCTTGTAAGGCTGATTGGTCTGTAGCTGGAGGCAGTGGAACTGTCTTTTCCTGGTTTTAGGAGTGGTATCATGATTGCTTCCCTCCAGGTCTGTGGAACTCTGCCTGTGTTCCAACAGATATTGAAGATCTGCAGCAGCTTTGTTTTTGCTGCGGTTCCCAAGTTCTTAATCATTTCATTGGACACTCCATCAACTCCTGGCGACTTTCTCATTTTCAATTTGGATATTGCAAGCTCCAGTTCTCTGAATGTGATTGGTGCCTCCATAACTTCAGGTATGGTTCCATCTCGTCCTGTGTATTGTTGTTTCTCATGAGTCTCCCGTTGCTTCTCTGGGCTAACTTCGATGTTGTTGTCTTTAGCAAAGGAGTCTGCAAAGTGATCAGCTGCCTGTTTTCCCATGAGGATGTTTCCATCTTTGTACAGAGCAATCCTTGAATTTCTCTCTGTACCTTCATCGTTAAGTTGTTTTACCAGCTTCCACAGTTTCCTCGTATCTCTTTCGAAGTTCAAGGACTCTGTTTTCTCCTTCCAGCTTCTTCGCCTGGCCTGCAGCTTGGCCCTTTGAAATTTGGCCTTAGCTTGCTGGTAGTTATTGTGGTGTTCTTGGCATGGACTGGTCTCTGCCTGCTTTCGAGATGTTTCCACGTTGTTGTGCAGCTGCTCTATGTTACGGTGTTTTATCGGCGTCGTCTGCTATATTTGGCAGCACGCATTTTTGATGATAAGAGAATTAATGTAGAATCATTGTTATACTTCATGGTCTAATGAACGCAATCCGCACAGTCGGATTGTGACGCGTGAGCGTTGGTATGGTCACGCGTAGTGACCAATTTAGGGGACCCTTTTGTATTTGACCGTCACGCCATGAAGTCGCATTGTTGAATTCTTCCAGAGTTAGGCTACGTATTGCCGAATTATTATTATTGATGGACGCGCAGGGTCGGTCCATAGTTCCTTAATGGATAATGAAATATAATGTTAGTAGATCAGTGGATGATCTATATATTACATATTCGTCAAATACACAGGCGTATCATTACCGTCTGACTGGATGACAGCAGAGCGTGTACATCGCCTTTGATGTTCTGACATGAACTTATTTGACTGGAAGAGTGACGGTATCATGGATTCCCATTGATTAATGCAGATGTACATTTCTTATATTGATGAATCACAGTATGATGTTCTTCACATGTCTTGTCAAATAAATGTATATATTGGACTCAGTATGAAAGACTTACCGCATTCGTCATTCGACTTGAAGGTTGGCCTGCATGCCATCTTATATTGATTGTATTCGCATTATACTTAAACTAATCTTCTATGAGGAAGACTTCTAACATATATTTATGAAGAATGGTATTCGCACTGAACAAACAATGAAGTGTCAACGACTACGATACAGACCAGACAATATCTCAACTAAATCTTTAATAATTGTCTGAGTACGAACCCACGTACGGACACATATAATCAAGTGATCTGTGATCAAACTGATAGTCCGCATAAACTCAACTGCGATATCAACTAACGCTTAACTGTATCAACTGGTGGCCGGATGCTGGCTGTGGAATTTCTATTTCACGTTTATAAACTTATCTACAATCAAATCGAATCCGCAAAAATATATCTCTTCGATTTTCATTGACATTTTCTGCGCATGCGAATATGACGTCATTGCATGGCAACAGTCGAACGATCATGAATGACAAGCAAAATTCAACGACATGAAATTAAACTTATCAAGCATCAACTACCGAAAGATTTCTGGTCACACAGACAGCATTCCTGCATGAAATATCCATGGTAGAGTGGCGCATGTTGGCTCTGTGGTACCTATTCCGAAATTCAAAAGATAAGTACTGTTTGGTCCGTATACAAATGTTGAGTCCACGTCAGCCATTTCGTAAGCATGTTTTTGACAATAATGTTAAGTGTGTCATTTTATATATATTTCTGTAGTCTTGTCGATATTCGTGGGTGGTTGGGCAGGAGGATTACATCTGATTACATGTCTTTACGAATGACCAGATCAGGTGTAATTGTTCTATAAGGCCGTGAATTAATCGCATTTTAGCGAAGGACTCACTGAGGACACTGCCGGTGGTTTGTTCGTTCGTACTTGCTATTAATTCCCTTGTATGTTAGGTGTCTAGTTCTGTTATAACTGGGGTTTTCTAGTATATTCAGTTTTATTCTTATTCAGTTCTAGTCATATGTTCGTAATCTATCCTGTTTATTCTAATCTGGCTATCTTTAATTTTATTTAAATGTATTGTATGATCGTCAAATGAGTCCTGTGACGTCATCATTCGTAGTGCCAAATATGTTCTTTTACTTCAGTTAACCTTCACCCTTCTATATTTCCGGTTAGTAGACTTGGTTTTATAATATCACTTATTTTTGTGAAAATGTCACTTTTGTATTGTACTATTGTACTGTAAAGCCTTGGTTAATCATTTGTATTGTATTTATCCATTTCATTAATTAATTATATTACATATATTGCTTCTTATCAAGATAACAAATTAATTTAATTAATTTTTATTAAATTGGATGATGACTTAGGGTGTGTCATCATAGTGCAGCATTGGTCCAATACATGAGTGAGGCACATTGTATATGATGCTTAGGGCATAAGGATTACAATTAAATATTGAAGTAACATAACTTTATTGAATAATTATTTGGTATTCACACCATGCATAGGTGTTGAATTGGAAAACTATATGTGATATAGTACAAAGTACACGTACATGGTACTACAGTGTTGTCTAGGCACACATAAATGATAACATAATATACTTATGATAGGACAATTCCCATAATTATTAAATATTAATATTAGGTGCATGATATGAATTCAGTATCGTAAATAAATAAATGTCATAACTATTTATGACATATTAATAGGTACATATAATATTATTACAAAATATTATATAGTTGTTGAACTTACAGTTCATATTAATAGATTATTATAGTTGGTCATATTGAGTGACCATACTTTCTTGCATATACATATAATTATATTATTGACTAAATAAGTATTTTAGTTATTTGACATGACCACGTTTACGCTAGATTATTATAGGTGGCTTGGTGAGAGTTGTGGTTTACATGGTATAGAATTAGAAATATATGCATACAATGAGTTTTTACATAGATTGCAATTTGATGAACGGAATCGAAAATTAGAAGAAGAAGAACGTCAGGATAAATTAAAAGAGTTTGCATTAGAGGAGAAGAAGGTCTCGGAGGAATATAGGGATTCTCCAGAGAAGTTAGTTAATAAAGAACAGTGTGTTGATGTGGGATTAAATAATTTCTCAGTGAAACTTGGTGTAGAAGGTAACATGTTAAAACCTATTGTCAAGGGAGAGTTGGCTTGTAATAATTTGATGAATAGTGATGAAGAAGTTGTACCTGCTTTAAAGGAGGAAGAGGAAGAGAGGAAAGCTACATTGAAACAGGAGAAAGAAAAACTTAGACAAGAAGAAGACATAAGGAAAGCTAGAGAGGAAATAGAAGAAATTGAGAAGGAAAACAGATTAAGAGAATTAGATGAAAATTTATTATTAGATAAATTTTTATGTCGTACAGCGTCGGATTTGACGGAGTTTGCTAACAATAAGTTACACTCTGTCCCACATATGAATATGGCTATGGACATAGCAGACTTATTAGATGGAGTGTTTCGTACTTTTGTGGAACGTTACGTACATGTCCAACATGGTTCTATA
>JAMPIV010001117.1:0-66473 GCA_024509875.1 Oreohelix idahoensis
TAGGGTTCTGGCACTTGGTGAACGTTTGTATTCATTCATAGCACTGCGCTTAGCTTCAATGACAGGTGCCATCACATCTGATGAAGCATCAAACCAGTCATTTGACTTTGCTGTTTTCTTACCAAAGGTGGCAAGTGCAGTACTTTGAATGGTGTTCCGTAGATGCTCCCAGTTCTCTGTAATAGTATCACCATGCTGAGGGCTACTGAGCACTTTCTCGAAGGTCGCAGTGAATTGAGCGATCATGAAAGAGTCTGACATCTTGCTGGTATCAATGCGTGGTTTCCCTTCATGTCTGACACGATAGAGTTTTCTTGGTTGTGCTCTGATTTTGCAGCAAACCAAGGAGTGATTTGTATCACAGTCTACACTATGGTACGAGCGCGTGGAGAGCACAGACCTGAGGAGTGGCCTTCTGACGAGAATCAGGTCAAGTTGGTGCCAGTGCTTGGATCGTGGGTGTCTCCATGACACCTTATGCTGGGGTTTTGTCTGAAAGTAGGTGTTGGTCACGCAGAGGTCATGGTGGACGCACAATTCTAAGAGCCGTTGTCCATTTTCATTCATCTTGCCAATACCAAACCTGCCCAGACATGAAGGCCATGAAACATTATCGGCACCCACTCTAGCGTTAAAGTCACCAAGGAGAACAAGCTGTTCTTGCCTAGGTATGCTTTTGATAATTGCTGTTAGATTCTCATAGAACTCATCTTTAGCTTCTGAGGCAGAGTACATAGTAGGAGCATACACACTGACAAGGGTTATGCGACCTGTGCTAGTTTGCAGGCGGAGCGTTAACAGGCGTTCTGATCCATTCTCGCCTGGTTCAACCATTTTAGTTAGCGATTTTTTGACCGCAAAACCTACTCCGTGTTCTCTAGCTTTATTAAGATCTTTCCCTTGCCAATAAAATGTGTAGTCCTTCTCGCTCACCATTCCAGAGCCCGCCAGGCGCGTTTCCTGAAGTGCAGCTATATCCACCCGAAGTCGTTTAAGCTCATCATTAATTATGGCTGTCTTCCTTACATCGTTGACATCCTGTAGGTTTCGGATAGTCCAGTCAACATAGTCCGGACGTTCCAGCATCCCAATCTGAGAGTTTGCTTATTTCTATTTTTTCTATAATTTCTTCTTCTTCTTCGATCCTTAACCACCGACCGTCAAAGCAGTCAGTGGCCATCACGCCTAGTGGCGTCTTGTAGGGCAACAACAAATTGATTCCACCTTGCACGGTCGGTGGCCATCCTTCGTACAGTGCCCCAACTCTGGTTCATTCTTTGCGACGGCACCCGGCCAAAAGACGCGGTGAACCCTTCCCAGGCACGTTGTGTGAAAATAGGACAACCCTGACATCTCCCTCTCTGCGACTCCCCAGCACTCCGCACCACAGAGAAGCACAAAAAGCACGCAACTCTGGTATAATCTTAATTTTGTGCTTGTGCTGTATTGGGAGGACCCCCAGATGTTATTTAGGCCAAAGAAGGCTGCTCCTGCCCTATTCACTCTGACGTCGATGTCTCCGCCTGCCCCACCGTCTGGTGTCACCATGCCCCCCAGGCATGTGAAGGCACCCGTCTGTACCAATTGCTGATTCCTTACCGACATGGGCTCAGGGCTGCTCACATTGAGCGCCATGACCCCAGACCTCTCCAAATTGATGTCCAAGCCCACCCGCTGGCTAAATTTATCAAGTCTATCCGTTTTCTCCTGGACGTGCCGATGCGAATGTGCCAGCAGTGCAATGTCATCTGCATACTCCAGATCCTCCAATGCAGAAAATGCAGTCCATCCCATTCCTCCCGGACTGCCCTCCGCCGTCCGGCGCACCACCCAGTCCACGACTGCCAAAAAAAGAGTGGTTGATAAGGGGCATCCCTGTCGTACTCCTGTCTTCACCTCGAAGGTTAGGTTGCTCTGCCCAACACTACACGTAAAGTTGGCATAGAGGCTTTTTATGATTGTCACTATGCAGCCCGGAACCCCACAAGCCCTCAGTACCTTCCACAAACTGTCCCCACGTATGCCGTCAAAAGCCCCCTCAAAATCAACAAAATTTATGTAAAGCTGTCCCTGCCACTCCGAGCACCGCTCCATAACGCTCCCGAGAGTGAATATACGGTCCACACATCCTCCGCTCTCTCTAAATCCCGCCTGCTCTTTCCTCAGCCTGCAGTCCACTGCCCCTGAAACTCTCTGTACAACCATCCTGCCCAGTATCTTGCCGGGAACTGAGAGAAGAGCGACTCCTCTCCAACTATTGCAGTCCGCAAGATCTCCCCCCTTGGGCAACCCGACAACCATTCCCCCGTTCCACTCCGATGGCGCTGTCCCCGCCCTCCACACCCGCGCAAACAGCGGCTCCAATAGTTCCGCCGCCAGCCCAGGGTCCGTCCCAAACAGCTCTGCATCCAAGCTATCATGGCCCGGAGCTCCACCGCTCCCCAACCCCCCGATTGCTGTGACGATCTCCTCCCCTCGTGGAACGTCTGCATCTACATCCAGATCGTCCTCAGCCCCAGTCCTCTATAATTGCTTGGTGCAAAATTTTCTGTCCACAGTTCGGGTTTGACCCTAATCCCCATGCACCCAATGGGGAAAGCAGACAGTGGCGGGACAACACCTTATTGACTGGGGGCTGCCCAGCTTGAAACGGGCGGTAGCTGTCCAGTGAGATCCTAGAACCTCTCCCACTGTCGGAAGTAGCCCCTGGCGCCATGCCCTACGCCAATTGGGCAAAGTGCTTATAACCGGTAACTGCTACTTCCCGTGTTGGAGTGTCCTCTCCAGGGCGCGAGCTTGGGCACAGTTATATGGAGATCAAGCTGTTGCCCATGCAGCATGTTCCCCCTCTCCACACAGCCGGTGGATCCAAAGGAACGGCAGTAGCCGATTACTGCCTTAGGGATTCCGTCCGGATTTATTGGTACTCCCGAAGCCATGTCCCGCAGGCAGCGGTGGTTTGAATTCAGAGTTCCCTAGAATAATGTCGAATCGAGGCGCCAGTCGCTCGACTTTGCCCCTTCTTAGTTCCGTCGGGATTGAGCCACACGTCCGAGCGCGCTGGTTGAATACACGCGGGATGTATCCTCTCAAACGTCCATCCCTGCTGGTCTTACTTCTCTTTGATCCTTAGCCGCCGACCGTCAAAGCAATCAGTGGCCATCACGCCTAGTGGCGTCTTGTAGGGCAACAACAAATTGATTCCACTTTGCTCGGTCGGAGGCCATCCTTCGTACAGTGCCCCAACTCTGGTTCATTCTTTGCATCTCAGCCTCCACAGTCCTCCGCCAGGTTGTTTTTGGTCGGCCTCTCTTTCGTTTTCCTTTAGGGGTCCAAAGCATAGTTGTTCTTGTGATGGCATCGCGGTCTCTTCTGAGGACATGGCCAACCCAGCTCCAGCGTCTTCCAGCTATGATGGTGTGCATGTCCTCTTGCTTGCTGCGAGTAAGCAGATCTTGGTTGGTGATGGTATTCGGCCAAAAGATTCGGTGAATTTTTCTTAGGCATGTTGTGTGAAAAGAGGACAATTTCGACATTTACTTCTCTGTAACTCTCCAGCATTCCGCACCATAGAGAAGCACAGAAAGCACACAGCTCTGATATAATCTTAATTCTGCGCTTGTGCTGTATTGAGAGGACTTCCAGATGTTGTTTAGGCTAAAAAAGGCTGTGTCTTTCATGCCTTATTCATTCTCATGTTGATGTCTGCTGGTCTTACATGTCAAATTCTAGCAATCATAACCTTGATGATTCATCGATTACGGTGTCATTCTCTAATAGGCGATCATTAATTGCCCTCAGTATCTCTCTCTTATCCATACCATTGTACCTTCTATGGGTGCTCTCCAAGCTAGTCTGTCAGCTCTTTCATTGTCACATACCCCTGCATGACCTGGGCTGTAGATCTACACCAGTTCTTGAAGCTAGTCTGTCAGCTCTTTCGTTGCCGCGTACCCCCTGCATGACCTGGGCTGTAGATCTACACCAGTTCTTGAAGCTAGTCTGTCAGCTCTTTCGTTGCCGCGTACCCTTACATGACCAGGACAACAGATCTACACCAGTTCTTGAAGCTAGTCTGTCAGCTCTTTCATTTGTCACATACTCCTGGCATGACCAGGACAGCAGATCTACACCAGTTCTTGAAGCTAGTCTGTCAGCTCTTTCATTGCCGCGTACCCTTACATGACCAGGACCAGCAGATCTACACCAGTTCTTGAAGCTTAGTCTGTCAGCTCTTTCATTGTTCCCATACCCTTACATGACCAGACAGCAGATCTACACCAGTTCTTGAAGCTAGACTGTCAGCTCTTTCATTGCCGTACCCACACATGACCAGACAGCGGATCTGACCAGTTCTTGAAGCTAGTCTGTCAGCTCTTTCATTGCCGCAGTACCCTTACATGACCAGGACAGCAGATCTTACAACCTCTGAAGCTAGTCTCAGCTCTTTCATTGCCGCGTACCCTTACATGACCAGGACCGTAGATCTACACCAGTTCTTGAAGCTAGTCTGTCAGGTCTTTCATTGTCACATACCCCTGCATGACCAGGACAGCAGATCTACACCAGGTCTTGAAGCTAGTCCTGTCAGCTCTTTCATTGCCGCGTACCCTTACATGACCAGGACAGTAGATCTACACCAGTTCTTGAAGCTAGTCTGTCAGCTCTTTCATTGTCACATACACCTGCATGACCAGGACAGCAGATCTACACCAGTTCTTGAAGCTAGTCTGTCAGCTCTTTCATTGCCGCGTACCCTTACATGACCAGGACAGTAGATCTACACCAGTTCTTGAAGCTAGTCTGTCAGCTCTTTCATTGCCGCGTACCCTTACATGACCAGGACAGTAGATCTACACCAGTTCTTGAAGCTAGTCTGTCAGCTCTTTCATTGCCGCGTACCCTTACATGACCAGGACAGTAGATCTACACCAGTTCTTGAAGCTAGTCTGTCTGTCAGCTCTTTCATTGCCGCGTACCCTTACATGACCAGGACAGTAGATCTACAACCAGTTCTTAAAGCTAGTCTGTCAGCTCTTTCATTGCCGCGTACCCCTGCATGACCAGTACAGTAGATCCACACCAGTTCCTGAAGATCCAAGGATTCTATGGAGGTTTTCCATTCATGCCGGAGCCATCCATTTTGGACCTTCCAAAGCATGGACTGTGAGAATGATACAATAACTGCCCTTGTTAATGAAGTAGAAACTGGAAATCAAAATAACTTCAACAATTAAACCGAATCTTATTAACCTATAAATGATATTTAGTTTTTATCAGTAGAGAAAAATCACCGGTAAATTTATGCAGCAGGTGTGTTGTGCAAATAATATGAACGCATCAGTGTTTTTACTGAAATATCTGGGGGTCGGAATTGCTGAGGTATGGCGTCCACCTCCAAATCTACAGGTACCGGGTTCGATTCCCAGTTGAGGGAATATAATTTATGGACATTTTTTTTCAGAACCAGTGGTCCTAATGATGTCATACTCCTCTCTGCTCTCCTGGGTAGTTAGATCGGATGCCTAGCCTTCTCGGATAAGGGTGACAAAATAGGAGGTCCGTGTGTAAGTTGCGCACGTTAAAAATCCCACGGCAGTTGGAAATCGTAAAGAGTTGGCTGTAAGGCCGCTGCCCTGGCAAAATTAAAAAAAAATAGAAACCTACCCACCACAAAAAGATTTATAGAATGTGTGAAACCTATATATACACATTGGGATTCTCGCCAGTGCCACGGAGTTAGTGCACTGTGCTGAGATCCTCCTTGTGTGATCTATGGGAGGAGATCGGAGCACTGATGGAGTTGTCCGTGTACAACGAAGATAGTCATTAAAGCCAAACCAATCTTTCTCTGCCCGAGGACGAGTGAACAAAACGGGTCTCTGTTTACCCTGGGACTTCTAGACTCAGGGCTTCCTTTTATAATACCTGTCATTATGGTACGGTACTATAACATGGATTACGTTCCCATATATAATTTATTTGTCTGGTTTTGATATCTCTTTTAATTCCACTGTCTTTCTTAATTGTTAAGAAACTGTTTGTTATTGTTTCCATCAATCACGCTGCACCTTTTGGTATATCTATAATTCAAGAGTATCGATTCTTCCTTCCAATAATTAAGTTTCATGTATCCGAACCATTAATTAATTAGAATATTTTTAAAAGCCGATTATTTTAATTTTTAATTTCTCTGCTGCTTTTCCGGTTCAAATCTGTCTAATGCAGCTGGACATATATTTCTTGATCATTTTTATTCTCTTAGTGACGTCTCTTTGTTATCCTGTTATCTTTTATTTACTCTTTACATTACTTGGCATGAGTCCACTATCTCAGTTGACTCTCACGTAGGGAGGCTCTTCATGGCCTGTTGTAGTTGTGGCTCTGCTGCAATTATTTTAACATTATGAGGTTACCAGTTCCATGCACAACCTCACATTATGCCTCATACAACATGTTTAGTTAGAGCATCTGTTCCTTTCTTGATTTACTTTTCAGAAATTCCCTTAGAAACGCACTGGCTTCTGTTAACATATGTCCAAGAATAAATATTTTGTTAAAACTTATCATTTATTCCAGAAACTGCTCATTTATATAATTGGTTTTATATTTAATTTGTAACGTACCCTAGTTTATTGTTTGCTCAGCGTTAACGACACAATCATAATATGACTCCAAAAAATGTGTAAATGGCGTATCAGTTTTGCGTACTTTGGATATACAGGGTGTTTATAAAGTGGCTCTGTGTAGGACGTGACAATTAATTGGGAGAGCCCATAACTAGAGCACAGTATTTTAGCTCTGCATATTTGGAGAGAACCCTTGGATGGCGGGGAATGCACAGTATGCCACGCGCTTCTTCTTCCTAGATTGAGACCACATGTGACGATCCTTTAAATGCAAGCCAAGCTGGAGAAACTGGAGCTCATGAATTCAACTCAACACCGTTTCGGAATGGTGGAAAAGCCACAGGAAACGCCTAGATCGACAGTGTAGATAATACTAAGGAGTCTTCAATTTGGTTAAAAAAAAAAAAAAAGGTAAAGAAACCCGTTACACGCCCATTGAGGCATATTGGGAATATGGTGTTAGGCCCATATTATCTTGACCGTCGGCACACTAGGGGTGATGTGGTCGGCATCACGCCGGCCGCCTTAACCTTCCCAGAGTTGCTCTGGTACCCATTTGGGGCTGGGTCGACCCAGGAGCCTTTTGTGGCATAAAAAATTCCCACCTCATCTGGGGATCGAACCATAAACCACTGCGCTAGGAAGCCAGTGCACTAACCACTATGCAACCGCGGCTCCTTCAATTTGGTATTGACTGCAAAAGAGCGTAAAGCTCAGGAGCCCTTGTTGAACAACATAAAGCCACAGTGCAACATTAACAACTTTGGAAGTACACACCATAGAAGCATATAACAACAGGCATATGAAAGCATGATTTATTAAATTTGAACAGAATACAGTTCATATTTATAGACTTCAACGCAGCCGCCGTCTTTCGTCGCACATCGCTCAATCCGGTTTCCCAACATACAGTTAGCCTTTTCTTGTGCTGTCGCCATTTTCAATCAGTTACAGGATCTGAAATAAAATATATATAAAAAAAATACATAAATGCCAACAATCTCATTAAAAACTTTATGGATTATGCTTTTATGTGCCGTTTACCGTGTGCTTCTATGGTGTGTTCATCCTAAGTTATTAACGTTTAAAGTAGCACAAGGACTTGATAAACTCTCTCTCTCTCTCTCTCTCTCTCTCTCTCTCTCTCTCTCTCTCTGTCTGTCTGTCTGTCTCTCTCTCTCCTTAGGAGCATGGGCCTTCAAAAAACATGCTAAGTCGTCTTGTCACGTGCCATCATCTCAGTATCTGTCCATGTCTTCTCCATCCCCTTCATGTCTGTCTCCAGTTCCCTTCTCCGTGTGTTCTTTAGTCTTCCTCTACCTCTCTGACCCCCTAGGGATCCCACAACAAGGAATGATGGGTAGAGCTATCAACATTTATCTTCAAAAAAAAAAAAAAATATATATATATATATATATATATATATATATATTTATATATATATATATATATAGATAGATATATATATATATATATATATATATATAGTTTCAGATTTGATCCAAGAAGAGGCAAGAGAGAGCGTATCATAGACGAATAAATGAGGGAAAACGTCTTTTCTCCTTCCAGCCTGTCGCATGAAAGTCGGAGTCACACATAACCCTAGCAGTCCATTGATGTGATGGACGTCATGAATTTGGGCCAGATATCGATGACAGGGGTGGACAACACTTCGCATCGTCCCTCTCAGACCTGGGCAGACAGGACGAATCGGTTGACAATTTGGCTCCGATATTTTCCCCCTCCAAACTTTGAAGTGCCAGATATCAACATCTCAAACAGCGTTAGTCCAAATGCGAATTTCAACCAATCGTTACGGAGCTCTCTTCAGATGTACGGCAGTGTAAATATCCTTTTCATGAACACTAGCACCCCATTCGCTCAACTGGTGGGTGGGACATTTATGTGGAGGTAATCAACAGCAACATAGCTGTGACACGGACACACAAGGACAAGACACTACAACAGTTAGTCAGCAACAGATGGCACACTTTCCTCCTGTGTCCAGCAGTCCACCAGGAGCTTTTGGCAACGATGAAAATAACGGCCAGTATTCATCCGAGGTAAGAAAGAAACGGTATGGATTTACCTTCGTTCTTCAACTTTAGCTTCTTTCTTCAACTTTAGCTTCTTTTTCTTCAACTTTACCTTCGTTCTTTAACTTTAGCATCTTTCTTCAACTTTAGCTTCTTTCTTCAACTTTACCTTCGTTCTTCAACTTTAGCTTCTTTCTTCAACTTTACCTTCGTTCTTCAACTTTAGATACTTTCTTCAACTTTAGCTTCTTTCTTCAACTTTAGCTTCTTTCTTCAACTTTAGCTTCTTTCTTTAACTTTAGCTTCTTTCTTCAACTTTAGCTTCTTTCTTCAACTTTAGCTTCTTTCTTCAACTTTACCTTCGTTCTTCAACTTTAGCTTCTTTCTTCAACTTTACCTTCGTTCTTCAACTTTAGATACTTTCTTCAACTTTAGCTTCTTACTTCAACTTTACCTTCGTTCTTTAACTTTAGCTTATTTCTTCAACTTTTGCTTCTTTCTTCAACTTTAGCTTCTTTCTTCAACTTTAGCTTTTCTTCAACTTTAGCTTCTTTCTTCAACTTTAGCTTCTTTCTTTAACTTTAGCTTTTTCTTCAACTTTAGCTTCAACTTTAGCTTCAACTTTTTCTTCAACTTTAGCTTCTTTCTTCAACTTTAGCTTCGTTTTTTCAACTTTAGCTTCTTTCTTCAACTTTAGCTTTCTTTCTTCAACTTTCTTTCTTCAACTTTAGCTTCTTTCTTCAACTTTAGCTTCTTTCTTCAACTTTACCTTCGTTCTTTAACTTTAGCTTCTTTCTTCAACTTTAGCTTCTTTCTTCAACTTTAGCTTCTTACTTCAACTTTACCTTCGTTCTTCAACTTTAGCTTCTTTCTTCAACTTTATCTTCGTTCTTCAACTTTACCTTCGTTCTTCAACTTTAGCTTCTTTCTTCAACTTTACCTTTGTTCTTCAACTTTATCTTCTTGTACATTCCTCAGCTCCCCAAGGAGCATTGGCCTAGCTAGTTGTTTGTCTAGTTCTCATCTGACTTACTCTACTCGTCCCATTTGGATATATTCTGAACTATAGTCACCTACCCTATCGTAACCTCTGCCTGTGACATCCATGTTTAACTCACAGCCATGAGAGGAATTTAAAGCAAAGATGGGGGTAATCTCATGCTCACCACTGTTGGCCTCAGCTAGCTCAAGACGAACAGGAGAGGGAGGGGAAGGGGCAGTTTTGTAAGTCTACCCGTGCTAGTTTTTACGTAATCTTATGCAAGATCTCTGCCATAAATCTTCCTTGTGCGTCATGTATAAATGGCCCCGCGCGGGGTCAGAACTAAACTGGCAGAGGATCTCGGAGCTAGTGGGGTCCTAGAGATGCGTTGTGCAGAACCCACCGGTGAGTGGTATATGTCCTGGCACCCATCAAACTACATCCAAATCATGTGTTTAATGATATCCTAATCATTAGCAATGACCCCAAGTCATAGACTTAGGTAGACCAATGTGCCGACAGACTGGATGGCTGATGGGTAAGCAGTCGTAAATATTGTCTGTCTTGGAAAGGGAAAAGGAGGGGGGGGGGGCGGCACCAGGCAGATAGATTCCGTAAGGAATATCATTTGCCTCTTCCCTGGTATAATGGTTCTACCAGGGTGAACGAATATTTTCACCATTTATTTCTATTGTATTTCCTTGCACCCGAAAGTTCATGTTGCCTTATTTTTAATGTAGTTCAAAAGAAATAGGAAAAGCAATATAAAGAAGCCATCACTAAAAAATAACCTTTTCGAAACAAACTTGGTAGAAAAAAAAATACAGGGAATGACCTTAAAATAGACTGAGAAGAGAATATCACATGGAGAATGACCTTAAAATTGATGGAGAGAATGTAGGTGAAGATAATGTCGTACATTGAGAATGACCTTAAAATAGTCGGAATGTAACACACGGGAGATGACCTTAAAATGGATATAGAGAATGAATCACATAATTTGGAAGAACAAGACGGATGTACACATAACTTCAACGAATCGTTTGGAATATGATGGCTTCAGAAGATTTGATTGACGCCATATGCTCCAGCTTAATTAAGAAGCTGGGGGGAAAAGGGGGACAAAAAATAGAAAATTGAGGAAGAAAGACGAAGTATAAGAAGTCGGTTTTGATAACAGAGTAAATACTTTATGAACAAAAGCTATCTGTATGGACGTGCAAAAAAACATCGACAGATAAATATATGATGCGTATATACCTAACAGCTAAACAGCCTTACTACAATTCCCTTTGTCTTTTCTTACTTTCTTTCGTTGTACTTTGTAATTTTTCAATTTACTCTTGCCGCAAAGCGACATGAAGAGCTGAAGGTTTCGTGTTAAAGCCATGTGTGCTGCATTGGCTGCTGTTAATCAATCAAAGCTATTTAGCTCCCCAAGGAGCATAGGCCTTCAATAGACTCATGCCAAGTCTTCCTGTCACGTGCCATCAGATCAAGCTCTTTACACATCTTCTTCATCATTTTCACTTCTGTCTCCAGTTGTCTTCTCCTTCTAACACTATTGACATGTTTCCTCAATGTATGTCCTTTTCATCGCCAGCTTCTTCTTCTCACTTCTTGATCCACTGGCACTTGTCATCAGTTCCACACTGGTGTCCTTGTCATCAGTTCCACACTGGTGTCCTTGTCATCAGTTCCACACTGGTGTCCTTGTCATCAGTTCCACACTGGTGTCCTTGTCATCAGTTCCACACTGGTGTCCTTGTCATCAGTTCCACACTGGTGTCCTTGTCATCAGTTCCACACTGGTGTCCTTGTCATACCATTTCAATCCTTCTATTCTACGCAAGCACTCGTTTTTAATGTCTGTAGCTTTTTGGTTGTTGTTTTTGTTGCTCTCCATGTCTCAGAGGCATACAATAGGACCGACTTGACATTTGAGTTGAAGATTCTTATTTTCGTGTTGGACTTGATTTTTCTTGATCTCCACATGTTTCCCAATGCAATGATTTTTGTATTCTTATTTTGATATCATTGTCAGTCCCTCCAACTTAGTCTATATTGCTCCCAAGATACGTATGTGAATGATTTTACATCTTGTAGTGGTGTTTCTTCAAGTTTGACCTTGTTATCATTTCCTAGTTTATTATCATTATTTTCGTCATTTTCTTGTGTATTTCCAGACCCACTTGTTGTAACCTCTCATCAAGTATTTTAATTTTGTCTTGCATCTGATTATAGTTATGGGACAGAACAGCCAAGTCATCTGCAAAATCTAGATCATCTAGCTGTTTAGTCAGATTCCACTGGATTCCATTTCTGTTGTGTGAAGTCAATGTTGTCATGACATAATCTATTGCTAGTAAGAAAAGAAGTGGATACAAGAGGCATCCCTATCACATTCCAGTTCTTATCCAAACGGTTCTGTAATTTGTCCTTCATGAAGAACTCTGCATGTCATGTCTTCGTAAGTTTTCTTTAATAAGTTAATGATCTTCAGGGGAACTCCATAATGCCTCATCAATTTCCAAAGTGATTCTCTGTCTACACTGTCAAATGCCTTTTCATAGTTTACAAATCCAATGTAAAAAATAATTTCAGTTCACCGCTATACATTGAATGTGTGTATACTGGCTACTGTGAGCCCGAGTTAAAGTAAGGATTTCAGTGAAATTATATACCCATATGCCTCTTGGTCTGCCCCGTGCTCTCTACAGCCAGACATCCTACTGGTGTAGGTGTGTAGTGGTAGCTGATCGGACTTCATTCTCATGGGACGACAGACCACATTACTTTCTATCTTTCTATATACCTAATGCACGATGTAGTTCCTACAATTTTTCTAATGTCATATTTTTTCATTCTGTCTCTATAGTAACATTAATGGCTCTTTTTAAGTGATTCATCTCATCCTGTCTTGTGTTCTGTCCTATGACCATGTTTGACACTGATAGCAAAGAGTTGGTAAGAATATACAACTTATTCATTGTCTTTAAGTTTCCATACTGATATTTGGATGTTGAGCAATGGTGACAGTTGTTAAGTCGTTGCTCTGTCTCTCTGACATTTTGTTTCAATTTCTCTGTCGTCTTCCACTTTCTGTGAAAAATGCTTCCTAGATATTTAAACTCTGGAACCTGTTTGAAATGCCCATTGTCTACATGTATGTTAAATGGGCCTGGTGATCTACTAATCATTTATAGTTTCTGTCTTTGATGTGCTGATCTGCATGTTGTATCTTCCACAAGTTGAATTAAGTGTATTTGTAATGTTTTTCTGTTTGTTTTCATCTTCGTACATTAGGTCATCTGCAGCAAGTAACTCATTCAGTGACTCGTGTTCTTTATTTCCTGAATGTAGTTTATCTTCTGGGTTTCGATGTGATGTTTGTGTGGATGTGATGTTTGTGTGGATGTGATGTTTATGTGGAAGTGATGTTTGTGTGGATGTGTGTGTTAAATTGCCCTGTGTGATTCCCGGGGTCTCCGAAGAGACATGAATAAAACAGGACTACTGCAAACTCAGCACTTCATACGAGCGACGTACATGAGGTTGTATATGTGGCTGCCAATGATATTAAACAAATTGCCACATAAACCACAGTTGCAAACGCATGTAAATACTAGGTGCAGGCTTTCTGTGAGGGGATCAGCTACAGATGTGGTCACATGCTCTGTAAGGATCGCAAAGAAAATGAGGATGATGTGTTAAAAAACAGATTAATGATTGTAATAAGCATCTTGGCACAGTCAGTAATGATTGTAGTAAGCATCGTGGCACAGTCATTAATGATTGTAGTAGGCATCTTGGCACAGTCATTAATGATTGTAGTAGGAATCTTGTCTTGGCACATTCATTAATGACTGTAGTAGGTATCTTGTCTTGGCACAGTCATTAATGACTGTAGTAGGAATCTTGTCTTGGCACAGTCATTATTGATTGTAGTAGGAATCTTGTCTTGGCACAGTCATTAATGACTAGTAGGAATCTTGTCTTGGCACGAACAGTCATTAATGACTGTATTAAGCATCTTGTCTTGGCACAGTCATTAATGATTGTGGTAGGCATCTTGTCTTGGCAAAGTCATTAATGATTGTGGTAGGCATCTTGTATATGCACAGTCATTAATGGTTGTAGTAGGCATCTCGTCTTCGCACAGTCATTAATGACTGAAGTAATCATCTTGTCTTGGTAAAGTCATTAATGATTGTCGTACTCATCTTATCTTGGCACAGTCGTTAATGATTGTAGTAGGCATCTTGTCTTGGCACAACCATTAATGATTGTAGTAATCATCTTGTCTTGGCATAGTCATTAATCATTGTAGAAGGCATCTTGTCTTGGTACAGTCATTAATATATGTTGTAGGCATCTTGTCTTGGTACAGTCATTAATGATTGTAGAAGGCATCTTGTCTTGGTACAGTCAATATGGATTATAGTAGGAATCTTGTCTTGGCACAGTCATTAATGACTAGTAGGAATCTTGTCTTGGCACGAACAGTCATTAATGACTGTATTAAGCATCTTGTCTTGGCACAGTCATTAATGATTGTGGTAGGCATCTTATCTAGGTAAAGTCATTAATGATTGTGGTAGGCATCTTGTATATGCACAGTCATTAATGGTTGTAGTAGGCATCTCGTCTTCGCAAAGTCATTAATGACTGAAGTAATCATCTTATCTTGGTAAAGTCATTACTGATTGTGGTACTCATCTTATCTTGGCACAGTCGTTAATGATTGTAGTAGGCATCTTTTCTTGGCACAACCATTAATGATTGTAGTAATCATCTTGTCTTGGCATAGTCATTAATCATTGTAGTAGGCATCTTGTCTTGGTACAGTCATTAATGATTGTAGAATGCATCTTGTTGTAGTGGTGTTGATGGTATTGTATGATGGTGTTATTACTACATGTAACTTGTATGAGGCCAGCTGTGAAGGCTCCTGAGATAAAATGTAGTTGAGAATTATCAGAAGGCCTTTCTTGCTACCACTACGACCTCACACTTAATTTTTTTTTTTCTTAATGAATGTGGCTACGTAAAGTGTCTAGGGTAATGATGTGTAATGTGGTGTGTTAGTTATAAATACACCCACAGACATTTAAGAAGACTAATAAGATTAACAAGTGTTAAAATACACTGAACTAACTCACGTGTATAAAGTTTTTGATATAATTATATTACATTTATTGGTTCTGGATCAAGTTTTATGTGACCAGAACTTGTTTTAAAAGAAGGATTGAAAATTTATGAAAAAAAATGCATGGAATGTTACATAATAAATGCAAGAGCGTACCTATTTAAGTACTAGACTAGTTAGTTTTATTAAAAAAAAAGTTCGAGTAGTCATCTCTTTGGGAGGATATTTACTGTTTGTGCTGTTGGGGTGGCCTCATCACACCTGTCTATATTGACTACACAATGTCCAGAAAATGGTGGGAATTTTTACGGGGATATTAGTCACTACCAATAGTTGGTGAATGTCCAGCAGACCAGAGGCTCACTCATCTTTTTGTAGCTCTGGTGCTGAAAACTTGCGGTCCCACCTCTCCGTGCTGGCGGGCAATAATGGTGGTCTCTGTCACAAGAACTGCACAGATACACTCGAGTACAGTCACCCACCGAATAGACTCTGCTTTGTTGTCGATAGAAACTCACAGCTCTGCAATCAAAGTATGGGCCATGTGTCAAAATCTATTCTCTACCCACGTCTGGACACAACACTGACACAACAACCACATCATACAGACAGGTCAGATCTCTCTGACCAAACAGCACAGTTACCATGGTGGGCCTACATCAGACAGATCCTCCCAGACCATAGATTCTGAAAAATATTTATTAGTTGTCGGCCCTAAAAGAAGATAGGTAACCTGTTTCAACGCTTGATCTATCTTGCATAATCCTTGCTGTAGTTTATGTACCTTGTTGGTCCCTAGACCCTGACTTGGGCGGGGGGTCTAGAGCAAATCCCTACTTGTTTGTAAGGCTAGATTTTGATATGGCAGTATCAAATCACTCGAACATGAAACAATATTCAAAATATATAAAGAAATAATTTCAATCTTACCAGATTATGAATAATTAACACAGAAGTGCTAGCAAAACTCAGCTGAGCTGCTGGCTATAGGATGGCGTCCCTAAATTTAACTCACTGTCTTTCATATGGGAAAACACCACACTTTAAAATCTGTGTCTAACACTGAACAATTATTGAAGAATGACCCCAAATGCGCTCTGAGCGCTAATGATATGATTGTCTGTGGCCAATCACTGCCGAGGTTTACTTTAAATTTCAAATTTCTACACTAAAGTCATTTCAGTCATGCTTCAGTCAAGTATGGATGGTTATCTGTTAGTCTGTCCGTCTCTACTTGTGTTTCTAAAAAAAAATGTGCTTGATTTTTGAAGCAACCTTTCTCTCCCCTTAAAATTTTGTCGTAAAAAGTTATATTTAGACACAGCTACCGCTCAAAAACCCTCTCCTCCATAATAAGTAACTTTGAACACCTGCGTCCCCAAGGTCGTGTTTTGTGTGCAAATAACGACACTTTTTATTCAAGGCAGTCTGTCGATGATGTAAACTACACTGTCTTTTGTCATTATCTTCAATATTATCTATCCGTTTGTAAAATTAAGATCATATTATTTCATTGCTCAGAATAGGCCATCCGGCCAGCTAATTTTTATATTCCTAACATTAATATTAAGAAAAATTACTTTTTAAATTTTTGTAATATTCCTAACATCTGCGTTTTAGCCGCTGAATTCAAATCAAGGCTTGGTATCGCAAAACGTCCAATTCCGTACCTCGTGTCAATTTGGGGGACGTGAATTTTTTCCTTCCCCCCACCCCCCCCCATTGCGTCTCCTTAGCCTTTCCAGTCATATTTTTTTTTTTCTTTTGATCCGCCGTTCCCCTCCTGTCTAGCAAGTCAATTTTATGGAGGGTGATGACCCGCGGTCTAGGCGATCATGTACATCAGCAGCCTACGCATTATGTTTTTATCCTTAAATGTTATCTTTTGAGTATTTTACCGTTGTATCTCTGTCAATTTCACTACACATCTCCCCACTTGAAAACATGCCTATGGCAAGTTCCAAAACCAGCGATACACATAGGTAAAATTACTCCTCACGTCTGCCACTACTCTAATTTTGATCACAGGGGTGCCGACTGAGGAAATCTGCACCGACATTCAATTTGCCTGGGATATATTGGATACTGAACTGATAAGGTTGAAGCAATAAAGACCACCTCAGCAATCTTGCGTTTTCATGCTTAGCCTGAGACAAGAACACGAGAGGCTGATGATCCGTCTCCACCACAAATGTCCTACCATATAGATAGATTTGAAACTTCTTTATTGCCCAGATTAATGCTAAACATTCTTTTTCGCTTGTGGAGTATCCTTGTTCCGCCTTATTCAATTTACGGCTTGCATAAGCGACTGGTTTCAGTTCCCCATCAGGTGAAGATGATCTTTGCAACAAAGCCCCTCCGAGTCCCACATTACTTGCATCGGTTCTTAAGACAAAGTCCTGTGTCAAATCAGGCAGTTTGAGAATAGGCTTGCTAGTGAGTTTTTCCTTTAACTCTTGGAACGCTAGTTCACATTGTGCAGTCCAAATAATTTTATCTGGAAGTCCCTTGCGAGTCAGATCAGTCAGAGGAGCACAAATAGCGTTAAAATTCTTGATGTATTTCTGATAAAATCCGCATAACGACACAAATGATCGCACGTCTTTTTTTGTTTGCGGCCTAGGTGCTCTCTGCAGTTTTTTCCAAGTTCTTAGGATCAGGGGTCATATTACCCTGATATACAGTGTGTCCCAAGAATTCCAACTCTTTGCATCCAATACAACATTTTGTTGGCCTAGCAGTTAAGTTCGCCTCCCGAAGTCTATCAAACAACATCTCCAGAGCTTCAATGTGTTCTTCAAAGGTCTCGGTGGCGACGAGAATATCATCCATGAAATTTGTGATACATGGGTTATTCAGGGGGTCCAACAATTTTCGCATCATCCTTGAAAACACACTCGGAGCATTTTTCAGTCCGAATGGTAGCATATTGAATTCATAATGTCCATCCGAAGTGCTAAAAGCCAAATAAGGTCTCACTTCAGGCTTCACTGGGATCTGGTAATAGCCTTTACTAAGATCCACCTTTGAAAAGTATTTTGCCTTGTTCAGTCTGGCAAATAGCTGTTTTGTGTCTGGTAATGGATCCACTTGTCCTTCTGTGACAGCATTCAGTTTCCTGTAATCTATGCACAGTCTGTGTTCCCCAGACGGTTTCCTCAACAAAACGACACTAGAACTAAAAGATGATTCACTGTGCGAAATAATCCCCTCCTTCAATAAATAATCTATTTCTTCCTTTAATGCCTTCTCCTTCGCGAACGGAATAGAATAGGCTCTCATACAGATTGGGTTTGAGTCTACCAGTTTCATGTCATACTGTAGCAAATTTGTATGGCCTGGTTTATCTGTTAATACATCTGTATGTTCCTCCAGAACCTTTTGAACTCTCTCCCTCTGGTTTTTAGTCAGGTGCTTACTGACTTTTACCTGTGCTGCTGTTTCACAAGGATGTAATGGGTATTCATGTGAGGTGAGTGGTTCCTTTTGCATCTGGGTTGCAATAGCTAAGGTCAATAAGGGGGTGCTTTCCTGGAGTGGTCTGTCCAGATACTTCTTTAACAGGTTTACATGATAAACTTTTTCCTTCCCCTTTTTGTCAATTTTATAGTTTGTTCTAGACACCTTCTCTAGAACCGTATATGGACCTTGCCAACCAATTTGTAATTTATTCTGGCTTCCGGGTAGTAAAAGCAGCACCTTCTCTCCGACTGCCAGTTCCCTGTCCTTTGCCTTCCTATTAAAGTATGCTGCATGTTTCTTCCTGGCTTGTTTCAAATTATCATTTGCCAGTTTCCATCCAGCTTTCAAACGAGTGGTCAGTTCGTTCACGTATTGATACGATGAGGTAACAGTCTCTTCCGCCTTCTCATCTGTCCAGGTCCTTAATAGAGTTACATCTGGATCTTTAATTTACCATACTTATTTTTTTCATGGAACCCATCTGGTCCCGTCCATTAGAAGCTCTATAATGAGGACTTTTCTTCCTAGAATCATCACTCACAAATCGACCACTACCAATTTTTCTCTGGGGTTTGTCTCCCCACTTAAGATTGTTTATGAGAGATCTTCGCTCTCTTGTCTGTTCCTCCAGTTTATATAAGTCTGACCGAGGGATTGTCATCCTATCCTGGGTAAAATTTCTTCTTTGTACTCTTCGCATAGCGGCCATGTTAATCCATTCAGTGAAGACTGGGTGTGAAAAGGGGGCTCCCATTCCACTTTGTCTACCCGTGTATAATTAGTTTTCCTTTCAGGCCTAAAGTTGCCCCGTGGCGGTTCTAGGTCCTGCACATATTTTCCCTTTGTGGGTGTTCCCTCATGAAATACGCCACATGCTTCTACAAAGTTTTCAACATCGACATTTACGTCGGGCCAATAGTATTTTAGAGCAATCTTTTGGCAGATGGTACCGACTTTCTCATGGTCACCATCTTTTCCAACATGTAAGCTCCTTATTAAGTTTGCCCTATATATCTTGGGAAGAACTAACTGTCCGTGACCAGTGGATCTAGTTCCTGTCTTCCTGTATAAGAGTTTGTTCTTCATGAAATATTCCCCCTTGCTCGGAGGTGTGTGGCATTTGGGTAATTTTTTAAAACATGGCTGGAGTGTCCTATCCTCAGCCTGCGCCTTCCTCATCTCCTCTGGATGAGCATTTATAGGTTCACCTTCTTCCTCCTTCTTCTGTGACCTGGTCTGCACTGTCGCCATGATCACAGGTTTCTCGGGATTCCCCAAGAAGACGTATCTACACCCCAATATCAGAGGGTAGATTGGTTCATCTATCACTGCTGCTCTGATTTCTCCTTCCACATAGCGAGTTTTCACCGTTATCCTTGCGATGGGAAGTGTCATGAGTGGTATGTCCTTAGTCGCCCCTTGTATTTCCACTGTTTCTGTGGTATACTGACTTGGGTCCACTAGGCTAGACTTCACAACTGAATCATAATCCAAACCTGTATCATAAAGGCACCTTATGGTGACCCCATTACAAATAACATCCTCACAAACTGGGGGGTGATAAGGTTCCTGTTGTCCCTTAGGATTAACCTTTACTCTTTGCGTCCCCGACTTCATTGCAGCAATGTTTGAAGGTTTCCTTCTACAAAATTCGGTGTTATGGTTATCCTTCTTGCACCATTTGCACCATCTTTTTCCTTGGTTCAACGGTTTTCTTTCATTGAACTTTTGGTCATTGAACTGTGAGTTTCTGTCGCGATAGTCATTTCTTTGCCGCTCAAAGTTTGTCCTACCCTTATTTCCCTGCTCTCTATTATCAAATTTATTAAATTGCTGTGGAGCTTTAAAATTGTCTATGTGCTTCTTCTTAGCACCACTTACCTCTGCCTGAGCTGCCTGATACCTCTCAGCAACATTTAAAATTTCCCCCAACTTCTCTGCACCCTGTTCCATGAGAAATTTTCTCATGTCTGGAGCCATGGACTCTCTCAATTGCTCAATCATGATCATTTCTTTAAGATCTTGGGTCTTCCCCAGAGCCGTCCATTTCTCCAAATAGGTTTCTATTCTGGCAGAAAATTGGTGGTATGTCTCCCCAGACAACAGTTTGGCATTTCTGAATTTCTTACGATAAAATTCACCATTCTTTTCGTACCTTAATAACAAAGCCTGCTTTAACATGTCATAATTGTCTTGGTCTTCCCTGTTCATTTTGGCAAATACTTCGTAAGAAGTACCCCTCAATCCCTGTGATAGCTTTAAGCTCCACCTCTCTCTCTCTAACCCATATGTAGTAGCTAATAACTCAAAACGTCCTAGGTACCCCTCTATGTCATCGTCTTTTTCAACAAAATGGTCTAAATGAAACCCCATAGCTGAGTTTGAGGCTCCCATACTGGGCGTAGCATCTGAGGCAAAAGGGCTGGCACCATTTTCAGGAGCCGGGCCTTGTAATTCCAGCTCCCTTAGTCGTAATTCATGCTCCCTCTGCAACCTTCTATCTTCTGCTTCCCTTTCGGCCTTTTCTGCTTCTTTGCCTCTGCCTTTCGGCCTTTTTATCTTTTTTCTGCCTCCCTTTGCTGTCGTTTTTCTTCTGCCTCAATCTGCAGCCTCTTAATTTCTCTATCAGCCTCAATTTGTAATCTCTTTTCTTCAGCTAACCTGTCAGCCTCTAATTTTCTTTCAGCCTCTTTTTCTAATCTCCTTTCTTCCCGTTCAATATATTTATCACATTCAGTCGTTACGTATTGAATTAAAATTTGACCATCCATCCCCATCTCCTTCGCAGTGAGCACAGCAGCTGATCTAAACTTTGCTAGCTCTGCCATACTTTTTGGACAATATAATAATATACAAGATAAATCTCTAACCAGTAAATACACTAAGTACTTCTAATTACTATATGACTATAGTCTAACTAATTCTAACTAACCAGTTAACTAATTAATTATTACTGGCTGTGAAGATTCACCAACTTTTATCTGCAGGGACACTTTTAATTTTAAAGGAAATTTTACAATTTATTTCCCTACTTTTATTTCTCCCACCAGGAGATCCTAATTTTACTGTTGGGCTAATTATCCCTGGACAAGACCCCAATTTATGTAGTGGTGTTGATGGTATTGTATGATGGTGTTATTACTACATGTAACTTGTATGAGGCCAGCTGTGAAGGCTCCTGAGATAAAATGTAGTTGAGAATTATCAGAAGGCCTTTCTTGCTACCACTACGACCTCACACTTAATTTTTTTTTTCTTAATGAATGTGGCTACGTAAAGTGTCTAGGGTAATGATGTGTAATGTGGTGTGTTAGTTATAAATACACCCACAGACATTTAAGAAGACTAATAAGATTAACAAGTGTTAAAATACACTGAACTAACTCACGTGTATAAAGTTTTTGATATAATTATATTACATTTATTGGTTCTGGATCAAGTTTTATGTGACCAGAACTTGTTTTAAAAGAAGGATTGAAAATTTATGAAAAAAAAATGCATGGAATGTTACATAATAAATGCAAGAGCGTACCTATTTAAGTACTAGACTAGTTAGTTTTATTAAAAAAAGTTCGAGTAGTCATCTCTTTGGGAGGATATTTACTGTTTGTGCTGTTGGGGTGGCCTCATCACACCTGTCTATATTGACTACACAATGTCCAGAAAATGGTGGGAATTTTTACGGGGATATTAGTCACTACCAATAGTTGGTGAATGTCCAGCAGACCAGAGGCTCACTCATCTTTTTGTAGCTCTGGTGCTGAAAACTTGCGGTCCCACCTCTCCGTGCTGGCGGGCAATAATGGTGGTCTCTGTCACAAGAACTGCACAGATACACTCGAGTACAGTCACCCACCGAATAGACTCTGCTTTGTTGTCGATAGAAACTCACAGCTCTGCAATCAAAGTATGGGCCATGTGTCAAAATCTATTCTCTACCCACGTCTGGACACAACACTGACACAACAACCACATCATACAGACAGGTCAGATCTCTCTGACCAAACAGCACAGTTACCATGGTGGGCCTACATCAGACAGATCCTCCCAGACCATAGATTCTGAAAAATATTTATTAGTTGTCGGCCCTAAAAGAAGATAGGTAACCTGTTTCAACGCTTGATCTATCTTGCATAATCCTTGCTGTAGTTTATGTACCTTGTTGGTCCCTAGACCCTGACTTGGGCGGGGGCTCTAGAGCAAATCCCTACTTGTTTGTAAGGCTAGATTTTGATATGGCAGTATCAAATCACTCGAACATGAAACAATATTCAAAATATATAAAGAAATAATTTCAATCTTACCAGATTATGAATAATTAACACAGAAGTGCTAGCAAAACTCAGCTGAGCTGCTGGCTATAGGATGGCGTCCCTAAATTTAACTCACTGTCTTTCATATGGGAAAACACCACACTTTAAAATCTGTGTCTAACACTGAACAATTATTGAAGAATGACCCCAAATGCGCTCTGAGCGCTAATGATATGATTGTCTGTGGCCAATCACTGCCGAGGTTTACTTTAAATTTCAAATTTCTACACTAAAGTCATTTCAGTCATGCTTCAGTCAAGTATGGATGGTTATCTGTTAGTCTGTCCGTCTCTACTTGTGTTTCTAAAAAAAAAATGTGCTTGATTTTTGAAGCAACCTTTCTCTCCCCTTAAAATTTTGTCGTAAAAAGTTATATTTAGACACAGCTACCGCTCAAAAACCCTCTCCTCCATAATAAGTAACTTTGAACACCTGCGTCCCCAAGGTCGTGTTTTGTGTGCAAATAACGACACTTTTTATTCAAGGCAGTCTGTCGATGATGTAAACTACACTGTCTTTTGTCATTATCTTCAATATTATCTATCCGTTTGTAAAATTAAGATCATATTATTTCATTGCTCAGAATAGGCCATCCGGCCAGCTAATTTTTTATATTCCTAACATTAATATTAAGAAAAATTACTTTTTAAATTTTTGTAATATTCCTAACATCTGCGTTTAGCCGCTGAATTCAAATCAAGGCTTGGTATCGCAAAACGTCCAATTCCGTACCTCGTGTCAATTTGGGGGACGTGAATTTTTACTTTCCCCCCCCCCCCCCCCCCCCCCCCATTGCGTCTCCTTAGCCTTTCCAGTCATATTTTTTTTCTTTTGATCCGCCGTTCCCCTCCTGTCTAGCAAGTCAATTTTATGGAGGGTGATGACCCGCGGTCTAGGCGATCATGTACATCAGCAGCCTACGCATTATGTTTTTATCCTTAAATGTTATCTTTTGAGTATTTTACCGTTGTATCTCTGTCAATTTCACTACACATCTCCCCACTTGAAAACATGCCTATGGCAAGTTCCAAAACCAGCGATACACATAGGTAAAATTACTCCTCACGTCTGCCACTACTCTAATTTTGATCACAGGGGTGCCGACTGAGGAAATCTGCACCGACATTCAATTTGCCTGGGATATATTGGATACTGAACTGATAAGGTTGAAGCAATAAAGACCACCTCAGCAATCTTGCGTTTTCATGCTTAGCCTGAGACAAGAACACGAGAGGCTGATGATCCGTCTCCACCACAAATGTCCTACCATATAGATAGATTTGAAACTTCTTTATTGCCCAGATTAATGCTAAACATTCTTTTTCGCTTGTGGAGTATCCTTGTTCCGCCTTATTCAATTTACGGCTTGCATAAGCGACTGGTTTCAGTTCCCCATCAGGTGAAGATGATCTTTGCAACAAAGCCCCTCCGAGTCCCACATTACTTGCATCGGTTCTTAAGACAAAGTCCTGTGTCAAATCAGGCAGTTTGAGAATAGGCTTGCTAGTGAGTTTTTCCTTTAACTCTTGGAACGCTAGTTCACATTGTGCAGTCCAAATAATTTTATCTGGAAGTCCCTTGCGAGTCAGATCAGTCAGAGGAGCACAAATAGCGTTAAAATTCTTGATGTATTTCTGATAAAATCCGCATAACGACACAAATGATCGCACGTCTTTTTTTTGTTTGCGGCCTAGGTGCTCTCTGCAGTTTTTCCAAGTTCTTAGGATCAGGGGTCATATTACCCTGATATACAGTGTGTCCCAAGAATTCCAACTCTTTGCATCCAATACAACATTTTGTTGGCCTAGCAGTTAAGTTCGCCTCCCGAAGTCTATCAAACAACATCTCCAGAGCTTCAATGTGTTCTTCAAAGGTCTCGGTGGCGACGAGAATATCATCCATGAAATTTGTGATACATGGGTTATTCAGGGGGTCCAACAATTTTCGCATCATCCTTGAAAACACACTCGGAGCATTTTTCAGTCCGAATGGTAGCATATTGAATTCATAATGTCCATCCGAAGTGCTAAAAGCCAAATAAGGTCTCACTTCAGGCTTCACTGGGATCTGGTAATAGCCTTTACTAAGATCCACCTTTGAAAAGTATTTTGCCTTGTTCAGTCTGGCAAATAGCTGTTTTGTGTCTGGTAATGGATCCACTTGTCCTTCTGTGACAGCATTCAGTTTCCTGTAATCTATGCACAGTCTGTGTTCCCCAGACGGTTTCCTCAACAAAACGACACTAGAACTAAAAGATGATTCACTGTGCGAAATAATCCCCTCCTTCAATAAATAATCTATTTCTTCCTTTAATGCCTTCTCCTTCGCGAACGGAATAGAATAGGCTCTCATACAGATTGGGTTTGAGTCTACCAGTTTCATGTCATACTGTAGCAAATTTGTATGGCCTGGTTTATCTGTTAATACATCTGTATGTTCCTCCAGAACCTTTTGAACTCTCTCCCTCTGGTTTTTAGTCAGGTGCTTACTGACTTTTACCTGTGCTGCTGTTTCACAAGGATGTAATGGGTATTCATGTGAGGTGAGTGGTTCCTTTTGCATCTGGGTTGCAATAGCTAAGGTCAATAAGGGGGTGCTTTCCTGGAGTGGTCTGTCCAGATACTTCTTTAACAGGTTTACATGATAAACTTTTTCCTTCCCCTTTTTGTCAATTTTATAGTTTGTTCTAGACACCTTCTCTAGAACCGTATATGGACCTTGCCAACCAATTTGTAATTTATTCTGGCTTCCGGGTAGTAAAAGCAGCACCTTCTCTCCGACTGCCAGTTCCCTGTCCTTTGCCTTCCTATTAAAGTATGCTGCATGTTTCTTCCTGGCTTGTTTCAAATTATCATTTGCCAGTTTCCATCCAGCTTTCAAACGAGTGGTCAGTTCGTTCACGTATTGATACGATGAGGTAACAGTCTCTTCCGCCTTCTCATCTGTCCAGGTCCTTAATAGAGTTACATCTGGATCTTTAATTTACCATACTTATTTTTCATGGAACTCATCTGGTCCCGTCCATTAGAAGCTTTATAATGAGGACTTTTCTTCCTAGAATCATCACTCACAAATCGACCACTACCAATTTTTCTCTGGGGTTTGTCTCCCCACTTAAGATTGTTTATGAGAGATCTTCGCTCTCTTGTCTGTTCTTCCAGTTTATATAAGTCTGACCGAGGGATTGTCATCCTATCCTGGGTAAAATTTCTTCTTTGTACTCTTCGCATAGCGGCCATGTTAATCCATTCAAGTGAAGACTGGGTGTGAAAAGGGGGCTCCCATTCCACTTTGTCTACCCGTGTATAATTAGTTTTCCTTTCAGGCCTAAAGTTGCCCCGTGGCGGTTCTAGGTCCTGCACATATTTTCCCTTTGTGGGTGTTCCCTCATGAAATACGCCACATGCTTCTACAAAGTTTTCAACATCGACATTTACGTCGGGCCAATAGTATTTTAGAGCAATCTTTTGGCAGATGGTACCGACTTTCTCATGGTCACCATCTTTTCCAACATGTAAGCTCCTTATTAAGTTTGCCCTATATATCTTGGGAAGAACTAACTGTCCGTGACCAGTGGATCTAGTTCCTGTCTTCCTGTATAAGAGTTTGTTCTTCATGAAATATTCCCCCTTGCTCGGAGGTGTGTGGCATTTGGGTAATTTTTTAAAACATGGCTGGAGTGTCCTATCCTCAGCCTGCGCCTTCCTCATCTCCTCTGGATGAGCATTTATAGGTTCACCTTCTTCCTCCTTCTTCTGTGACCTGGTCTGCACTGTCGCCATGATCACAGGTTTCTCGGGATTCCCCAGGAAGACGTATCTACACCCCAATATCAGAGGGTAGATTGGTTCATCTATCACTGCTGCTCTGATTTCTCCTTCCACATAGCGAGTTTTCACCGTTATCCTTGCGATGGGAAGTGTCATGAGTGGTATGTCCTTAGTCGCCCCTTGTATTTCCACTGTTTCTGTGGTATACTGACTTGGGTCCACTAGGCTAGACTTCACAACTGAATCATAATCCAAACCTGTATCATAAAGGCACCTTATGGTGACCCCATTACAAATAACATCCTCACAAACTGGGGGGTGATAAGGTTCCTGTTGTCCCTTAGGATTAACCTTTACTCTTTGCGTCCCCGACTTCATTGCAGCAATGTTTGAAGGTTTCCTTCTACAAAATTCGGTGTTATGGTTATCCTTCTTGCACCATTTGCACCATCTTTTTCCTTGGTTCAACGGTTTTCTTTCATTGAACTTTTGGTCATTGAACTGTGAGTTTCTGTCGCGATAGTCATTTCTTTGCCGCTCAAAGTTTGTCCTACCCTTATTTCCCTGCTCTCTATTATCAAATTTATTAAATTGCTGTGGAGCTTTAAAATTGTCTATGTGCTTCTTCTTAGCACCACTTACCTCTGCCTGAGCTGCCTGATACCTCTCAGCAACATTTAAAATTTCCCCCAACTTCTCTGCACCCTGTTCCATGAGAAATTTTCTCATGTCTGGAGCCATGGACTCTCTCAATTGCTCAATCATGATCATTTCTTTAAGATCTTGGGTCTTCCCCAGAGCCGTCCATTTCTCCAAATAGGTTTCTATTCTGGCAGAAAATTGGTGGTATGTCTCCCCAGACAACAGTTTGGCATTTCTGAATTTCTTACGATAAAATTCACCATTCTTTTCGTACCTTAATAACAAAGCCTGCTTTAACATGTCATAATTGTCTTGGTCTTCCCTGTTCATTTTGGCAAATACTTCGTAAGAAGTACCCCTCAATCCCTGTGATAGCTTTAAGCTCCACCTCTCTCTCTCTAACCCATATGTAGTAGCTAATAACTCAAAACGTCCTAGGTACCCCTCTATGTCATCGTCTTTTTCAACAAAATGGTCTAAATGAAACCCCATAGCTGAGTTTGAGGCTCCCATACTGGGCGTAGCATCTGAGGCAAAAGGGCTGGCACCATTTTCAGGAGCCGGGCCTTGTAATTCCAGCTCCCTTAGTCGTAATTCATGCTCCCTCTGCAACCTTCTATCTTCTGCTCCCTTTCGGCCTTTTTATCTTCTGCCTCCCTTTCGGCCTTTTTATCTTCTGCCTCCCTTTCGGCCTTTTTATCTTCTGCCTCCCTTTGCTGTCGTTTTTCTTCTGCCTCAATCTGCAGCCTCTTAATTTCTCTATCAGCCTCAATTTGTAATCTCTTTTCTTCAGCTAACCTGTCAGCCTCTAATTTTCTTTCAGCCTCTTTTTCTAATCTCCTTTCTTCCCGTTCAATATATTTATCACATTCAGTCGTTACGTATTGAATTAAAATTTGACCATCCATCCCCATCTCCTTCGCAGTGAGCACAGCAGCTGATCTAAACTTTGCTAGCTCTGCCATACTTTTTGGACAATATAATAATATACAAGATAAATCTCTAACCAGTAAATACACTAAGTACTTCTAATTACTATATGACTATAGTCTAACTAATTCTAACTAACCAGTTAACTAATTAATTATTACTGGCTGTGAAGATTCACCAACTTTTATCTGCAGGGACACTTTTAATTTTAAAGGAAATTTTACAATTTATTTCCCTACTTTTATTTCTCCCACCAGGAGATCCTAATTTTACTGTTGGGCTAATTATCCCTGGACAAGACCCCAATTTATGTAGTGGTGTTGATGGTATTGTATGATGGTGTTATTACTACATGTAACTTGTATGAGGCCAGCTGTGAAGGCTCCTGAGATAAAATGTAGTTGAGAATTATCAGAAGGCCTTTCTTGCTACCACTACGACCTCACACTTAATTTTTTTTTTTCTTAATGAATGTGGCTACGTAAAGTGTCTAGGGTAATGATGTGTAATGTGGTGTGTTAGTTATAAATACACCCACAGACATTTAAGAAGACTAATAAGATTAACAAGTGTTAAAATACACTGAACTAACTCACGTGTATAAAGTTTTTGATATAATTATATTACATTTATTGGTTCTGGATCAAGTTTTATGTGACCAGAACTTGTTTTTAAAAGAAGGATTGAAAATTTATGAAAAAAAAAATGCATGGAATGTTACATAATAAATGCAAGAGCGTACCTATTTAAGTACTAGACTAGTTAGTTTTATTAAAAAAAGTTCGAGTAGTCATCTCTTTGGGAGGATATTTACTGTTTGTGCTGTTGGGGTGGCCTCATCACACCTGTCTATATTGACTACACAATGTCCAGAAAATGGTGGGAATTTTTACGGGGATATTAGTCACTACCAATAGTTGGTGAATGTCCAGCAGACCAGAGGCTCACTCATCTTTTTGTAGCTCTGGTGCTGAAAACTTGCGGTCCCACCTCTCCGTGCTGGCGGGCAATAATGGTGGTCTCTGTCACAAGAACTGCACAGATACACTCGAGTACAGTCACCCACCGAATAGACTCTGCTTTGTTGTCGATAGAAACTCACAGCTCTGCAATCAAAGTATGGGCCATGTGTCAAAATCTATTCTCTACCCACGTCTGGACACAACACTGACACAACAACCACATCATACAGACAGGTCAGATCTCTCTGACCAAACAGCACAGTTACCATGGTGGGCCTACATCAGACAGATCCTCCCAGACCATAGATTCTGAAAAATATTTATTAGTTGTCGGCCCTAAAAGAAGATAGGTAACCTGTTTCAACGCTTGATCTATCTTGCATAATCCTTGCTGTAGTTTATGTACCTTGTTGGTCCCTAGACCCTGACTTGGGCGGGGGGTCTAGAGCAAATCCCTACTTGTTTGTAAGGCTAGATTTTGATATGGCAGTATCAAATCACTCGAACATGAAACAATATTCAAAATATATAAAGAAATAATTTCAATCTTACCAGATTATGAATAATTAACACAGAAGTGCTAGCAAAACTCAGCTGAGCTGCTGGCTATAGGATGGCGTCCCTAAATTTAACTCACTGTCTTTCATATGGGAAAACACCACACTTTAAAATCTGTGTCTAACACTGAACAATTATTGAAGAATGACCCCAAATGCGCTCTGAGCGCTAATGATATGATTGTCTGTGGCCAATCACTGCCGAGGTTTACTTTAAATTTCAAATTTCTACACTAAAGTCATTTCAGTCATGCTTCAGTCAAGTATGGATGGTTATCTGTTAGTCTGTCCGTCTCTACTTGTGTTTCTAAAAAAAAAATGTGCTTGATTTTTGAAGCAACCTTTCTCTCCCCTTAAAATTTTGTCGTAAAAAGTTATATTTAGACACAGCTACCGCTCAAAAACCCTCTCCTCCATAATAAGTAACTTTGAACACCTGCGTCCCCAAGGTCGTGTTTTGTGTGCAAATAACGACACTTTTTATTCAAGGCAGTCTGTCGATGATGTAAACTACACTGTCTTTTGTCATTATCTTCAATATTATCTATCCGTTTGTAAAATTAAGATCATATTATTTCATTGCTCAGAATAGGCCATCCGGCCAGCTAATTTTTATATTCCTAACATTAATATTAAGAAAAATTACTTTTTTAAATTTTTGTAATATTCCTAACATCTGCGTTTTAGCCGCTGAATTCAAATCAAGGCTTGGTATCGCAAAACGTCCAATTCCGTACCTCGTGTCTGATTGTAGTAATCATCTTGACTTGGTACAGTAATTTATGACTGTAGAAGGCATCTCGTCTTGGTACAGTCATTAATGATTGTTGTATGCATCTTGACTTGGTACAGTCATTAATGATTGTAGAATTCATCTTGTTTTGGTACAGTCATTCATGATTGTATTAGGCATCTTGTCTTGGTACAGTCATTAATGATTGTAGTAATCATCTTGTCTTGGTACAGTCATTAATGATTGTAGAAGGCATCTTGTCTTGGTACAGTCATTAATGATTGTTGTAGGCATCTTGTCTTAGCACAGTCATTAATGACTGTAGTAATCATCTTGTCTTGGCACAGTCATTAATGATTATAGTAGGCATCTTGTACAGTCATTAATGTATGTAGTAAGCATCTTGGCACAGTCATTAATGATTGAAGTAGGCATCTTGTCTTGGCACAGTCATTAATGATTTTAGTAGGCATATTGTCTTGGCACAGTCATTAATGATTTTAGTAGGCATCTTGGTACAGTCATTAATGATTGTAATAAGCATCTTTGCACAGTCATTAATGATTGAATTAAGCATATTAGCAGTCATTAATGATTGTAGTAAGCATTTTGGCACAGTAATTAATGATTGTAGTAAGCATCTTGGCACAGTCATTGATGATTGTAGTAGGCATCTTGTCTTGGCACAGTCATTAATGATTTAGTAGGCATCTTGTCTTGGCACAGTCATTAATGACTAGTAGGCAGCTTGTCTTTGCACAGTCATTAATGACTGTAGTAGGAATCTTGTATTGGCACGTGTCGTAATTTTATTTGAGATAGGTCTTAGAAATAGTGGTCCCGTCCGAGTGGGAAATGACAGTGAAGGCTATGTGATAGTAAGGGTTAAGAAATGGATAGTTGATTCACAAGGGTGCTGAAAAGAGTAAGGACAGTCTCTGAAATCGGGTAATTTCTCCGATCTGCCTATCTTACAACAATTTTATTTATCTGTAGACTCCTGAACCTCTCCTGGCTAAACAATTTTTGCCAGTTACTCAACACTCATGTACACACACCAATTTGGTGCTACAAACACACCGACGTGAATACAAATACATATAACAGATATGGGTAATGTGTCGGCCAACACAGTAATTTAAGGTTTATGGTGTTTATTATCATTTAAACCAAAATTTAGGAGCCGCGCTAGCGTAGTGGTTACAACACCGCTCTGGCGACCGGGAGATTCAGGATCAAACCCTGGCGACGGCATTTGAGGATTTTTCGTCGACCGGGAATTGGACTGGATTAACTCGAGACCTGGCAAGTACATTTGAAGGAGTGTCGTCGACCAAGGATTGGCGGCTCCTGAGCCGACCCAGCTCTAATGGGTACCTCCGAAATCGGCGAGTATCTGCCTGAATGGCGAGGGACACCTGTCACTGTACAAGAAAAGGGATATTCACGTAAAATCAATGTCAGGTTAGACATTAACAATAACCTGAGATTTTGCCTCGAGTATTAGCGGGCGTACGAAAAAAAAAAAAAAACCAAAATCATAACATTTAACATGGTACAGTCAAAAGATCATAGTTACAGAAAAATACAATTTAACAGGGGGGGAGAGGGGGATTTGAATAGTAGTATCCCAATATGCCCTTCCCGCTTGGATAGACCAAAAAACCCAGTCCAAAGACAAGTGGTTATCAGAAAGAGACAATTTAACGGAAAGATAGATTAATTTATTCTGATAGGGGTTATTACACTATTTAGTATGGGGTGTAGGAACAGAGTCCTAGTATTCTCCAAGTTATCCCTTGACTAAGCAGATTAAGGGAGGGGGAGATAAGAAAATGTAAACAATCCCCCCTTAGAGAGGAAAAATACAATGACTGAAGTGTAAGGATATTTACCAAGTAAAGAAAATTATAAGTTTAGCTAATATATCTCATTCATTCATGCACGCTAGCGATGGCCATCACACCCTTTCACACTTACCGACCGTTGAATCTGGCAATCCATAGAATAACACAAACAGCTAGTAAATACTCAACAAATGTATGAGTCTTTTCCTTCGTTTTCCAGCCCCAGACTATCGGGTTAGGCGTTCAGCAAATTTTCCCGTAATCGCTGGAAGGTGAAGCATTAGTGTTCTTGGTTTGATTTTTATCTAAAGTTTCTACGGGATGGCACTGTCACAGGTATAGTTATGAGAAGGTAGTGGTCTCCTGGATTTCACCGCTGGTGGTGGGAAACTTCTATATCGTGATGACAAAGACTGACCAGTGAGTTATGTTTTTCTTCGGGGTTTAAATCCAGTGGAAATAACAGGACTGTCACAGATATATGAAGAATATATTCTTTTCCACAATAGAGCAGTAAAAATTATATATCGCTTCTGGCAATTGTTCTTCTCCAGTTATTTTACATAATTTATTGCTTTATGAGTTTTAAATGTTCTTGGGTTGCTTTCTCTCATGTAAATTTAGAGAGCGAGACCGCACAGGGCCGCCACAAGAAGATTATATGTTAAAGGTTCATAAAAATTCTGGATGGTAGAAGAACCGAGTCTGGAGGACTCTATAATTGCTGGGACGCAAAGGTATATGATCATCCTATGTGAAAAAATAGAAAACATGAAATCATACACCCAATACGCATCATATTCTGACGCGCGCTAAGTTTACAGTTAAGACTATTTTAAACACTAGCGTATTCAGTTATATATATTTAAGAAAAACTCTCAGCGAGTCTAATGGTTAAAAAACATACGTATATACAGAACTACACTGTATTAATTGGTTATAAATCCCTTAGCGGCTTCTAAATAAATTTAAGCATCTATTATATTGGGAAGTAACGTATAGATATATCATTTATATAAGTTTAAATTAACACAAAATCCAGTGAAATAAAAATGAAAGAACTAGACCACTGATCACTTCAAACTAATATATTACCGCTTGCACAAACAGAATGAATTTAAGTCTCCAATATAGAAGATATCCGCGAGAAATCTTGTTCTATAAGCTAGTACTTTTATTCAGACTCTCTGGCGCAAATGATAAACGCATTCTTCAGTGGTCTCAATATATAATTAAAGAATTGAAGGATCAGGGGGACACGCGAACTTTCACAACTTTTTTGATATCAGGGGAATTCTGCGTTTCTGCGCCGCCATCCCAGCACCATTACCCAACTATCTACCGCTAGACTTTCCCCGTTCGTCTCGGTCTGCGAGCGATTTCAGCGCTCTTCTCTGGTTCGCACTGAAGTGTTAAACGAAGGCGTGAAACTGCTTCGTCCGTTCTGGGGACCACCACTGCCTTTGAGGATACCGCTCTCCCGATAAGCTTTGGCAACTCCTACTAGGCGGGGTGACAGAAAGGTGTAGAGAAATGCTTGATTATAATCGCTCTAGAGATAGGCAGTAGGCGTGGTTTAACCCTGGATCCTCGCCTGATAACTGTTTATCATATTAATTATCCTACGTTGGTAAAAATCCACGTGGAAATGATGCATACTAATGAGCCCGCGTGGCATCCACGTTGACTATTGTGTTTCACACAAATCCAGGGGCTGCGATGCTATTCAAGGCTACTATCCTTTATCATCCATCAATTCGGGGAATTCAATTTTCATACTCTACGTCACAGCACGAACAGTCATTAATGATTGAAATAAGCATCTTGGCATAGTCATTAATGATTGTAGCAGGCATCTTGTCTTGACACAGTCATTAATGATTATAGTAGGCATCTTGTCTTGGCACAGTCATTAATGATAGTATTAGACATCTTGTCTTGACACAGTCATTAATGCTTGTATTAGGCATCTTATCTTGGCACAGTCATTAATGATTGTAGTAGACATCTTGTCTTGTCACAGTCATTAATGATTGTAGTAAGCATCTCATCTTGGTACAATCATTAATGATTGTAGTGAGGATCTTGTCTTGTCAGTCATTAATGATTGAAGTAAGCATCTTATCTTACCACGGTCATTAATGATTATGGTAGGCATCTTGCCTTGGTACATTCATTAATGATTGTAATAAGGATCGTATGTAGGCACAGTCATTAATGATTGTAGTAGGCATCTTCTGATGGCTTAATTAATCAACACAGACGTTTTTTTTTTCTACATGCACAGTTAGGTAACACGGCAACAGCTTGTAAGCCTGGATCAACTGATGTAGGGAAGAATAATTTATCTGCGTCTGCATTCAAACATTCAGCAGCCGCTACATCTGTGGAAGACAGTCCTATCTCCGCTGGAGCATCAAAGAAGATAAAACCCTGCAAGAGGAAGAATAGGAAAGATCCTAATGAACCTCAGAAGTAAGGTGTACAGTGTATAATTATATCTTACTTCAGTTTGTAGATATATTTTTGTTGGTACGGCGTTTATTCTGTTGATACATCTTATGTTTATTTTTTTTATATTGTTTGTTTGTTTCTTGGAAAGGGAAGGTTACACACACATACAAAGTTTTGGTTTTGACTTTATTTGGACTGAGTGGAGGGGGGAAGAAGTTACTATATTGTCTTTAATTTATTACACTATATATCCTAATTATAAACCATCGAGGGTTGAACGAAATACTTTGTTTATAAAAAAAAGTCCTTATTATTGATGTAGTAGTATGTTCCTTATCATCTGTGCATTAGTATATCTTTATCATTAGTGTAGCAGTTGTGCATCAGCAGTGTATAGGTATGTTCCTTATCATCAGTGTATATATATGTCTCTCATCATCAGTGTATACGTATGATCCTTATCTTCAGTGTACAGGTATGTTCCTCCTCATCAGTGTATACGTATGTTCCTTATCTTCAGTGTACAGGTATGTTCCTCATCATCAGTGTATACGTATGTTCCTTATCTTCAGTGTACAGGTATGTCCCTCATCATCAGTGTATACGTATGTTCCTTATCTTCAGTGTACAGGTATGTTCCTCATCATCAGTGTATACGTATGTTCCTTATCTTCAGTGTATAAGTACGTTCCTTATCATCAGTGAATAGATATGTTCCTTATCATCAGTGAATAGATATGTTCCTTATCATCAGTGAGGAGGTATATTCCTTATCAGCAGTGTATAGGTATGTTCTTCATCATCAGTGTACAGGTATGGTCCTCATTATGGACATTTATTACTCCCATTTTATCATAAATACAGTGTATTAACAAATTATCAGGGAATGGTTGCTTTCCGTTATCTAAAGATCAGCAATGATGTAACAGAAAGGGGAGTTGAGAAACATTTTCCGAGAATTCATAAAACGCCAGAATTATCGCCTACTTGCTGGTGTTACCACATTGCGCTGGCGATCAGTTGTTCAAGGTTCAAGCCCGAGCATGTGAAGGAGTGTAATCGACCGGGATTTTGACTGAATAACCTGAACGGCTCCTGAGATAAACCCTCTGCGAAGCGCCTGACCGGGTTGGAAGGAAAGTCCACAGGCTCCCCAGCCTCGCAAGGACATGACAAAGCCCAAGTGCTGCTGGTAAAAAAAAAAAAAAAATATCAGAGTGCATTTACCATCCAAAAATAAGTGAACTCCGTTCACTGCTAACTCGATCAGCGTTGATAGATACTAAGTCCTGAAAAGGACTAACATTATCTATCTGCTAGCCTAAAGCCCTAAAAAGGACTCGCCACCTACGGCAACGCTGCCGATCTAACATTGAAGCAAGGTTTTCAAGATGAAGTATGTTCTCTATTTCAGGCCTGTATCTGCGTATGCGTTATTTTTCCGGGACAGCCAAGCTACGATCAAAGGTCATAACCCGAATGCCAGTTTTGGGGAAGTGTCCAAGATTGTAGCTTCTATGTGGGACCAACTAGACCCGGGGCATAAGGACGTAAGTTTGTGCTGTTGATTTAAGCGTATATAGATATATACTGTTCAAAAAAAAGAAACGCATAACTACTGAAGGCACACACATAGCCATAATTTTGATTTTGACATTCAATAACTTTTTTAATTTAATGAGTTAATTGTTCAAATTGCACACAAGAATACCTTAGGGTTCAACCAATCAATTGACAGTTGTTTTGCATCTGGGTCACGAGAGTTTTTTGGCGTACGGGCTTTCCCGTTAGTATGGTGTGTGGCCTCCTCTTGCATCGATCAGCGACTGGCATCTCCTGGGCATGGATGCGATCAGACGTCTGATGTGGGCCTGTGGGATGGCTGCCCACTCTTCCCGGAGTGCCTGGAACAGATCACGATGATTGGCTGGAGCAACGTCTCGGCGACAAACACGTCTATGCAGCTCATCCCACAGGTGCTCAATCGGACTCATGTCTGGAGACAGGGATGGCCAGGGAAGGGTGAGAATGTTGGTGGCAGTCAGGAACTGCGTGGTCAACCGTGCACAATGGGGTGTGGCGTTGTCCTGTTGAAACACAGACCTTTTGGGCAGCCAAAAGTGGAAGGACATGGGGTTGAAGAATTTCATTGACGTATCGTTGCGCATTCAAGCCTCCTTCAATGTGCACCAATTGACTCCTTCCGTTGTATCTGATCATTCCCCACACCATTGCACCTCCACCACCGTGCGGGGAAGCTTCATCAACGCAATTGTGGGCAAAACATTCATTTCGTCTACGGTAGACCCTACGCCGTCTATCATGACGCTGCAACAAAAAGAAAGATTCGTCACTAAACCAGACACGTCTCCATTGATTGTCAGCTGCCCAGGGACGATGCTGGTTGGTCCAAAGAAGTCAATTTTGGCGATGGCGGCGCGTAAGGACAGGTCCTCGGTGAGGTCGTTGTGCCCAAAGTCCAGCGTCATGCAGTCTATTCCGGACAGTTTGATCAGACACATGACATCCTGCAGGCAATGACTGGGCAGTTGAGGAAGCTGTTGCAAACCTGTGTCTGAGGTGACGAAGCCGGATAAAGCGATCCTCCGCTGCTGTTGTCACTCTGGGTCGTCCACAGCGATGCCGGTCTTCAACTGAGCCAGAGGCTTGGAACCGGTGCCAAAGTCGACTGATGGTACTCTGATGCACGTTTAAATGCCTTGCAACATGACTTTGACTTTCGCCTGCATGCAGTCGGCCAATAGCAATGTTCCTTAAATTTATCGATAGAGACGCCATAAATGTCTGCTTGAAAATGAACTGATTTTTGTGTGTGTGTAGCGTTATCCTTTTAAAGGGTTTCAGTTGCGTAGTCAGTGAATAGTGTTCACCCCAAATTTTGTTGCTTTCACGTGTGCGCAACATGAGCTGTGGTCAAAAATTGCGTCATAAACACTATTGACCACTGCGTTGTAACGATTACAAAAACCAACGCAATTCAGGTCAGCACGTGCATTTCACAATGTAAAGAATATTTGAGGCTGGTTTTTATATACGTTAGCACCAAATTTTACTTACAAACTCATAAAAACGCGCCCTCGGATAGCTATGCGTTTCTTTTTTTGAACAGTATATTAACACACACACACACGCACGCACACACACGCACGCGCACGCCACACACCCACACGCCCACACACACACAAACGGTATTGAATCAGTTTTTACAAATTAACGGTACACGAGAAACTTGGGGACGACCCCGGGTTTCACCCTTCGTCAGCCACAGTCTTTACAAACAGGCAACAGAGAAAAGAAATAATAGACGGCATAAAGAAAAATACTATAGACACTACAAACACGTAGTAGATATAAAATATAACAAGACAGACGAAATGTAATAATAAAGCAAGGAAAAGACGAAACGGAATACAAAATTATCAAAACATGAAATTCAACAATCAACGAGAATCAAAAGCCAGAATATGGATGATGATTTGAGCGTAGAGGCTTTTTGTGTACATAAAACACAACAAGTAAAGCCTAATATAAGCCAGAGAAAGTCCTTGATCAACCTACGAGGTGATTGACACGTTACTTCCTAGTTTTAAATGTGCATACCCTCATTTACATGTAAGTAGCTCTGTGAGTAGCTCTGTAAGTAGAGGTGATTGAAACGTTATTCCCTAGTTTTTAAATCTGTAGTTTTAAATCTCCATACCCTCATTTACATGTAAGTAGCTCTGTAAGTAGAGGTGATTGAAACGTTACTCCCTAGTTTTAAATCTGTAGTTTTAAATCTGAATACCCTCATTTACATGTAAGTAGCTCTGTAAGTAGAGGTGATTGAAACGTTACTCCCTAGTTTTAAATCTGTAGTTTTTAAATCTGAATACCCTCATTTACATGTAAGTAGCTCTGTAAGTAGAGGTGATTGAAACGTTACTCCCTAGTTTTAAATCGGCATACCCTCATTTACATGTAAGTAGCTCTGTAAGTAGCACAAAGGAAAATGATGATGATAGTATTTGTGCTAGTTCTTTCTTTAGCTTGTCTATATAGGAAACAAGAGTGAAAACTCGTAACCTAGGTGATCGGTAAAATCAAAAAGTTAGCTTGTCTGTATAGGAAACAAGAGTGAAAACTCGTAACCTAGGTGATCGGTAAAGTCAAAAAGTTAGCTTGTCTGTATAGGAAACAAGAGTGAAAACTAGTAACCTAGTGGATCGGTAAAGTCAAAAAGTTAGTTTGTCTATAACTTTCTTTATTTTTTTACTTCTTCCTGTTCTTTCATATTTCTTTCTTTCTTTCTTTCATTCTTTCATTCTTTCTGTCTCATTCTTCTTTCCTTTTTATCTTTCTCGGTCTTCTTTTTTCCCTTTCTTTCTTTCTCTATCTTTTTTCTCATTCTTTCTTTTTTCTTGTTATTTCTTTCTTTGTTTTTCTTTCTTTCTCATTCTTCTGTCTTTCTTTCTTTTCTCTCGTTCTTTCTTTCGTTTTTCTTGTTCTTTCTTTCTTTCTTTATTTCCTTTTTTCTCATTCTTTCTTTCTGTCTTTCTTTCATTTTCTTTCTTTTTGTTCTTTCTTTCTCTTTTTTCTTTCTTTATTTGTTGTTCTTTCTTTCTGTTTTTCTGCCTTTTTCTTTATTTTTTTCTTTCTTTCTTTATTTTTCTTTCTTTTTCTTTTTTTTCTTTCTTCTTGAATGTATGCCATTTTCTCAGGAAAGTTAATGTAAAAGTGTTTTCCTGGTTGTGTATTTCTGATATTTTGGTACATGTACAGGTGTACAAAAAGAAAACTGAGATTGCAAAGAAACAGTACCTGAAACAACTGGCTGCGTACAGGGCTAGTCAAGTGTCACAGGTGAGTTTTTGTGATGACAAGGTAAAAGTCAGGTATTGCATGTGAGTTTAGGTGATGATGAGATGATATCCAGGTATTACATGCGAGTTTTGATGATGAGATGGTAGTCAGGTACTGAAGGTGAGTTTTTTTTAATGAGAGATAGTAGTCAAGTATTACACATTTTGATGATGAGATGGTAGTCAATTATCAGAGGTGAGTATTGGTAATGATGAGATGGTAGGTATCCCAGCTGGGTTTTAGTGATGAGAAGATGAGGGGATATCACAAGTGGGTTTTAATGATGAGAAGATGAGGGGATGATAGTCAGGTATTAAAGGTGAGTTTTGATGATCAGATGATGATAAGCAGGTATCATAGCTGAGTTTTGGTGATGAGGAAATGATAGGTGTCACAGGTGAGTTTTTGTGATGAGGAGATAATAATTAGGTATCAGAGGGGATTGTTTGTGATGAGATGATAATTAGGTATCAGGGGTGAGTGTACGTGATGAGGAGATTATAATCAAGCATCACCCATAGGTTTCTGCGATGAAGAGATTATATGGGGAAGTAGTCTGGGAGTATAGCCATCATCATTAAGCACTGTTATGGTTGGCATTGATGATTATGACTATTTCGTTCTGTCTTTGATTTCTTGAGTCAGCCGTGTTTTCAATTTGTGTCCGACGTGCTGTAGTCACTTTATTGTGAGGTATTATTGCTATTATTTTTGTTAAAACATGACAGGTAGAAATAGTAATGAAAATATGTTTTTTATGTTCATATATATATATATATAGTGTTTTCTTCTGGTTTACATCATGTATTCTTTATAATCTTCTGTGAGAGTAAGCCATCATGTATTACTTCTTACTTTATATAATAGCCAAGCATGTCGCACAAGATGACTAATATGAGGTTGTGAAAGGGGCTGGCAACCTTATCATTAAAACTAATGGCCACAGAAACCGTTGCTGCAACATCATATGACTACTTGGCACAGGCTTCCTGCAATGGAACTAGTTGTAGTGGTGACGCCATGCTCTATAAGGAAAATCATGATGATGATGATAATCTGTCAACTTGTATTATTTCTTATTTTCTGTCATCGTCTAACGTCTTGTATTATTTCTTATTTTCTGTCATCGTCTAACGTCTTGTATTATTTCTTATTTTCTGTCATCGTCTAACGTCTTGTATTATTTCTTATTTTCTGTCATCGTCTAACGTCTTGTATTATTTCTTATTTTCTGTCATCGTCTAACGTCTTGTATTATTTCTTATTTTCTGTTATCGTCTGGTATTATTTCTTATTTTCTGTCATCCTCTAACATCTGGTATTATTTCTTATTTTCTGTAACCGTCTACCATCTTGTATTATTTTTTATTTTCTGTAACCGTCTACCATCTTGTATTATTTCTTATTTTCTGTAACCGTCTACCATCTTGTATTATTTCTTATTTTCTGTCATCGTCTAACATGTTGTATTATTTCTTATTTTCTGTCATCATCTAACGTCTGGTATTATTTCTTATTTTCTATAAACGTCTACCATCTTGTATTACTTATTACTTTGTGAGTGTTATTTATCAACTCAGATTTTGTTTGCCATTTTTGCAGTCTGCAACGCAAGAAGCTAAGAAGGCACCATCACCATCAGGTCTGGAAAATGCTTCAGTTGGGAATGCGCCTGGGACCTTCAGTTTTCAGACACTGGGAGCAACACCTGTGCCAGGTAAATGCAGTACTGGCTCAGTTATATGATAGTCTTTGCTATTCCACAAGCTGTTCTGTTCATTCATCATCTTTTTCCTTTTTGCCTCCTGTGGAACATGAAGCCCGCCACTGTTGTAGTGATACCAGTCATATTGTGTGGTTCTGAAACAAGGAAAACATAAATAATCAACAACCAAGAAGTTAGACTTTCATAAAAGAGTGCTTACATAGAATAAAAAGATTGAAACGGTATGACATGGTGGCCAATATAGAAATAATGATGCTGTATAATAGAGGGACTGCAGAAGTGACTGCATCATTAATTAGGCTGGATTGCTCCTAGGTATATATCTGATGTTATGTGTTGAAAATCGCGCTAATGACCCCTGTTCACGAAGCACTATTTTAGTGGTGCCTAGTTGGCAGGGAGGATAGTGGGATTTGCTTCCATAGCTAGGCGACGTTGCCACTCGAAAGGTCCTGGGTTTGATTTTTCCGGTAAGCCTCTCACTTCCGTAGTTTTTCTGTTGTCTAGTTTTCAACTTATTTTTTTCTCATGTGTGCTTGAAACATAACCTTATGTGTGTATTATTTATTTGATAGCGAGACAGCTGTGGTTAGTCACTTTTTATATGGATTTGCTTATATCTGTCATTGCATTTGTTCTGTGATTTGCAATCTCATGAATCCTTGTTTTATAAAAGTTCTTATTCAATAGGGTACAGGAATAGGCTCGGTGCACTTTCCGAGGGTCTCTAATGAGATACAGGAAGATTAGGACTAGTGCTCACTCTAGCATGTCATACAAGCCAACTAATGTGAGGTTGGGCGTGAGGCTGGCAACCTCATCATGTCAAATAAATTCGTACAGAAGGGAGCTTTGCTGGTGTAATGGTTACCACACTGCGCTGGCGATCGGGTGATCCAGGTTCAAGCCCGGGTGAGGACATTTGAGAGAGTGTCGTTGACCGGGATTAGGACTGGATTAATTCGAGCCCTGGCAAGTCAGACGATCCGGTTAGCATATGGTCTGTGATCAGAATATCATGGAAGTTGCTGTAGGCCATTGAATATTGATTTAATAAAGAATGTTTATAATCTATGTTCATGACTTGAGTGTTCTGGTTCTCATTCATTAGTAACAATCGTGCTTTAATTATCTGATATGCGAATGCGTGGTAAGTGTAGCCAACAAGTGAATATCTCAATGATTAATTTGATAAGTCCATCTTATTTGAGTCCACGAGGAAAAACAGTTTATTTACGTAAGACAAACATACTTGACGACATTAGTTAATATAGATCATAGTAAGCATACGTGATAAATCAAATACTTGCAAACGTCATATTATGGGTCCATGTCGTACTTGAACAAACTGTCAAACGAACATCATGGCTATATACTCGCGCTGCTGGGTTTCAGACAACCGGTAGTGAGCGCATGTGTCCTGACGAGACTGAATCAATTACTTAATCATTTATCTCTTCATTAATTACCATGGACTGACCCGTGTCCGTACTTGACTAAAATATATATATGTGCAGTAACATCATGCACAACCTTGGAAGAGTAAGAAAATATCCGTCTTCACTACTTGACGGTCAATACAAAAAGGGTACGGTAACCTAGTCACCGAGCGTGACCATATCGACGCTTACACGTCACGACTTGACCGTGCATTTCGCGTTCATAACCACGTAAAGTATAAAGATCAATTTATATTAATTCCATTGACCCTAATCATGCGCACTGCCAATTTCTAGCAAACGCCATCAATAAAACTACCGTAACAACATTCCCTTCCCGCCGTGGGGAAAAAAAAATCTATTAGATAGATTTTTTTTACTAACTTACTCAATTATATGAAAAATTTAATAAAAACCCGACATATGGCCTACGATGTTCTTGTCTGGAACAGTGTCGTGGTCATGTCGATAATACATAAGTCATATAACATTATTATATTAAACAAAGGTATGTCAACTGTCGCTAATAATTAGCTATTGAACTATTGAAGACTGTTGTGAGTGAGTAATGAAGTGTTAAGTAGAGAAAATTATTCTAACTAATTAAAATTAAACTAATTTGTGATAGTAAGTATGTAATGTATTAAATAATTAACATCTAATTAAAGAACCTAATAGATAATGTCATAATAAAGACATAAGAAGTAAGGACAAATAAAGTAAAGAAAGAGAAAATAAAATATAAATTAGTTTAGTTATGTGTGTTTATAATGAATTATTAGTGTCGTGTAATTACAACATAATTAACTTAATGATATAATTAAAGAAAATAACATATTAATAAATTTCATGTGAACATATTAACTAAAGCTATCTAATTTTATAAAATTTATACATATTTAGAGTATTTGCTTGTGTGATTTTTTTCTTTTTCATCATTTCTTTCTTTGACATATTTTCTTCTCTTTTTATTTTTTTCTCATTATTTTTAATCACACTTCAATTTTTATTATACTCTTCATTAATTTAATAAATATTAAACTTAATGTCGGATGTGATGATCCATCCGTCGTTATGTCCCTTGTGAATCCGTGGAAATGTCATTAGAAATTTAATACTGTTCATCTAAACTTCGTTCCTGATTGAATATAAACTGGATCGTTTTGAGTTAGTCAATTTCTGTAACCAAACGTTATATGTCCAGCTTGGATTCATATCGTATTCAAGACCATATCGTAGTGAGTTAGAAAACGATTGGACACTAACCAAAGTCCAAACGTTAGAATCATACCATCGAAATTTGTTTCTTGCTATAACGAATTTCCTTTTTGAACATTGAATACCTTGAATGATTGATTTCGAATTATTTGTAATGTTTGTCCATATAGAAGTGGTTCATATCAATTTTGTAGCAGGAATCAGTTAGAGTTCCAAAGTCGCTCTTGTTTAGCCGTTAATCTTTTAACTTGTAGACAATTCGTCTTCGACTTCCGTTGGGTGTCTGGAAAGAGCATCCGCTAGAATGTTTTCTTTTCCGGGTATAGCTTCGATAACAAAGTCATACGGCTGAAGAAGAATCGCAAATCTGGCGAGTTTGGGGCTTTTGTGGTTTGAGCGTCGTAATGAAGCAACCGCCCGTTGGTCTGTTTGAATGGTAAAAGGCGCTCCCAACAAGAATTTCTCCAACCTTGTGATTGCCCAAACAACGGCCAGTAACTCCCTGTCAACAGTGGAGTATTTCGTTTCAGGCGATTTCAGTTTTCTTGAAATATACATGGTCGGATGAAGAATATCGTTGTGATATTGCAGTAGGCAAGCTCCGATACCGTAATTACTGGCATCTGTTCGAAGAAAGAATTTTTTGTGAATATCTGGCAACCGTAAAATTGGTGGCCTAGAGAAGATTGTCAAAATGTTATTAAATGTTCTGTCACAATCTGTTGTCCACGTAATTTTATTTGGTTTGTCTTTTTGCAATAGTGAAGACAAGACAGCAGTGATTGAAGACAAATTGGGAACAAATCTGCTATAATACTGGACAAGACCCAGTAGACTTCGAACTTGTTTCTTATTTTGTGGGACTGTTAACTTCAAAATTTTTGATACATTGTGGGGAATGGTTTTGATACATCCAGACCCTATTATATGTCCCAGAAAGGTTATCTCGTGTAAAGCTATTTGCATTTTACTTGGTCTAGCTGTTAAGTTGTTAGATCTTAAAATCTCTAATACTGAAGTTAATCCTAACATGTGTTCATCAAATGAAGGACTAAATAGACAAATATCATCAATATATGTGATAATGTCCGATCTATCCGCCAAAATTTTTCGCATCATGCGAATGAACGTGGCTGGAGCATTCATTAGCCCAAAAGGCATCACATTCCACTGGTAAAGACCTTGTGGAGTCGAGAATGCTGTATAGTATTTGGCTTGTTCTGTTAAGGGAATCTGCCAATATCCCTTGGTTAAATCGATTTTTGTAAAATATGTTGCTGTAGAAAGACGAGTAAGTAGGTCGTCAATAAGAGGGTGAGGTTCACTGTCTGCGACAGTCTGTGCATTAAGTTTTCTGTAGTCGACGCAAAGACGTATATTATTGTCTTTTTTTCTAACGATAACTAACGGTGATGAAAACGGTGAGTTACTGTTTTCTATTATTCGTAATGTTAACATCTGATTAAGTTCCTGTGAAGTTTTATCTTGATAGTGAATAGGAACTGAATAAGGACGGAGTTTGATAGGTGTGTCGTCCTTCAGTATAATGTCATGAGAAATGACTGATGTACGACCCGGTATATCAGTCAAGACATCAGAATATGTCTCTAAGATTTTACAAACTGTAGTATGTTCTTGAGATGTTAATGACGAAGAAATAGTGACATCTCTCCATGATTCAGAAGATTGTAATTCAGGTATAGGAAATGACATTTGGATTTCAGGAAATGATGATTCCTCTTCCTGAATCACCGAAAGATTAGAATATTGGCAAGAACCAGTAACTTGATTGTCTAAGTCCTGAAAAATAGATTGTAGATGTTGAGGACGAGTGAAGAACTCTTTCAGCATGTTTATGTGGTAAATTTTTTTCTGACCTTTAATGTCCAGTACGTAGTCGACGTCAGAAATTCTGTCTACAACCTTATATGGACCGTTCCAAGTGATTAACAGTCTATTGTCCTTTTTTGGAAGTAAAACGAAAGCTTCGTCACCAGGAAATAACTGGCGTAATCGTCTATTTTTATTTTGGAACTGTCTAGACTTATCTTTTGCTGCTTCTGAGGAAGCTGTAGCTCTTTGACAAGCATCTATGATTTGTCTACGTAAATTAATAACGTATTCATAAGATGACTGGGTTTCCTGAGTCATCTTAGAGTCGAGTAGTAAGTCTTTGATCAGTCCCATGGGACCTCTTGGTGGAGCACCAAACACTAACTCGAACGGAGAGAAACCGGTTTGTTCATTCGGAACCTCTCTGTACGCAAACAAAACTGCTGGGATAGCCCTGTCCCAGTCTTGAGGGTTATCAACTGTAACTTTATGCAATAATTGTTTAATGGTGCGGTTGAGTCTCTCAACTGCGCCATTACTCATGGGATGGTACACACTACTGAAATTTCTCTCTATCTTAAGAATTCTCATAACCTCTTTCATTGCGTCAGACACAAATTGGGGCCCATGATCCGAAAGTAGTTTACTTGGGAACCCAATTCTAGAAAATATTAAGAACAAAGCATCAGCTATGTCCGATGTGGTTATGTTTTTAAGAGGTATGGCCTCTGGCCATCGTGTACATAAGTCGATACACGTTAATATATATCTGTGACCTCTTGCAGTTGGTAGAAGTGGACCAATAATGTCCATTGCCATTTTATCAAAAGGCCGCACCGATATATCACATGCCTGAATGGGAGCATTATGGAACGCTCCACGAGACTTGACTTCCTGGCAAATTACACAGGAACGTACATACGATGATACGTCTCGTGATAGTCCAGGCCAGAAAAAAGATGACAACACTCGAGACCGTGTGCGAGTGTAGCCCATATGACCCGCGCATTGGGAGTCATGTGCATGCCGTAATATGTATGTTCGTAAAGGAGATGGTACCATAACTTGTTGTTTCAATTTATCCTGGTCCATACAATTTCTAAGTAAGATACCGTTTTTTATAGTGAACCAGTGCTTAACCTTATTGTTGACAGCAATGTCATCATACTTGTTTACCAATGTAAAAAAATTTTTTAAAGAATTATCTTCCCTTTGTTTGAGAGCAAACGTGTCTCTGTCAATTACTGATTTAGGTTCATTGTCAGTACAATCATCCACTTTGATACTTGGAGTATTCTCTTTTATTAATTCCTGAGCCTGAGCTCGTGTTGTTACAGCATTGGCCGTAGCCAAGTTAACTCTTTCCCATTCTGAGATTTCCTCAGGTGTGCAGTCCTTGCTGCCGTGGATACGTCCGATTGTGAGATCAGCAATAGGACTCTGAAGTAAACATACTTTAACTTGACCTGAAAAAAATGGGGTGTTAATGTCAATTATTGCTGTGGGATAATATTCAATGGTCCCACCAAAAGTTATGCAACGTACAAACTCATTAGTAGCATAGCGAGGATGTACTAGTGATTGCCGGATGCCGATCGTGGTTGAACCGGAGTCTCTTAAAACTGAAATTATGTTTCCATTGAACAGTCCTTTATTAAAAATCAGTGTCCCAGTTCCATCATTTGCAGTGAGACTAATTGCAGGAATAGTCTGTGTAATTCTCATAGGCAATTGGCTGGACTTCTGAAAAATAGAATGGCATTGTGGACAAACATTTGCCACATTATTATCAATAACACAACATGACGAAGATGAATGCGTTGGAATATCACTATTGTGAACAATTGGGGTTGCATTGTTAGTCAATGCTGCCCCTGCAGTATGATCAAATTTATTTTGATTTCTGGAGGTAGGACGTTGTCTGTTATGACTACCTGAATGATCATTAGTATTATTATTACCTCTGCCATTAAAACTCTTATTTCTTGGTCTGTAATTGTTATTACCATTATTATGCCACTTGTTATTATTATGGTTGGCATTACCATTAAATGATTTATTCCAATTTGATTTGTTTTGATAACCATTGTTATATCTAAATTGAGGTGACTGGTTTCTAAACTGTTGTCTACCCCGGTTAAAATTCCCATTATTGTAAGAATTGTTTAGTCCTTGATAATCATTGTAATTATTTCTTCTATTTGAAAAATTTCTGTCAAGGCTCTGAGCTCTTGATCTTTCAAAACCATGATATGCCATGTTGGAGGCAACTGGAAGTGGTTCCCTTACTTGTGTATTGGATATGCTACTATTGGGATGAGCAGTGCAGTAATTTAATGCCATTTTTTCTAGTTCCTCTAAAGTCGAAGGTTTACGTTCCTGTAAGAACGAAAAGAATGGTGAACTTACAGAAGATAAGACCTTATCCCTAAGGATTAAATCAACCAACTTGTCATAAGATTTTTTCCACACCAGCAAGTTCGACCCACCTGTTGAATGTATTGCGTATATTCGCAACGAACCCTGTAAAGTCTTTATTTGATTCTGGCAGGAGAGTTTTAAATTTAATCCTACATCCCTCCTCGTCCAAATGAAATCGACGCAGTAATAAAGCCTTAATGGCATCATAATCTCCAGCTATTGTTGGATCAACATTTTGAACTGCGCTTGCAGGTGCACCATCTAAAAATTCACTAAGTTTTAGTACCCATGTAGTTTTATCTAATTTATTAACCTCACAAATTTTCTCAAAACGTAAAAGCCAGGCCGATAAATCATCAACATTCAATCTGAATGTCGGTAATTTGAAGTGATAATTGCTTCTAGTTTGGTTAGGTGCAGACATATTTTGGGAATTATCACTATGGCTAACAGTAGCAGTTTGTGCCTGTAATTTCGCTGTTTCCAACTTAAGACGTTGTAATTCCATTTCTTGTTGCCGTACAATTTCATCTTGCTTCCTTTTATTTTCCTCTATTTCTCTTATTCTGTTTTCTTTCTCAATCTCTTCCCTTTCCTGTTTTGCTATCCTTCTTTGCTTCTTTTGCCTCAAGTTCTTCTTCTTGACGCTTCAATTCAGCTTTTCTCTCAAGTTCCTCCTGTTTAGCTATGGCTTTCTGTTCTTCTTCTTCGCGCTTCAATTCAGCTCTTCTCTCAAGTTCCTTTGCCTCATATTTCGCAAATTCCGCCACTGCATATGCTTCTAGAACTTCTCCTCGTTTTCCAAAATCTTTGCCAATTTTAACAAAATGGTCTAACGTAAGCATTTTGTAATTTAATAATCTATTTATTTAATCAACTATCTGTATTAATCAACAATATATATTACCATCAATTACCTATGTGTGCCCAGTGGCCAACGTAGTATTATTAATAGATGAATGTACCAAGTATTATACACTATGCCTATTATATTCAAGGCAAACCCTCACTTTATAAATATTTATCCATATATAATGCTATCATGCCCTAGTCATGATGCATAAAGTGCATAAGCAATCTTAAATTGGACTAATACTGCAAATTGTTGCAATTAATTCATCAAGTCCATTTTTTTTTTGAAAATTAATTAAAATATTTATATTGTATTATTTACCTAATTAATTTACACTATTATTATTACATACTCAATTTATAAGTTAATAAATACAAGACAATTAATCAACTAAAAATGTTACAAGACATTAGCACATCACAATTGACAAATGCAAACGAAAAAAATGATTATATTGAAACAAGCAAAAATCGGAAGTACATGCTGAGAGAAAAAAAAAATCTAGGTTACTACACATACACGTTAAATGATGACGTCACAGGACTCATAACTGACAAATATTTTACAATTATAAAATAAATGATAGGCAGATGAGAATGAACAGGATAGTTTACGAACAAGTTACGAAATGAATAAAATGAAACTCAATACGGCAAAATTACCACAAATATAACATTACTTTACAACTAAAACATCTAAGGTCGAATACTTCAGGAGCAAACGCAGTATGCTGTCGGCAAATCTCAACAGATGCTTTGCAAATGCAGTTACCCAACTAAAAAAGAGGTATTAGTCGATCTGAAAACTCCCAGCCCGCTTATACAAATAACGAATAGACAATCAATGACGAATAAAACATAGAACAATGAATTGCAGATAACATGCCCGAATAAAATGAAGTGGACTACACCTAGTTTTGATGAACCGACAAAGGTTTCAATATTCACTTATCTTTTTGCGCCCAGTGATCTTCTTCAGTTAATACCAGTATGCGTCAACGGCCAACTAGGCACAGTGAGCTGAACTTCATCGTTTTGATGGGGTTTCCGCTTGATATTCTTCTTGCAGCAATGCTTGTAGAAGGACATTAGGTTTGACTTTCGTAAGGCTGATAACGGTTGTCATGGACTTGATCGAAACGGATGATGACGTATATTTGACCTCTGGTCACGTGCAGTGTCTTATAAAGTCATGTGAACGTATTGTAAACGTAAACAATCGTGTTGCGAAGAAATTTCTCGCTAGATCTAACCTGATAAAGGAGAAGATTTTCGTATCCCCGAACTTGGCCTACCAGTTCTCTGATACAGACGATCCGGTTAGCATATGGTCTGTGATCAGAATATCATGGAAGTTGCTGAAGGTCGTTGAATATTGATTTAATAAAGAATGTTTATAATCTATGTTCATGACTTGAGTGTTCTGGTTCTCATTCATTAGTAACAATCGTGCTTTAATTATCTGATATGCGAATGCGTGGTAAGTGTAGCCAACAAGTGAATATCTCAATGATTAATTTGATAAGTCCATCTTATTTGAGTCCACGAGGAAAACAGTTTATTTACGTAAGACAAACATACTTGACGACATTAGTTAATATAGATCATAGTAAGCATACGTGATAAATGAAATACTTGCAAACGTCATATTATGGGTCCATGTCGTACTTGAACAAACTGTCAAACGAACATCATGGCTATATACTCGCGCTGCTGGGTTTCAGACAACCGGTAGTGAGCGCATGTGTCCTGACGAGACTGAATCAATTACTTAATCATTTTATCTCTTCATTAATTACCATGGACTGACCCGTGTCCGTACTTGACTAAAATATATATATGTGCAGTAACATCATGCACAACCTTGGAAGAGTAAGAAAATATCCGTCTTCACTACTTGACGGTCAATACAAAAAGGGTACGGTAACCTAGTCACCGAGCGTGACCATATCGACGCTTACACGTCACGACTTGACCGTGCATTTCGCGTTCATAACCACGCAAAGTATAAAGATCAATTTATATTAATTCCATTGACCCTAATCATGCGCACTGCCAATTTCTAGCAAACGCCATCAATAAAACTACCGTAACAACTATGATGATGGTGACTATGATGATGGTGATTATGATGATGGTGATTATGATGATGGTGACGACGATGATGGTGATTATGATGATGGTGACTCTGATGATGGTGACTATGATGATGGTGACTATGATGATGGTGATTATGATGATGGTGATTATGATGATGGTGACATGTGAATAGCTTGTAGAATATATTCTGAAGTTTTTCTAGAATCTAGATTTGCATCTCTTGCTTACTAATTCTAGAATATTATGTTTTTACTGGTTCATGTTTTGGCAGATTGTAAAGTTTTTATAGTCAATGATTTTACATATTTTACAGGTTGTTATGTTTTTATAGTTCATGTTTTTACAGATTCTCTTGTTTTTATAGTTTGTGTTTTTAAAGATTTTGTTTTTTTTTAAATTTTTTGCAAATTTTCATTTTTTTAAACAGATTCTCATACTTTTATAGTTTGTGTTTCACAGATTCTCATATTTTTTGCAGATTCTGTTTTAACAGATTCTGTTTGTACAGATTATCTTGTTTTAAAAAAATTGATTTTCATGATTTTAGTCTTTTCTATTTTACAGATTCTCGACTTATTACAGATTCTCATGTTTTTTTCAAGATTCTCATATTTTTCCAGTTCTCATAATTTTTTTTATTTTACAGATTCTCATGTCTTCACTGATTTTCACGTTTTTACATATTTTTATAATTTCACAAATTTTCATGTTTTTAAAATTTTTTATAATTTCACAGATTTTCATGTTTTTAAAATTTTTTTATAATTTTAGATTTTCATGTTTTTAAAAATTTTTATAATTTCACAGATTTTCATGTTTTTACAGATTTTTATAATTTCACAGATTTTCGTGTTTGTACAGATTTTTATAATTTCACAGATTTTCACATTTTACAGATTATCATGTTCTTACAGATTCTCAGGTATCACCACTCAGTATGATGGGGCAGATGATGGGTCAGCAAAGACAACAACAATCATCACCACATGTTGTACAAATGTCACCTCAGGTGATGCAACAGCAACACCAGTTACACCACCACCAGCAGCAACAGCTACTACAACAGATAAGTATGGGTCGGATATTGCCTTTATCACCTTCGCATCAGCAGCATCCACCATCACAGCAGCAGTTAACTCTGCTTGGCCCTATGTACACCTGTCCACCACATGCAGGCCAGGCAGGACCCATCAGTTACCAGCCCACCATGAATGACCACAGTGTTTTTGGTCTGTCAGACATAGCCAGGGTAAGTGGCTAACACCTTTTTATTAAGAGTGAAGTGATGTCCTTCCTTCTTTTTTGTTATAAGCTATTTCCTTCCTTCTGTTTGTTATAAGTGTTTTCATTCCTTCTTCTTGTTATAAGTGAAGTGATTCCCTTCCTTCTTTTTTGTTATAAAAGAGGTAATTTCTTGCTTCCTTTTTTTTTTTGGTTATAAATGAAGTGATTTCCTTCCTTCTTTTTGGTATGAGTGAATTGATTTCCTTCCTTCTTTTTGTTATAAGTGAAGTGATTTCCTTCCTTCTTTTTGTTATAAGTGGAGTGATTTCCTTCCTTCTTTTTTTTTAATGAGGTGAATGTATAGAAGTTCTTTACTTCTTTTTTGTTATGAATAAAGTCATTTCCTTCCTTCTTTTTGGTTTGAATAAAGTGTTTTACCTTCCTTCTTTTTTTTGATTATAATAGAATATGTTTCATTTATTTCAAAATTAAACCTACCTCTTGAACGTTCTTTATGACTTTATGAACATAAAGTCCAAGTAAGTTTTTTTTTTCTTTAGGACCTCTGTAAAACTGTAGAATGAAAAAAAATTACAAAAAAAACACAAATAGTAATACGTCATACAAAGAGAAAGGACAAGAAAAACCTACGTTGTGGCCACAAGGCCTTCATCAGGGACAGATAAACAAGAGACAGGAGGGAAAGAAAGTGAGAATTAAGTGGAGAACATGAAACTATAAAAATAAGAGAAAAATACTCCCTAATATCTTGTCACATGTTGGAGCAAAGATGGCTGCCACTAAACCAGAAAGCGGAAGTGGATAGTACATTAAAAGCAAACAATAACAAATAATGAAAACAAGGCCTGCAAAACCGAGTGAGGGACAAGCATTAAAGCATCTGTAAAGCATAGGACTGGCGACCTCATTATGTAGAACTAGATGCTACAGAAACTCAACATCAAGATTAAATGAAGTGCATTGGTATAAGCTGCCTGGAACAGGGCTTGCTCCTGTGGTGGCCCCCCTGCTCCTGAAGGAAAGCCAAAGGAGAATGATGATGATGAATTTAAGGACAACCAGCTAAAGTTCATTCCAGCTTTCTCCTGTGTCACTGTGCTGCTTTGTGAAGTTCTGTGTATTTTTTTGTTTTTTTTTTGGCCTTTCTTGCAGCATTCCTTCACTGGGTCGTAAAAGATGTTTATTTTTTGTGTACTTGCAATATGTATCTTTAGAAGAAACTAATGTATGGTTGTGATTGGGAGTTATGAGAGGAGGTACAGCTATGGTGTAAGTGGAGACAAAATTGGGGTATGAGAGGAGGCCCAGTTTGAGCGTGAGTGGGGACAAAATTTGGTTATAAGTACAGTCCATTCTGGTGTGTAAGTGAGAGTACTTCTGGCATGTGAGTGAGGAAGTAGTTTGGGTGTGAGCGGAGGAACAATGGTTGAGAGAACAGTTGGGTTATGAATGAAGAAGTAATTGAGTGACAGCATTGCTGTGACAGATCTGTTATACTAGCTGTGTAATTTTCTTTCCCACTAGAACATGGATGGGACCTACCCTCAATGTATAGGTGCTGATGAGGGAAACCATATAAGGGCAAACCCAGGCTGGGACTCGGAAAATTACAGTAACGATTATGTCACAGATCAGTGCAGGTAAGCTCAGTCACACCACTGTTTGTTGACATACTCTGAGTCATGACTGTAGTACTCTGGGTTCTAACTGTAGTACTTACTTACTTACGTAGTCGTTCCTCTTCTACCATGAGGTGTAGAGGTTTGGAACAGAGAGTGCCATACTATCCTATCAGCTGTCTTCCTCCTGGCCTGATTCCATTCTAATCCTTGATCCTTCAGAGGTTGTTTAATGTTACCCTCCCAGCAGACTCTGGGTCATCCTGGAGGTTTGGATCCCTGGCTCTTAGCCTCCCATCTGAGTGTAGTACTTTGGGTCATAATTGTTAATACTCAGGGTCATGACTACTGCTGTGGGTCATGATTGTTTATACTCTGTGTCATGATTGTAGTACTCAGGTCATGATTGTATGTTCTGGCTCTGCTAAATGATTTACTTATATATATATATATATTTTTTTTTTTTTAAATGACTAATTGTTAAATAATATTTATGTTCTAATGTTCATCTTTTTTCCTTGCTGCTTGAGATATCTCTATTTGCTGCTTCAGTGTTAATTCTTTGTCCTCACAGGTTCATCTATTTTTTCCTTATCTTTGCCACCACTTCTAATGTTGTTGCACCTTTATTACAATCGCCGTAATCTTCTTTAGTCTTTAATTAAATTCTTTACTGTTCTTTTCTTGTTTCTGTGTTCTCATTGTCTACATCTACTTATGTCCTCTCACCTTTGCCCTCAAAGATCTTTTTTCTTGTTCTCATCATTCACATCTAAACTGCTTCTATTACTTATCCCACACACATTTCTACCATTTTCTCTAAAAATCAGTTTTATGTGAATTTTAATTTCACCACCTCTTATACCTTAGCCATGCCTCTCTGTCTTTAAAGCCACCTTCTTCAAGCACGATGTCTGGTGGTCTTGGTGATCTTGTCTCAACACAACTTCTTATTTACTAATACTAAGTATCAATTCTGTTTTTGACCTTTTTCCATTCCATAATGTCAAACTGTCTAGTATATTCTCATTTTCGTGCAATCTTTCCTATTGTCACGATATATTTCAGCTTTCTTCATCTCATAACATGCACACAAAAAGTGGATTACTTCCTACGAACATGAGGAATAAGCTTTTTTTGTGCATTGGCCTTTTTCAAGTTGTCCTCACTGCTCATTTTAGCTGTCCACAGTATTTTTAACATTTTCTGTTTAACCACATCTCTGTGGCCTCTAGTGTTTTTCCTGCTTGTTTACTAGTTGTTCATGACTCATTTCCGTACATCAGGATTGGTTGTATGTAACACTGAAAAACTCTCTTTCTTACTTCCATTGACAAAGAATTGTTACAAAAAATAGTTTTCATTTGACAGAATGCTGATTTTGTCTGTGCTGCTCTACTCTTCAAATGTGAGATCTTATAACCTTATAAGATTTTAATTCACATTTCTCATTTTTCAGGGATGTCATCACAAAATGGGCAGTCTCAAGACCATCCTCCAACATATTTCCAGTCAAGTAAATGTATTATTGTTGTCATAACCTGGTACCATATGTTTCATGCAATGTTACACTGAGTCGTAAATGGTACAGCTTTTTTTAAAACCATATTATATATGTTTTTTAAATTGCTTAATTTTGTTGTCTTAAATATTGTTTTAGCCAAGATTTAGTATCAGAATATCAAAAGGTGGAATGCCACCATATGATATGTTATTGGCATATGTTGCATTACTACTTTACTGCATTTTCAGCTATATAAGACACACAGGATTATAAGGCACACACAAGGATTAACAAGGATTTTGTTTGGACAAAAAACTAAACATTAGAGGCAAAAACGACCTTAGGGATTTTTCAAAGTAGTGCGAGGTCCTGTTTAGTTCCCCCCACCCCACGGTGCGGTACTGTGTTGTTCTCTTATGAATGTCAGTTTCATACTATTGAGTTGGATCACACTAAAATTTCAGCTGGAGATGGCACCCGGTTCAGTTATGATCAAAGGAACTTATTAATTATATCAAACATATTATGTTAATTCATTTTTCTTAAACAACAGCATTTTATTGCACGTTACACAGCACTTTGAATTCTTTTATAGCAAAGCATCTAATTACACATATAATTGGTTTATATTACCATATAATTCACTGCCCAAAACGTTTTAACAACATGCTTGTTTATGATAGCCATGGTCATCATGTGTAAGACACTGAGAGATTTTTTAAGATAGGTTTTGGGAAAGGAAACAATATGCCTTGTTTGGTGGAAACTATGGCATATGAATTTGAACATATTATGTATTGATAGTTGTATTAAAATTGATGACACTGATGCTTTAAAAATAGGATAGTAAGACCGAAAGAAGTAAAGTGAGGTATGTGAATATCAGGGGACATTGTTGGAACAAAATTATCGTTGTTGTTATTCCTTCATCGTCATTATTCCTTCATTGTCGTTATTCCTTCATTGTCATTATTCCTTCATCGTCATTATTCCTTCATCGTCATTATTCCTTCATTGTCGTTATTCCTTCATTGTCGTTATTCCTTCATCGTCATTATTCACTCATTTTCTTTTCCCCTCCTTATGGAGCACGGAGTACCAAGTGCAGTCAGTCCGTTTGCAGGAAGCTTGCACGAAGCATTCTCATGGCTGCAGCATTGAGTTTAGATGATGAGTTTGCCAGCCCCATACCTAAACTCACATTAGTCATATAAACAGTAGGCATATTCTTTCATTGCCTTATTAGAGGCTGCCAGAAACTGCATGGAATATTCATTCTATAAGGAACATCAGGCTGTACCTGTTGCTACAAACTATTACTTCTTAAGCTACTTCTTTCAGCTCTTCCTTTGAGATCCTCATGACCTTGAACTCTTCTTTCACCGTTCTTCTCCAGCTTATCTTTGGCTTCCCCATGCTTCTCTTCCCTGAGGGTTCCACTAAAGAAAATAGACTGGGAGGGGATAGAACAACAACACGTGTACAAGATAGTAATTTGCCTGGCCGCTGTTACTGCTGTGGATTTTTAAAAGTCAGTACCAAGAATGGCTGCTATGCCTGATAAAATAAGTAGACAAATGGAAAGTAAGATAAAATTTTTCTGATTTAATTGATTTCAACAATAACAAAACAAATATCTTCTTCTTCTTCTACATTCGTCCTGAAAAGGACGTTTGTTACACCTTTCAGCCTGACACATCCGGTTTCAGCATGGCATTTTTAGGACTGAGTTAGCCTTCCCTCTTTGATCCCTACTCTCTCAGCCAGACTGCAGTGATGCAGCCTGTTTCCAGGACTACCACTTGGAGGTGTAGTAGGGTCTTGGTCAGCTCTGGTTCGCTGACCATGACGCAAGCAGTCAAGCTATGGACAAAACAAATATAAGAGGCAGTTATAAATTTTGATTGGTATTCTTGTGCCTATCATTTTATTATGTACATAATGGACCACTCCTTGTACAAACAAATCTAAGTTTGCAAAAATTATTATGTATTTTTTTTCACTGCAGTTGAAATTTGGATAAAGTTTAATCACTGGGGGGGAATGTGTATGATTTTAATCTTGCCATTTAAGTGAATTTTACATTTATTTCTCAACTATTTCAAGACCAAACATGGAATGTTTCATCTAGGGAAGGCACTTGAAAGTTAGAAGAATCTTTTTGTCAGATCTGACAACTAATGCAGGACACAAGGAACTGGATATGGAAGGTAGAAGTAGAATATATTTAATGTTACATAGTCCTTTTGTGTTACCCTAGTAGCTTGGATATCCAAGACTGGAGTTTCAGAGTAATCCTAGTTTAAAGTTAAATAGTCATTTTGTGTAAGCCTAGTAACTTGACATGACAGCATGAAGGGAACAGTCCAATATACTGTAAGCACGTCACAGCCCTTTGATATACGAAGTGGCGTTAAACAAGGCTGTGTTCTGGCTCCGACCCTCTTCGGAATCTTCTTTGCCTTACTCTTGAAACATGCATTCAGAGATGCAACTGAAGGAATATGCCTTCACACTAGGTCAGATGGCCGTCTGTTTAATCTTTCAAGGCTGAAGGCAAAAACAAAAATCAGAAGGGTCACTATAAGAGACTTGTTGTTCGCTGATGATGCTGCAGTCGTCACTCAAAGCCAACAGGAGCTTCAGAGCTTGATGAATCGCTTCACTAAAGCATGCAAGGACTTTGGCCTCACAATAAGTCTAAAGAAAACGAATGTGCTGAGTCAGGATGTGGGTGCTGCACCAGTTTATCACTATCGATAACTATGAATTGGCAGTGGTGCACCACTTCACATACCTAGGGTCTACCATCAATGACAAACTCTCACTGGATACAGAAATCGACAGCCGCATTGGCAAAGCTGCAGCTACCTTTGCCCGCCTCACATCGCGTGTTTGGGGAAACTCTAAACTCACAATGAAGACCAAAGCTGCGGTATATAATGCCTGCGTCACCAGCACACTCCTATATGGCAGCGAGACCTGGACGACCTATGCTAAGCAAGAAAGAAGGCTCAATACCTTCCATTTGCGGTGTCTACGCCGCATCCTCGGCATCTCGTGGAAAGATAAAGTGACAAATGTCGAGGTGTTGTCACGTGCTGGCCTTCAAAGTATGTATACGCTTCTTAGACAGCGCAGACTTCGCTGGCTTGGCCATGTTCGCCGCATGGATGATGGTCGCATCCCAAAAGATATCTTCTACGGACAATTAGCAGAGGGCAAGAGAACAGTTGGGCGACCACAGCTGAGGTTCAGAGATGTGTGCAAGAGAGATATGAGGGCACTGGACATGGATCCAGCAACATGGGAGGATAAAGCTGCCGATCGCACTAAGTGGCGATGCTATTTACGGCGCCACCTCAGATTGGGCGAAGAGAGGCTCACACAAGAAGCAGAGGTGAGGAGAAAACGTCGAAAGGAGCACCAGGAAAATAAGCAGCTGAGGGCTGTCACCTCAGGGGCGCATTCCCATAGTCAGTTATGACTGAAGGGGCTATTATTATTATTATAGTAACTTGGATATCCAAGACTGAAGTTTCAGAGTAATCCTAGTTTAAAGTTTCAGAGTCATTTTGGAACAGAGAGTGCCATACTATCCTATCAGCTGTCTTCCTCCTGGCCTGGTTCCATTCTAATCCTTGATCCTTCAGAGGTTGTCTAATGTTACCCTCCCAGCGGACTCTGGGTCATCCTGGAGGTTTGGATCCCTGGCTCTTAGCCTCCCATCTGAGTGTAGTACTTTGGATCATAATTGTTAATACTCAGGGTCATGACTACTGCTGTGGGTCATGATTGTTATACTCTGTGTCATGATTGTAGTACTCAGGTCATGATTGTATGTTCTGGCTCTACTATATGATTTACTTATATATATACATTTTTTTAATGACTCTAATTGTTAAATAATAGTAATGTTCTAATGTTCATCTTTTTTTCCTTGCTGCTTGAGTTATCTCTATTTGCTGCTTCAGTGTTAATTCTTTGTCCTCACAGGTTCATCTATTTTTTCCTTATCTTTGCCACCACTTCTAATGTTGTTGCATCTTTATCACAGTATCCAAGACTGAAGTTTCAGAGTAATCCTAGTTTAAAAGGTAGAAATAGGATACATTTAATATTCCATAGCCCTTTTGTGTTACCCTAGTAGCTTGGATATCCAAGACTGGAGTTTCAGAGTAATCCTAGTTTAAAGTATCAGGGTAATCCTAGTCTCAAGCTTCTGAATAATCCTAGTTTAAAGTTTCAGAGTAATTCAGTAATCCTAGTTTAAAGTTTCAGAGTAATCCTAGTTTAAAGTTTCAGAGTAATCCTATTTTAAAGTTTCAGAGTAATCCTAGTTTAAAGTTTCAGAGTAATTCTAGTTTAAAGCTTCAGAGTAATCCTATTTTAAAGTTTCAGAGTAATCCTAGTTTAAAGTTTCAGAGTAATCCTAGTTTAAAGTTTCAGAGTAATCCTAGTTTAAAGTTTCAGAGTAATCCTAGTTTAAAGTTTCAGAGTAATCCTAGTTTAAAGTTTCAGAGTAATGTGCTAAAACCTTTACTGTACAACTACTCTTCTGTTTTGATATGTGAGATAATTTCTTTATTCATGACAAGATTTCCAAAGATTTTCTGTACGCTTTGTTTTATTTAGCTTATTTTTCCTGCAAGACCAATAGAAACAAAATGGACTTGGTATTCATATCTTCTTCTTCTTCTTCCGTCCTTAGCCAAAGACCGACCAAGCAGTCAGAGGCCATCACGCCCTGTGGCGTCTTAAGGGCAACAGCAGATTGATTTTCTCTGTTGTAGTTTCCCATCACGCCTAGCGGCGTCTTTAGGGCAACAACAAATAGATCCATCTGCCGTTGTTTCCGTAATCGGTGTGACAAGCCAACGGGTGATCAGCCCATTGGGCGGTATTCATATACCCCAGTATAATTTAAAAAATGTTCTAACCAATTTTTTCGTCATGAAGTGTAGTTATATATGCCCTCAAAAATCATACATGCCACATGCTATGGTTTGCCCATAATCTGTACAACTTGTTTGCATTTTCAGATGTGTACACCCTGTACATAATTTCTGTACAGGTTTTCTAACCCATTCCCCTTATTATTGTGTCTCAGAGTTCTTTTATAAGGTCCTGTTGAACACAGGATTTCCCAGTCTGTTAGTGATAATTAAGCACAGAAATAGACTAAATGATGACACTATCACATTATTTTTACAGTGTAAAATAAACTCAGACACTTATTGTTTGGGTTTTAAAATAAGTGAAGACCTGTTTTAAAAGGCAAAGTCCCCGTGCCTCATTTATAATGCAGCTCACTGTAATTGAAAATATTTTTACATGAATTAACTCTTTTGATGTTTTTTTCAGTCTTTGTACAGGTTTTGCGGGTCCTTGGTTTTGGATTTTTTTGTACAGGTTTTTCATCTCTGAGGTGTGGCATGTATGAAAAATCATAGTGTGACAGTATTCTGAGACAATGAACCTGTTTGCACTAGTAAAAAAAAAATTAATTGAAATCTTATTTTGTAGAAAAATTTTGCTTGTGTTTGAAGAGAGTATGTTTTTCAGTGTTATGAGAAAAAGAGTTTTAAAATGTCATATTTCAGTAAAGTGTATAAAAAAGAAAATCTCATTACTTTTTTGCATATTTAATTACACTCTTTTGATATTTGTCATCAAAATCATTTGATATTTGTGAAGCTGTGTCATTTGTTTATAGATACAGATTTCAAAATTAATTTTTTCAGCTGAAACCAAAATTTTCACAATTTTTCTGTAAACTAGAAAAGTGAATAGAAACTTGATTTGATAGCACTGTGTCACATATAGACCTGTATTACATATATACAGTATAACTGTATCATGGACAGACCTGTGTCATGTACAGACCTGTGTCAAGTATAGACCTGTTTCAAGTATAGACCTGTTTCAAGTATAGACCTGTGTCCTGTATAAACCTGTGTCCTGTATAAACCTGTGTCATGTATAGACCTGTGTCGTGTATAGGCCTGTGTCGTGTATAGACCTGTGTCAAGTATAGACCTATGTCCTGCATAGACTTGTATCGTGTATAGACCCAAGTCATGTATAGACCTGTGTCGTGTATAGGCCTGTGTCGTGTATAGACCTGTGTCATGTATAGACCTGTCGTGTATAGACCTGTGTCATGTTTAGACCTGTGTCAAGTATAGACCCGAGTCATGTATAGACCTGTGTCGTGTATAGGCCTGTGTCATGTAGACCTGTGTCAAGTATAGACCCGAGTCATGTATAGGCCTGTGTTGTGTATAGGCCTGTGTTGTGTATAGGCCTGTGTCGTGTATAGACCCGGGTCATGTATAGACCTGTGTTGTGTATAGACCTGTGTCATGTATAGACCTATGTCCTGCATAGACATATCGTGTATAGACCTGTGTCATGTATAGACCTGCGACACATGTAGATCTGTGTCACATTTAGACCTGTTTTTGTTGTTTAACTATGGCTGCTGAGCTTCTCACTCTTTTGTAGCCAATACCAATTTGAAGACTAGATCTAAGCTTTCCCTGTGGCTTTTCTGCTACTCCGAAATGTGCAGAGTTGAAGTCATGAACTCCAGTTTCTCCAGCTTGGCTTGCATTTAATGGATCATCACATCTGGTCTGAAGCTAAGCGTAGGAAGCTCGTGGCATACTGTGCATTCTCCACCATTGAAAGGAAGGGGCTCTCAAACTATGCAGAGCTAAAATACTGTGCTCTGGTTCTGAGCTCTCCCAAGGAATTGTCACGTCCTACACAGAGCCACTTCTCAGCTCCCCCTGCCTGCCACTGGGTCCATAGTGAGATCCTCCTGCATGTGGTCAACCAGGTCAAAGCCAACGAATCACGACTGGGGCTCAAGTGACTTCTCTAAGCTTAGTGTGCAATGCTGGGTTCTCAACAAGTTTCACCACAGGGGGAATCCCTGGAAGTGTGTGGATGATTTCAAGAGTCAGAGGGCGAAATTAGCCTGAGAGACAGAGGTTCACTTCCTTACTTACTTGGTCATTCCCCTTCTACCGTGAGGTGTAGAGGTTTGGAAGAGAGAGCGCCAGACTATCCTATCGGCTGTCTTCCTCCTGGCCTGGTTCCATTCTAGTCCTCGGTCCTTCAGATTGTCTATGTTGTCCTCCCAGCGGACGCTGGGTCGTCCTGGATCCCTGGATCTTAGTTTCACATGCTTGTCATGGTAGCCGATCTTCTCCCATTCTGCAGACATGGCCAAACCATCTTAGTTGGGACTGTTCTACTTGGGTCTGCAGGGGGTGGGATTTTAGGCCTTGACGTATCGTCTGGTTGCGGACCATGTCTCTTGTTACTTCAACCACCTTCCTCAAATATCTCATTTCTGAGGTCTGGATCTGGCTTTTGTGGGTTGTAGTCATTGCCCTTGACTCGCATCCATAAGTCAAGGCTGGAACATTGGTGGAGCAGTATATAGCCATCTTCATCTTCTTACCAACTTCTCTCTTGCTGAGGAATCCTCGATTTATGGCCTGAAAGTCTCCCAGCTGCTGCTTTTCAAATTTCCAACTCTTCTTTGATGCCTCCCTTCCGGTCAATAACAGCTCCGAGGTATTTAAAGTGGTCGACCTGCTCCAGGTCCTGTTCTCCCAGCTTAATCTGATGTCTTCTTTCTTCTCGTGATATCACCATGGTTTTTGTTTTAGAGCTGCTTATGACCATCCCTCTCTTCTTCAGCTCTTCCATCCAGACTTGCAGGTTGGATTGGAGATGTGCCTGAGGTTCATTTCCACGTATGTATATTGTAGCACTGTGCATAGCTGGTGGTCATTTAAGGATGACTCCAGATATGCCTCTATGCATATTTAGACCTGTCAAGTATAGACCTGTTATATACAGATTTGTGACACGTAAAGACCTGAGTAGTACTATATAGCCTTTTAACATACATTCTGCTGTATGTATTGTACAAAGTGCCTGAATATAATTATATCACATAATGACTCATGCTTCACTGTAAAGATGGGCTCATCTTCACCACAGATGTTGTTGAATTCCATTTTAACAGACAGACCTCAGCTTACACTATAATTCTACAACTTTAGTATCATTGTGTGTTTTAAATAAATTATTTTATAACCTAAATACTTCTCAGTTCTTATAACGTATAATTCCATTTGTGTGTTTTATATATATTATGTATACAATTTTTTAAAATGTTTTATTTATACTGTATTCTATAAAAGACAGTTGGGAGCTGTTATACAGATGAGTCCCTTGTTTGTGTACTGAAAACATTTTATCTTTACTGCAGCTAATGTCAGAAAGTTAAACAATATTTCACAACAATCTTATTTTTATGTTGTTCAAACCAGTTTTATGTTGTATACTGTATTTGTATTTAGAATTATGTTTTACGATTAACATTCCTATTGTTGTGTTTGCATCTTAATATAAAATTGTAGAAATATATTTTGTAATAGCTATTTCTCAGCTGATTTTACCTTGCAAAAATCTCTGGTGTAAACTATTGTACAGTAAATAAATGGATTCCTTCATTAAACAGTAGATATCTGTTTGTTACCTGAGCCTGAAAGGAGAGCAAAGAATAGCAACACTATTCCCTACCAAGCATGTCGTAGAAAGCGACTAAGGAGGGTTGGGCATGGGGCTGGATACCCCATCCTGTAAAAAATTTAAACCACAAAAAACTTCAACAAATATGGACAAGTCAATTAAGGAAAATAAAACACAGCCATCCAAGACAGAGGAAGGTCCTCTCACAGGGAGGCGTATGATGCAACACAGAGAAAGCCGAAAGGAGTCTGTGTTACTGACTAACCTTCTTTCTTCTAGGAGAACCTCCAGATTTGGCTCCTGGAATGTTTGGACATTGAATGAACAAGGGAAAACAGCACAAGTAGATATGGTTAGAGTACTTTATTTCAAGGAGCATAGGTCTTCAACAGATGTATGCAAAAGTCCTCCTGTCACATGACATCAGCGCAAGGTCTTTCCATGTTGTCCACATCATCTTCATTTCTGTCTCCAGTTCTCTTCTCCGTGTGTTTCTTGGTCAATTTCTACATTCTTTACCTGGGCATTCCAGAACAACAAGGACTGTCTGCTAATGCTATCAACAGGGTTCTTCAATGCACGGTCTATCCATCTCCAGCTACTATTCATCTCTTGTTCCACTGGAGCTTGTCTATTTAATCTGGGAGCTGGCACAGTCACTTACTATACCTCTGATTCCTGTATATTTATCTGGGAGCTGGCACAGCCACTGTCATTTACTATACCTCTGATTCCTGTATATTTATCTAGGAGCTGGTACAGCCACTGTCATTTACTATACCTCTGATTCCTGTATATTTATCTGGGAGCTGGACAGCCACTGTCATTTACTATACCTCTGATTCCTGTATATTTATCTGGGAGCTGGTACAGCCACTGTCATTTACTATACCTCTGATTCCTGTATATTTATCTGGGAGCTGGTACAGCCACTGTCATTTACTATACCTCTGATTCCTGTATATTTATCTGGGAGCTGGTACAGCCACTGTCATTTACTATACCTCTGATTCCTGTATATTTATCTGGGAGCTGGTACAGCCACTGTCATTTACTATACCTCTGATTCCTGTATATTTATCTGGGAGCTGGTACAGCCACTGTCATTTACTATACCTCTGATTCCTGTATATTTATCTGGGAGCTAGTACAGCCACTGTCATTTACCATACCTCTGATTCCTGTTATAGCTGAAATATCGTGCTGGTTTTAATGATTCCTCTTATTTAGCTCATTACATCAGAGTTTTCTTTTTTACTCTTTTAACGTAACTCCAATGTACCACTCACACACAGGACTCCAAGTTCAACTCATTCATCACAGATTCCCAATATGTCACATTTAGCTTCATACATAACCGAGTTTAAATTTCCTCTCACTCTCACTCACACTCAATTCCTCACCCTTTCTCTCTCTCAAAATAAGTAATCATACAGCAGCAAATATTACGACACACCATCAACATCTGTGAATTTATTTCATCCAATCAAACGCTGACACATTTCAACAGTGACATGTGAAGTCTGGATTATAAATAGTATCAGTCACACAAATATTCAGTAATAAGAGCACAACTGTAAGTTGTCTACTAGTTTTTTGTAATGTACATTCTCTTCCATTGTGCCACCCCTTCCCCCACCTCTACTCATTCACTACCAGCTGTTAGTAGAGAACAAGCCTACAATTAGTTCACATCAAACTTGGCTCTCTTGTGCCATCTGTACGAGTTGTTCCCCTAAAGACTGTCCCCAAACTCTCTTCTCCATGTCTTTTTTTGGGGTCCCCCTATATCTTCCACCTTGAGAATTCCAAAGCAAAAACCGCTCTGATTCTGTGTTTTTTATTCCCTCAGTGTGTGTATCTTGTTTCCCTCAGTGTGTGTATCTTGCTTCCCTCAGTGTATCTTGTTTCCCTCAGTGTGTGTATCTTGCTTCCCTCAGTGTATCTTGTTTCCCTCAGTGTATCTTGTTTCCCTCAGTGTGTGTATCTTGTCTATTGCCAACATGTTCTCATTGCTGTTTGTTCCACTGGTATTTGTCTATGTCAGCGGTAGATGACCCAGGAGCTAATAGAATCTACTTTAGACAAGCCAAAGTCTCTGAAGATTTACCTTGAGAAAATCATGTATATTTTTAAGTTTTCAGAATGTTTGCAATTATAAACAAAATACAACCTATATGAAATTTGTATCGCTGCTGATATGCTTCCAGTAATTCCATGGAAAATGCAAAATATATGATATTTGACTGAATATTAACTTTATATCAAAGAAAATATAGCTTTCCTATCTTATGTAGTTTACGAATGAAGTAAATTTTAGTTAGCTAGCTAATTCCTAGCTAATGTTCCATAGCCTTGTTGCGTACAATTTTTTCTGGGAATGCAGAAAAAGTTACCTTTAAATCTCAATTCATTTAAAATGCTGGTGGAAGAAGGCTAGTAACTTAAAAATTCTTTATTTGTCCCTCCTCCATCACCTAAATATCTACAAAGTAATCTCCTGGGATCTACCAGCAGAACGAGATTGACCAGATGCCGATCCCTGGTCTAATTCTTTCCATCAGTTTCACATCTAGCTCATATAAAAAAAGTAAATATTTTAAGGGAGAGTCTGAATTGAAAGGTGAA
>JAMPIV010001118.1:0-239942 GCA_024509875.1 Oreohelix idahoensis
CAAAAGGACACCCTGGCCTTTTATCTCTGATCATTTATTCTAACACTTAATTTCCTACGTGGGTATGGGGTCAGCCTCGCGTGCCTTACAAATGCACTCGCCCCCGAATTGTACAGGACTCCCACCTGGTTGTGACCACACCTCAATCCTATAATTAGTAGATACGCCACTGTGCGTTCACATACTTTTTCCTCCATACAATAAGTGGAGTAACCACATTTCCTGTGATATGATCTTCTCTTCTTTTCTTTTCACTTATATTTTTTGCTTCAGCATGTTAAACAGTGTTCATTGAACACAGAGGCTTACTAATCTATTTTTAATACAATAATAAATGTCAACATAATTATAACAACATACATCAGTCAGATACCGTTTAAATGTGTGGACTCAACAATGTCTGCTTCCGACATTCCTTCACTTTTCCCCAATAGCAGTATCTAACTTTGTAGTTGGACCAAACATATTAAATTTCATAAAATATCCATTACCCACAATCAAGAAATATATAAACAAATGAACGCTGATTTTGGTGAAGAAATGGCCTCACTTCCTCCGAACTGCACAGACTGAAATTTTATTCTTTATTTAAGTTTGAAAAATTAACACAGCTGTTTTTCAGCGTATCTATATACAAAGTTTTAGTTCAACTGGCAATGAATAGTCAAAGCCTTTTGCTAATATCTCCTACCAGCACTAGCTAATCGTAACGTTCTACTACTTGAATTCAAATGCAGTTTGAATGAAAAACCCAAAACAATTTTGAATAACTGGTGGTCGATTGGCCCGTCTGCTCTAGTCATGCCCAATACAAAAGATATCACGTTTAGGATTACATTTCTCCTACCGTTCCCCTTTCGCATTCATACTCTGTTCACCCCAAGCGAATTTGAGTGTGTGTCCCTGCCTCTTTTTTTTTCCAGCTCGCGCTCCCACTAACTTTTACCAAAAAAAACATGAGCAGCGAACGCCAGTGTGTCTGGTCGTGTGTTCTTAGATATTAGTATTTTTCTTCAATAACTTCTCTAATACTGGGCTATCATATATTTAAAGTACATTCTTACTCAGCTAACTTAAAGTCATACTACCATATAATTTCTTATGGTTAAACTTCATAATGGTTTTAAATTTCCAATTTTTGTCATGTCAATTGTCAAATAAAATTTTGCACAAGTCCGCCATCTTTCCTCTCCTTCGTCTTGCGAGCATGTATTTTTCAAATAACTAACTTGTTTTAGTTACATCAGAAATGCTACCACTAGGAGGAAATAAAATTGTCTGCGTGGTTATGCCTTGGCTAGCTTTTCCGCAGCGTGAATATATGCGTTGCAGACTGTGTCATCGAAGCGGGGTGTAGACGGGGCGGGTTTAAGAATTTGCGTTACTAGTTAGCATTGTATCGTGTAATACTACCAAAAAATGTAAGGATTACTACTGATTTTGCTACAAAGTTGACAGAAAGCGTTACTTCAGATAGCTATATTGCGGTATGCTTCCGCCAATAGTTAATTGTAAGGCTAGACTACAAAGTGTAATCAGCAGATTGGGCAAAAGTTAAATATTAGTAGGGTTTGTCGAAAACGAAACTAAAGCATGTCAGACTTTTTCCGTGAAATCGTTCTATAGGCTTAGCACTGTGCAAAAAGCAGCGCTGCTGGCTTCGAAGATGCCAACCGTCAGACACATGCGGGCTAATGTATTTATTATCGTTTTATGCCTAAATCGTACTGAATTGTGCGTTTATTCTTGCATATTTTGCTACAATTATACTGATGGTAACATGTGAAAATATGTTTCTCTCTCTCTCTCTCTCTCTGTTCTTTCAACCTGTCATTCTGGGGCCACAAACATACTTGCTTACCCAATAGTTGTCATAAGTGTCTCTTGGAAAACACTAACAATAGTATGACCTTATGTTGTCTGGTTGGTTGCCAAATCTGGCCCCAGACTAGCCTTGGTTCTTAATAATAATGTCAAGGTAATCGCCAAAATTGGTGCGTTAATTGTTTCCCGGATGAGTCCTGTATCACTGCATATAGTAATTAAGTATGCTATTATATGCAAACGTTGCACCAAACGTGCACACGACTGGGCGACAGATTCTGCAGACACCTCTACGACATCTCTCAGTTTAAATCCACACCTGTGGCCATCCACTTCAATGGCCCTGACCACCATGGTGCCACTGACATCCAGGTGACAGCCATCAGATCCTGTTCCTCGGACGCCAACAGTCGTTTCGCCAGGAACAACGCCTCATCCATCTTATGGGCTGTCTCAAACCACACGGTTTGAATACCCAACATTCTTTTATCTGAGACGCCTTTCTCTATCGAGTCCCAGTTGTATTATGACTGTCTACTTTGATGCGATCACGCTTTTTTTTAAATCGCTTTTCCCTCACTTTATACATTTTAATAGTATTAATATATTTTTTAAAAATATTTATTTATTTATTTTTATTAATTTATTTATTTTATTTTATTATTTTTTTACTTATTTTTTTAATTTACTTATTATTATTATTATTTATTATTATTATTTTATTTTATTTATTTAATTATTTATTTATTTATTTTTTTTTTAATTTATTTATTTATTGTTTTGTTTTGTTTATTTGTTTCAAATTTTTTTTTCCCTCACTCTTTTCCAGTCCTTGTTTTCATTATTTCTTATTTTTTGTTTTTAATGTACTATCGACTTCCGCTTTCCGGTTTAGTGGCAGCCATCTTGCTTCACATGTGACTGGACTCCATAAGGGAGTATTTTTTCTCTTATTTTTATAGTTTCGTGTTCTCTACTTAATTCTCATTTTCTTTCCCTCCTGTCTCTTGTTTGTCTGTCCCTGACGAAGGCCTTGTGGCCGCAACGTATGTATTTCTTGTCCTTTCTCCTTGTAAGACGTATTACCATTTGTGTGTGTTTTTTTGTTTTTGTTTTCTCCCCATTCAACTAAATTATTACTAGGAAACTCCGGGCAACGCAGGGTACTAACAGCTGGTTCTAACTACAAGTCAGCACTTCTGTCTACTCTACATGGTGGATTCCGAGCTCTCTCTCTCTCTCTCTCTCTCTCTCTCTCTCTCTCTCTCTCTCTCTCTCTCTCTCTCTCTTTGACTGTACTAATTCTAGTATTTATACTGTCAATTTGTCCTTGGTACTTGTTTTTCTCAATCGTTTCGTGGAAAAATGTAATGATTTCATAATTTGTTAACCTGACATCCGTGTGAAATGCTGATCTTAGCACGTATCTTTTAAATCTAATAACTCTTTCTCACGCTCTAAACACACACTAGCAATATACTTCTACGTATATTCTCCTTAAAACAAATACCAAACTATCAATAATTGATATGCAATGTCCCTTTCCCACGCACAGGTGTTCATTACTCAAAATTAACATCAAATACATTTTCCTAAATACAACGTATCTCTATTTATATTTCATTCCCTTCTTTTATTAATAAATAAGCTGTTGTTACAGAGTGGTGTGTACTATTATCTTATCTTATTGTATCGTATCCCAAGTTAGATCTTTACTGGCTTAAAGCCCGCCAGAGGTTATAATTTCTTGGGTCATGTTTCAAAGGTGACAAGGCTTGTTCGTTCCTCGTATGGATGTTACAAGTTGGAGAGAATAGTGGTAGAGATGTATGAACTTGAACAGTTCATCTAATTTGAACCAACTGACAAATAATTATCCAACAGCTTCGTTCGTTAACAAGGAACTTTTATTTAACTCGAACTGGTTGAATATCATCAGGCAAGCAATTTTCATTAAAGGTGCATATTTACATCAATACAGCCTTGGTTATTTTTCTCATCATGTACAATATATCTTCCATCCCTCACTTCTATCCAGGGTGGCTTATAACAATTTTCCTCATCGTCATATTCTTCCAATCTCTTGATAATAATAATCTCGTAGTTGGCTGCTTGATCAGAAGGTTTCTTTAATGTGTTTATTTACTTCTCTATCCTTTTCATTTTGCTTCTATATAACCTTTTTTGTCTTCTTCATTAATTTCTATGTCTCATGTCACATAACTGAGCTGAAATAAAAACAAAATATTGCGATGGTTTCTACTTACGTGGGTATACCACTAACCAACATCTGCTTGTGTATAATTTACACATCCAAGAAAATATCTCTTTCTGCGACTGCAGCATGGTCGAAGATTATTAACTTAGAATCTATATCGTTGAATGTCTCAACGTGGGAGCAAAGACGGTCACAAACGCGTCTTTAGGCACTGCTCAACTCCGTACAACTGACTGCCCGAATATTCTCTTGCAGCCGGCCTCGTAGTGCGTGCTTTGCTGGCTACTTTTCATTGGTTGGAGTTTTATTATATTCAATTATTTACTGGTCATTCCCTCTTGTTGTCTTACTGGGAGTAAAGCTGTTCCTATCTACGTCACTAATCTCCATAACAACTGCCGCCTAAACTAGCGTGGTTTGTGTCAAAACTGACCTAGTCGATTTCTACCACAACTCTACCTGCTCTTAGTGTCTCGGATTATTTTTATATTAGTTAAAAATCTTGCTTGCTTATTTATCATAATAGCGAATGATAGTTTTATTATTTTATTATAACTAGACTCTAGCACGAATAAATGCTATGGTGGTGGGTCATACGGCCACACTGTCCGTACAAATTATATTACTTTGATTTTTGGTGTTATTGTCATAATTGTCGTTTTCATATTCACTGTTTATAGTTACATCCACGAGATGTCGTCTGTTTACAGTTACATCTCATAAATTCAACAAAACGACTTTCAAAATACATTGTTTAGTTTTTGGGCTGTCAATTCTAGAATGGCCTTCACCAGTGAGAAAACCATGGTATAAAACTTAAATACTGTCACTCAAGTTTCGAACAACAATACAAAATGACCTGCACTTAATGCTAACAACAATACCAGTGCTGCTTTGTTTAGTCTAACCAAATTACTTTGATTGACAGTTCACGAACTCCAGTTCAACTGGGGGTGAGGCTGACCTTTAGTTTCAGTTTTGCAACTAATTAGACTGTGAGAAATAACTACTGGATGTTCTTGCTATACGTTAAGTTAGCATTACAATGTATTACGTTATCCTTTATATTGTCTGAAAACAATGCTCCAGACGGAACATACGCCATGTTGTATTATTCACCATTTCCTTATTATTTGTTAATGTTTTACTTTGTAACTCAGATGTTTCTTTATGCATCTGAGCATTGCACGGTCACACACCCTGTGAGGTAAGGTGCTGAAGAAAAGCCATCAATGTTACCAGGAGAGACAGGATCAGACATAATAACTTTAGAAAAATTATGGGAACGACATCAGGTATAAAATAGAAAGGTGGAAAATTAAGTGGTTTTGCCATCTCATGAGAACGGAGCCCGATGAGTTGCCACTATGCACCCAAAACAGTAGAAGATATGTTTTCAGAGAACGGGTAAGACCAAGAGACAGGTGGATATACAGCATCACATAATTCCATCAACGGCACGGCCTGACAGCAGCCAACGCTATACACTTGGCCCAAGAACGGAAACTCCAGCTCATCACTACGCTTCGCGGAAACCACGTCATGTAAAACAAACTGCTCCAGAAACCACCACTACAAGGGTATATGACTGCTTGTGCAGGCTTCTTGCAAGGGCGCCAGTTGCCGTGATGCTTCCATGCTCAAAACAGAAAAATGATAATAATTATTTCGTGCATGATTGCTGTTATTTTATTTGCTAGTACATCTGGTGCTACAGCATAACTATTACCACTTTAGTGTTAGGATCCCCAGTTCATTTTGTTTTTCCTGTATTTCCAGAAAGAAAACAAGACAATGGAAACACGGTTGTGTCTTCTGGTTTAGCGTTAAGACTTCGGGTTAGTCTTAGGCTTAGAATTGAGAGAGAAAAATTCTTTGTAATGCAAACTTAACCCTAACCCTGTTAGAATAGTAGGCCTACAAGAGGTAGAAAAGAACCAAGTGCAAATGCTACATGTATATACATGTAGCATTTGCACTTGGTTCTTTTCTACGTATAAATGAGCATAACGTTATTTTGTTGAATATTTAAGGTCAGTGTTCGTTCTTTTCTTCCCCCCCCCCCCCCCTTCCCAACAAACAATAGCATTCCTTCTATAACTAAACACCAGAGGAAAACTGCCGTTCCAACAACAAAATTCCGAAAGATTTGTATTACCTCGATAATGAATTTCGAATGAAGGAGATCAAAATTAAAGCAGCTAAAATAGTTTGGCCACATAAAATGACATAACACCGTGCAGAAGACCATACTAGAAGGGAGAGTTGAAGGAAAACATGCAAGGGGAAGACCGCTATAAGTGGGAAGATAACATCAAAAGATGGACAGGAAAGAATATACCAGAGTCCACTTTCAAGACAAGAGACAGAAGACGTTGGAGATCCATTACAGCCAACCTTCGTTGTGGAGATCGCAGCTGCTGATTATGATGAATTCCGAGAGCACCAGGACTTGAAATTCCTTATCTCTGATAAGAATATGACCCTCTGACCGAAACGTCACTCGTTAGATGAAACACTGTTCAACTTGGGTGCGAAAGCTAGACCATCATCTGGGGGGGGGGGGGGGGGGGGTGGGGGGGGGGGGGGGGGGGGGGGGGGGGGGGGGGGAGGGGGGGGGGGGCGGGGGGGGGGGGGGGGGGGGGGGGCTGTGTCTGTTTCCTTTACAACAAACTATCCGTTGTGCTGCTAAAGACATAGTTACCTTCTACATGTTTTGCCAGTTGTTATGTAGCCGTTAAACGAAATATGACTTTCCCTGATTTTGTCGACGGTGGGGATATTAGTTCGGGAATGTTTTATTTGGTTTCAGTATTTATATTGTGGGGGTAGTGGATGTTGAGAGCTGCGCAAAGTGATTGAAGGATTTAGGTTTACCCGATGGGGTGTTGCTTGTGAAAGAGGATATTATGAAAATAGATTTCATATACTGTATCTACATTTTCTTCCACCTGTTTCTTTATTAGTTATGCACGTTCGGTTAACGTAAAAACCTCCTACACTTAGTTATCTGTCTCTTTCTTAATTTTTGCCACGCCTTATTTTTTTCTTTCTCTACTGTCTTACAGGTAGACGGAACGCGTAGAGAGGGGACGGGGTGGTAGATTTGTAGAGAAAAGGGGCGACAATTTAGAAAAGTCGTATTTTTGGCTCAGGGGGAGATCAGCTTATGAAGAAAAATCTAGAGCATTTAGTCTATAGGACGTACGTTTGTTAGTAATTGGTCAGGGGGAATTAATCTGAAACCAAGGGCAGATAATCACGGTTATCTCCCCCTACCTCCGTTTGTTCGGAAAGTAATTAGATGCGGTGAGCGTCTTCAGATCAAAAGACCGTTCGCTCGTTGCCAGAGTCTGCAAGCGGCAATAGTGTCAATTTTTCCTTTCATTCAGAATTTGAGCGAAGAAATTCCCGAAGGTGTAATATGTAACAAGTACCGTCGATTTTCTATTAATTTAATATATATACAGTATCCTTTAAACTCAGTTTATTCAGTACCTACAGATTTTGCAGAACAGCTAGCTTCGATTTCTAGACCTTTGTTCTTAGTATTTTCGATTGGAGTTGTTCTAATTTCTGTGTTTGCGGTAAATATTATACTAGAAGTTTGAGTGATTTAATTGTTAAGTCCGTCATTTTATTTCACGAAGATTTTCTGTGTAGAGTGATTTACTGGTTAAGGTTCGTCAATTATATTTCACTAGGATTTTTTTGCTAATTGACTAGCAGACTTAAAATGATTTATAGCTAAATTGTTCCGGCTGAAGTGTCGATTTAATTAATTGCTATTTAACCAGTAAGGGATATTTTTATTGACTAGTAAATGCACTATTCATTATGAGTACTGACGAAATATATATTTATTTCTAATTCATGATGATTAATTTTGTAAATGACTAGAATTTATTTCACGGGGTTTTTAACTGATAAGATAAGCTCTACGCTTGTATATAGTATCTAAGTAAAGTTAAATAGCCGAGTGTATAATAAATTATAATTCTGCGCGGGTTAAGTTTAGGATAGAATCGTGGTGTAGTGGTTATTGTGATTATATGGTTGTTTTTTTTTCCTTCCTTTACACAGTACTGGGTCAAACCCAAAATCTACCATCGGTTGTCAGTCTTTGAGGAGCTGGTGTTTATTTTGCCAAAATAACACTGGATTTGCTGAATGACCCATGCAACTAAGTTCCAGACGTTGGTTGATCCACAAATTAGGTAAGAACGAATGAACGTGGCCACGGTTGTCTGAGAAGAGAGGAAGAATGAATGAATAATTCTTTTTATAGTGTATAATCCATATACACACTTTGTTTATTTCTTATTAGATTCTGATAATACTGTCCATTTCAGAACAGATTAACTTAGAAAATCTGTTCTTTGCAGTATAGTCAAATTCTAGACCATAACGTAAATCTTTTTGACCTTTTGGGGGTTAATTAACTTCTTCTTGTGGGATCTTGCCTCGACAGATGGAAGGGATAGTATGTATTTGGTTTAATTATCTTTATAAATTCTGGATTTGATGGTATTGTATGGTTGAGATGTTACCTAGTGTAATGAATGAGGTCAGCTGTGAAGGCTCCTGAGATAAATGTTGATGCGAATTACAGAAGGCCCTTCTTACTACCACTTACGACCTCAAACATATCTTTTTTTTCTAATGAATGTAGCTACGTTAAAAAGTCTAGGGTACTGAAATGTAATGTGTTGTAGTAGATTACCCACACACACACACAGATATTTAATAAGTCTAATAATAATACTAATATTTATAACACACTGAACTAACTCAGGCTGTTTTCGTTTTAAATATTAAATCTTTTGGTAAATTTATTTGTTCTGATCCCAACGTTTGTTGGTCAGAACATATGAAATATTATGGAGTTATAAATGGAATGCATAATTATATGACATAATAAAATGGAATGTGATTACAAAGGTATGTTATAAGTCTAGTTAATATTAATTATATTAGATTGTCCCAGGAGACTATTACTGAATGTACTGTTGGGGTGGTATCATCACGCCCAGTCTATGACTACCAAACATTGTCCATTGACTTATGGGATGAATACATGGTTTATTTTCCCACAATGGTATGTCTTTATTTGATGGTGAATTAGTTGATAAATTAGTTGATAAATTCGTTGGTAAATCAGTTGATATATCAGTTGGTGAACTTCCAGCAGGCCAGATTTCACTTATCTCGACTGCGTCGATCTTGTACAGGAGTCTGGTGGCCCCTCCTCTCCGTGCTGGGGGATAATATACGGCTGCTCTGACACAATGTTAGACTGCACTGGTCCACGCTTGTGTATATCACAACAGCATTCGGCACCTCTTCGGTGCCAAACAGAAACTCACAATTCTGAAATAAAAGTTTTGTGGCATGTGTCAGAACTCTACCAACTGAGCCACTTCTGCACACAACACTACACAACAACACCACACAGACTGGGTCAGATCTCTCTGACCACACAGTACATCTTACCTAGTTGTTTTCATATAGTACTAGTTCCCCAAGACTACCTTGCATCTGAGATATTTTCAATAGTTTCCTTCTATTCAATAGGATAGGTGATATGTTCCACTGATCTCAACAATAGATCCGCCTTCCCTAGTTTTAGTAGGCGTCCATATATTTTGTTTGTCTCTAGACCCTGAACTTGGGCTGGGGATCTAGAGCGAGCACTTACTTGTCGTAATCATTTTATATGATATGGCAGTATCAATCACTCTAAATATTAAAATGTACAAAAGAATTGCTTTCATTCTTACCAGAATTCAGAATTGAGAACACAGTTACATGCTAGCAAAACTCAGCTGAGCTGCTGTGTATCTGATGGCGTCCCACTAAAAATTATGTATTATCTTCTGGAAACAACACCACAGGTACTACACCACTGTGTCTCTGGACAGTTTTGTAACGAATGGCAAAAATGCGCATCTCTGTCCTGCCAATATGATTTCATTCATCCAATCACCGACTCCCCCCCCCCCCCTAACTTTCAAATCTACAACCAAAAGTCAAATTTCAGTCAGCTCTCAGTCAAGTATGTATTACTGTCTGTTGGTCCGTCTGTCTCTACTTGTTTTTTCATAAAAAACACTCTTGGTTCTTGGACCCCTCCATGCAGTACCCTACACACTTCTGCCTTCGAAGTTATTTTTAGCCATAATTCTCCACCATTTCCCCTCTCTTTAATTACAGCTCGATTTTAGCGCTTGAGTCTCAAGGCCGCAAATTTTGAAACTATAGTGACATTTTTTAACAGTGCAGTCGCTCGTCTAATATGAACAACACAGTCTTTTGTCAATATCTTCCTTATTATCTATCCGTCTGTATAATTTAAAGTATATTATTTCTCTGCTCAAGACGGGCTATCAAACTAGCTAGGTTTTATATTCCTAACATTATTATTAAGAAAAAGTTACTTTTTCAAGGTTAGTTGTTTTTTTTAAATATGTTCGAGAACCTTCTCCACGGCGTTTTGCCGCTGAATTCAAATAACAATCAAGTATCGTAAAAGTCCAAGAAATGACTGTTTCTGACACGAGCTAAAGTCGTTTTTTGTCCATTTCCTTACCCTCTGTCCACTAGTGACGTGAATTTTTTTTTCTTTTTATTACCAATTGCGTCTTTTAGCCTTGCGATCTTCAAACACGTGTTCAGTCATATTTTTCCTTTTGGTGTCCTCCGTTCTCTCCCGTCTACAAAGGGTAACCGTTTCGTCTGCACGTCTAACTCGTTAGTTTTAAATGGCGGTTGGAAAGGCTGGCATGGGCGAACATGTCTCCTAGTATCTTACGCATTATTTTTAACCCTACATTTTATCGTTAAATTTGGAGATATTTTAACGTTGTATCATGGTAAATTCATCACACATCTCCCCACCTGAGAACATGCACTACGGCAAGTTCCAAAACCCGTGATACACATAGATACAATTACTCCTCAAGCTTGCCACTACTCTAATCTTGATCACAGGGGTGCCGACTAAGGAAATCTGCACCGACATTCAATGACCCTGGGATGTATTCGATAATAAACTGATAAGGTTGCAATAACAAAGACCACCTCAACAATCTTGCGTTTTCATGTTTAGCCTGAGATAAGAATACCAGGGGCTGATGATCCGTCTGGACCACAAAAGTCCTACCATACAGATAGATTTGAAACTTTTTTATCGCCCAGATTAACGCTAAACATTCCTTTTCGCTTGTGGAATATCCTTGCTCCGCTTTATTCAATTTGCGGCTTGCATAAGCGACTGGGTTCAGTTCATCATCTGGTGAAGATGACCTTTGCAACAAAGCCGCCCCGAGGCCTACATTACTTGCATCTGTTCTCAACACGAAGTCCTGTGTCAAATCAGGCAATTTGAGAATAGGCTTGCTAGTGAGTTTATCCTTTAACTCTTGAAAAGCTAATTCACATTGCGCAGTCCAAACAATTTTATCTGGAAGTCCGTTGCGAGTCAGATCAGTCAGAGGAGCACAAATAGAGTTAAAATTTTTGATATATTTTTGGTAAAAATCCACATAACGACACGAATGATCGCACGTCCTTTTTTGTTTGTGGTCTAGGTGCTCTCTGCAGTTTTTCCAAGTTTTTGGGGTCAGGGGTCATGTTACCCTGATATACAGTGTGTCCCAAGAATTCCAACTCTTTGCATCCAATACAACATTTTGTTGGCCTAGCAGTTAAGTTCGCCTCCCTAAGCCTATCAAATAACATTTTTAGAGAGTTAATGTGTTCTTCAAATGTCTCTGTGGCGACGAGAATATCATCCATGAAATTCGTGATACATGGGTTATTCAAGGGATCCAACAATTTGCGCATCATCCTTGAAAATACACTCGGAGCATTTTTCAATCCGAATGGTAGCATATTGAATTCATAATGTCCTTCCGAGGTGCTAAACGCTAAATAAGGTCTCACTTCAGGCTTCACTGGAATCTGGTAATAGCCTTTACTAAGATCCACCTTTGAAAAGTATTTTGCCTTGTTTAATCTGGCAAATAACTGTTTTGTGTCTGGTAATGGATCCACTTGTCCTTCTGTGACAGCATTCAGTTTCCTGTAATCTATGCACAGTCTGTGTTCCCCAGACGGTTTCCTCAACAAAAACTACACTGGAGCTAAAAGATGATTCACTGTGTGAAATAATCCCCTCCTTCAACAAATATTCTATTTCTTCTTTCAATGCCTTCTCCTTCGCGAACGGAATAGAATAGGCTCTCATACAGATTGGGTTTGAGTCTACCAGTTTCATGTCATACTGTAGCAAATTTGTATGTCCTGGTTTATCTGTTAATACATCTGTATGTTCCTCTAGAACCTGTTGAACTCTCTCCCTCTGATTTTTAGTCAGGTGCTTACTGACTTTTACTTGTGCCGCTGTTTCACAAGGATGTAATGGGTATTCATGTGAGGTGAGTGGTTCCTTTTGCATTTGAGTTGCGAAAGCCAAGGTCAGTAAGGGGGTGCTTTCCTGGAGTGGTCTGTCCAGATACTTCTTTAACAGGTTTACATGATAAACTTTCTCCTTCCCCTTTTTGTCAATTTTATAGTTTGTTCTAGACACCTTCTCTAGAACCGTATATGGACCTTGCCATCCAATTTGTAATTTATTCTGGCTGCCGGGTAGTAGAAGAAGCACCTTCTCTCCCACAGCTAGTTCTCTGTCCTTTGCCTTCCTATTAAAATATGCTGCATGTTTCTTCCTGGCTTGTCTCAAATTATCATTTGCCAGTTTCCATCCAGCTTTCAGACGAGTGGTCAGTTCGTTCACATATTGATAAGATGAGGTAACAGTCTCTTCTGCCTTCTCATCTGTCCAGATCCTTAATAGTGCTTCTAATGGACCTTTTATTGCCCTCCCAAATAACAGAGTTGCGGGAGCCATCCCGGTTGAACTATGTGGTACCTCCCGATACTCAAACAACGCGGCGGGCAGGAATTGATCCCACAGATCCGGTTTTTCGTGTGCCAGCTTCCTCAGGATAGAAATGAGAGTCCCATTGAACCTCTCTACCTGGCCGTTCCCTTGTGGATGGTACGGACTACAATGAAAGTGTCTGGCTTGAAAAAGCTTAAAAACTTCTTCCGTTAGTTTCCCCTTGAACTGTGAGCCATTATCAGTCAAGATTTGATGCGGGAATCCTAATCTTGTGAATATTGTAAGTAGTGCCTCTGCTACATGTTTTGAATCAATTGATGGCAGGGCTACCGCCTCTCCCCACATAGAACAAGTGTCCACCAGAGTAAGGATGTAACTGTTCCTCCTCTTGGTCCGAGTGAGAGGTCCCACAATATCCACTGCAACCCTCTCAAAAGGTGTTCCCACTATGGGCATTTCCCCTAGAGTTGCAGGAGCAGTCCAGTGCTTTGGAGCTACCCTTTGACATTCTGGACAGGATTTGACATATCTTTTTATATCCTCCGTTATCCCTGGCCAGAAGTAATGACAAGCTATACGCTGTCCTGTGGCGCTGATCCCCATGTGACCACTGAAGGGAATCGCATGCCCGAGTTCCATCACTTTATCCCTATATGAAGTGGGAAGAACCAGCTGGTTGTGACCATTTGTTCCAGTTCCGGCCTTCCTATATAATAATTTGTTCTTCATAAAGTATTCTCCTTTGCTTGGAGGTGTGTGGCATTTGGGCAATTTTTTAAAACATGGCTTGAGTGTCCTATCCTCAGCCTGCGCCTTCCTCATCTCCTCCGGATGAGCATTTATAGGTTCACCTTCTTCTTCCTTTTTCTGTGACCTGGTCTGCACTGTCGCCATGATCACAGGTCTCTCGGGATTCCCCAAGAAGACGTACCTACACCCCAATATCAGAGGGTAGATTGGTTCATCTATCACTGCTGCTCTGATTTCTCCTTCCACATAGCGAGTTTTCACCGTTATCCTTGCGATGGGAAGTGTCATGAGTGGTATGTCCTTAGTCGCCCCTTTCATTTCCACTGTTTATGTGGTATACTGACTTGGTTCCACTAGGCTAGACTTCACAACTGAATCATAATCCAAACCTGTATCATAAAGGCACCTTATGGTGACCCCATTACAAATAACATCCTCACAAACTGGGGGGTGATAAGGTTCCTGCTGTCCATTAGGATTAACCTTTAATCTTTGAGTCCCCGACTTCATTGCAGCAATGTCTGAAGGTTTCCTTCTACAAAATTAGGTGTTATGGTTGTCTTTCTTACACCATTTGCACCATCTTTATCCTTGGTTTAACGGTTTTCTTTCATTATATTTTTGGTCATTGAACTGTGAGTTTTTGTCACGATAGTCATTTCTTGGCCTATCAAAGTTTGTCCTGCCTTTATTACCCTGTTCTCGGTTATCAAATTTATTAAATTGCTGTGGAGCTTTAAAATTTTCTATGTGCTTCTTTTTAGTGCCACTTACCTCTGCCTGGGCTGCCTGATACCTCTCAGCGACATTTAAAACCTCCCCCAACCTCTCTGCACCTTGTTCCATGAGAAATTTTCTCAAGTCTGGAGCCATGGACTCTCTTAATTGCTCTATCATGATCATTTCTTTAAGATCTTGGGTCTTCCCCAGAGCAGTCCATTTCTCCAAATAGGTTTCCAGTCTGGCAGAGAATTGGTGGTATGTCTCCCCAGACAACAGTTTGGCATTTCTAAATTTCTTACGGTAAAATTCACCATTTTTTTCGTATCTTAATAACAAAGCCTGCTTTAGCATGTCATAATTGTCTTGGTCTTCTCTGTTCATTTTTGCGAAGACTTCATAAGAAGTACCTCTCAATCCCTGTGATAACTTTAAACTCCACCTCTCTCTCTCTCTCTAACCCATACGTAGTAGCTAATAGTTCGAATCTACTGAGGTACCCCTCGATGTCATCGTCTTTCTCAACAAAATGGTCTAAGTGAAACCCCATAGCCGAGTTTGAGACTCCCTGACTGGGCGTAGCATCTGAGGCAAAAGGGCTGGCACCATTTTCAGGAGCATGGCCTTGTAATTCCAGCTCCCTTAGTCGTAATTCATGCTCCCTTTGTAAACTTCTATCTTCTGCCTCCCTTTCGGCAGTCAACCTTTTTTCTTCTGACTCCCTTTCGGCAGTCAACCTTTTTTCTTCTGACTCCCTTTCGGCAGTCAACTTTTTTTCTTCTGACTCCCTTTGCTGTCGTTTTTCTTCTGCCTCTAATACTTTAGCCTCTTTTTCAGCCTCAATCTGCAGCCTCTTAAGTTCTCTATCAGCCTCAATTTGTAACCTCTTCTCTTCAGCTAACCTCCTATCTTCCCTTTCAATATACTTGTCACATTCAGCAGTTACATACTGAATTAAAACCTGACCATCCATTCCCATTTCCTTCGCCGTTAGCACAGCAGCTGATCTGAACTTTGCCAGCTCAGCCATCACACAAAATAACAATGACCCAGGTAAATCTAATTACTTAATGACAGGTAATTCTAATTAATTAATTAATTAACTAACTGGCTGTGAAGATTCACCAACTTTGATTTTCCATTTTTATTTTAAGGGACACTTTTAAATTTTGACAATTTGTCCCTACTAGTTTAGTTCTCCCACCAGGAGATTCTAATATTTATGATTATCTAATTATCCCTGGACAAGACCCCAATATTGTAGTGGATTTGATGGTATTGTATGGTTGAGATGTTACCTAGTGTAATGAATGAGGTCAGCTGTGAAGGCTCCTGAGATAAATGTTGATGCGAATTACAGAAGGCCCTTCTTACTACCACTTACGACCTCAAACATATCTTTTTTTCTAATGAATGTAGCTACGTTAAAAAGTCTAGGGTACTGAAATGTAATGTGTTGTAGTAGATTACCCACACACACACACAGATATTTAATAAGTCTAATAATAATACTAATATTTATAACACACTGAACTAACTCAGGCTGTTTTCGTTTTAAATATTAAATCTTTTGGTAAATTTATTTGTTCTGATCCCAACGTTTGTTGGTCAGAACATATGAAATATTATGGAGTTATAAATGGAATGCATAATTATATGACATAATAAAATGGAATGTGATTACAAAGGTATGTTATAAGTCTAGTTAATATTAATTATATTAGATTGTCCTAGGAGACTATTACTGAATGTACTGTTGGGGTGGTATCATCACGCCCAGTCTATGACTACCAAACATTGTCCATTGACTTATGGGATGAATATATGGTTTATTTTCCCACAATGTTATGTCTTTATTTGATGGTGAATTAGTTGATAAATTAGTTGATAAATTCGTTGGTAAATCAGTTGGTGAACTTCCAGCAGGCCAGATTTCACTTATCTCGACTGCGTCGATCTTGTACAGGAGTCTGGTGGCCCCTCCTCTCCGTGCTGGGGGATAATATACGGCTGCTCTGACACAATGTTAGACTGCACTGGTCCACGCTTGTGTATATCACAACAGCATTCGGCACCTCTTCGGTGCCAAACAGAAACTCACAATTCTGAAATAAAAGTTTTGTGGCATGTGTCAGAACTCTACCAACTGAGCCACTTCTGCACACAACACTACACAACAACACCACACAGACTGGGTCAGATTTCTCTGACCACACAGTACATCTTACCTAGTTGTTTTCATATAGTACTAGTTCCCCAAGACTACCTTGCATCTGAGATATTTTCAATAGTTTCCTTCTATTCAATAGGATAGGTGATATGTTCCACTGATCTCAACAATAGATCCACCTTCCCTAGTTTTAGTAGGCGTCCATATATTTTGTTTGTCTCTAGACCCTGAACTTGGGCTGGGGATCTAGAGCGAGCACTTACTTGTCGTAATCATTTTATATGATATGGCAGTATCAATCACTCTAAATATTAAAATGTACAAAAGAATTGCTTTCATTCTTACCAGATTTCAGAATTGAGAACACAGTTAAATGCTAGCAAAACTCAGCTGAGCTGCTGTGTATCTGATGGCGTCCCACTAAAAATTATGTATTATCTTCTGGAAACAACACCACAGGTACTACACCACTGTGTCTCTGGACAGTTTTGTAACGAATGGCAAAAATGCGCATCTCTGTCCTGTCAATATGATTTCATTCATCCAATCACCGACTCCCCCCCTAACTTTCAAATCTACAACCAAAAGTCAAATTTCAGTCAGCTCTCAGTCAAGTATGTATTACTGTCTGTTGGTGTTGCGTGATAAATTCTCGCAACATCGTTTTATTTCAATATCTGTTTTATAACGCAAGGGCAACAACTGCTTGAAATTTATAGTCACTTTTCTCGGTAAGCATTTGTCTTCTCGCGTTGGTATCGAATGCAGTTAACTTTTGAGCTGTGGTCATTTTTGCGCTGGACTGCGCATGACTTGTCTTGTTGTTTGGTCGATCGGTTTCCGCCCACCACTAGTGGGAGTGAGCGATTTGGAATGGCGAAAGAGATGCCTCGTTGAAGAGGGGATCTCCGCTATTTTTTGTTCTGTCAGGGATGTGTAGTCCTCTTAATGGATATTTCGTTTATTCGAGATAATACCTCTAGTGTTTTCCCACATGTCGGGAGGCGTGATATTTCTGTGTATTTCATGAAAGCAAGGTAAATTGACTTTTTCATTAACTCTATCGATTTTTGGGTCGTGAGCGATTTCGATTCATAGCCTGTCTCCGAAAGTCGTCGTCACGAGATGTTCTTTTCCAGCTCACATGTCGCTGCATTGTACTGCATCGGTTGATGCATGTACCAAGGACCATTACTTGCTACTTTGTTAAATGAACTAGGTTTAGAAAACCTTTATTATCTAGAGGATATTTTTGAGGACATTATTTATACTTCGGCAGACGTGTCTGTCTTGCTGAAGTCAAACTAAGGAGAGTGAACTGATCTCATACATCTGGTTATCTCCTGGCTGTTATAGAAAAGGATGGAGTTTTCCACCTGACTACATTTACAGCACTATGAAATATAACATGCATCTGACTCATCATTGTAATGCTGTCTACCGTTTATTGCTGTATTGAATGTTGCTGTGATAATGACTGTTTGATGTGCCTACACATTTGCGTAACCATTTTGTCACTGTGGCGTCCACAATAAATAATGAAGAAAAACGTCAACGGCTGTTTCAAGACTCATTGACTTTATACGTCGTGAGTTTACTGACGTCCTATGTGGATTGCCCTGTTATTGTTGTATGAACATTGTTTTGACTGAACACATCTACACACTACACAAAACCAGACATGCGGATACCATCCATCATCATATGGCATCACGCATCATTTGGTGGCCATAAGCTGGTTTGATTCTGGTACTAGCAAACACGGGGTCCCTTACCCACTTCATTTTCAACAAGAATTCATCAGCATCCTTCAAGAAATTAACATTCTTCAATACAGTCAACATCTTCAAAATTTTCAAAGTACTCGGCTTTGCCCGGTAAAAGTCAAAATTTCAACTTTTTGACGGAAACAAGAATTTGACAGTACCCGGCGTTGTTACATGTTGCCGGATAACTCGGACTGCTGTTATCTTTTACGCAAGTCAAGCAAGTTGCTGCTGTCAAGGTTCCAGTGCTGTCGTTTTTTGAGAAGGTCAAGTGCCGGTTGAAACGGGTTGTTTTCTGAAGAAGGCCAAGTACCGATTTCCATCAACTTACTTTTGGATTAGAAGGTCAAGTGCCGAAACAACTCAACACACAGTATTTCAGAAGCTCTTGTACCATCGTGTTAGCAGTGGAAGCAGTTCAGATGTGCCATCATCGTTGGAGCTTCGCTCTTTAGGACGTTGATTGACATCCGTTTTTCTGCTGTTCTACGATTGGAAGCCTTTAAGTTAAGTGGCCTGTTTGTATGTAAACTGTGCCCTTATACTTCTGCTGAGTCTTCTGTGTATCATCTCATTCTATATGTTATATGTTTATATGTTATTTGTATATTTATATGTTTATATTTCAGCGGGTTCTCGGTTGGGTGGTGTCTCCGTTAGATTATGCCACGTCATAGAGGTCGTCTATTGTGAGCGTTTTCTGTAGGGTTTGCAAATTTCCGATACTGGAATTTGCTAAGCGACTTCTGTTGCTATTTATGTTAGCTGTGATGACATGTTTTAATATTGTTTTCGTTATTATTTCACATTCTTTAGTTTTGTTGTGATTTGTTTGTATTTGTTAGCCTACTCTTGTCTATAATTTAGTTTCATACAACATTTTTGTTTATACACTGTGGTGTCATGTATTTTGTTTAATTCTATCGCAGATATCGTCACATTTTTTGTGATATTTCATTAATTTCTGCTTTATTTTTAGTTGATTTCTGCGAAAGTTTTTGTATTGTTGCTGATCTTTGTTATTGTTTACATTGTTATTGTTTACATTGTTTGTATTGTTTACATTTTCAATGTTTACATTCTGCATGTGTTTACATAGTCATTGTTTACAGTTATAGTAATTAGTTAATGGGCTATGCTAATGCACTGTTACTACTACACTGATGATAAATGAATGATGAATAGTGTCGTGCACTATTGAATGAGAAGTGCACTTATGATCAAGATTTGAGTGCTGATATTTCATATACAAGTTCTTTGATTGGAGACTTGTTTCCCACAGAGACTGGGATAATATAATGTGATGTGAATATACAAGTGCTTAATTAAGACTTGTTACACTTAGGTTTGAAATAAATTAGTTAATTATTTCAGGTTTTGGACTCATATGTTAGACAACATGTCTACATTTGAGCACTTTATTGAGCAGGGTAAATTGCTTGGGAAGACTGGTGATAAGTTAGAAGAATTTGCAACTGCTCGATATGATAAAGCAATGGAAGCTGAACAAAAGAAACTGCATATGGAAGCTGAACAAAAGAAACTGCAGATGCAGGTGGATGAAAAGAGATTCCAAATGGAAATGGAAAAAAAAAAAACAAAAAAGGGAATCAGAAGCTGAGGAAAGAAAAAGCTACAGCTAGAAGCTGAGAATAAAAGACTTGAAAAAGAAGCTGAAAATAAAAATGAAAAAGACTTGAAAAAGAAGCTGAAAATGAAAGACTTCAAATGCAGGCTCAAGCTGAAGAAAGGAAGTTACAAAGAGAGTCTGATGAGAGGAAAGCAAAAATGGAACATGAAGAAAAACTCTTAGCTTTAGAGTTGGAGAAATTGAAATTGACGAGCATGAGTAATGGTAATGATTCAAACAAGGGTTCATCTTCTGGGAAGGCTAATAATGATACTTTTAAGATTAAGTTACCAACATTTAGTCCTTCCAGTGATGACATAATGTTCTATCTGGACAGATTTGAACAAGCATGTACAGCTCATAACATAGACAAAGCAAAATATGTTTATCAGTTATCAGGGATACTGACAGGTAAAGCTCTAAGTATATTAAATATGGTGGATGAACCTGACAAGAACAATTATGAGGTTGTCAGGGCCGCTTTGTTAAAGAAATATCAGCTTAACGAAGACGGCTATCGTCTACAATTTAAAAACATGTTACCTGAAAATGGAGTTGAATTCTCCGAGTTTATTGCAAGAATACGCATTACTTTCTCACGATGGGTTGAACTATCTAAGACGGAAAAAACTTATGAAGGACTTATGGACTTAATACTTAGAGACAAAGTCATGTCGTCTGTCAATGAGTCTTTCCTTGCTTTCCTTCATGAACGTAAACCTAAAACAATAAAAGAAATGGAAGATTTCTGTTGCCAATACGTAACTGCGCACCCACACATAACCATGGGTAACTCTAAGGTGAAAGAAGGTTTACCAGTTGCTTCGGCAGCTCCGTATGGTCAAAACTTTGCTCGTAGATCCCAACAAAATTTTGATAGAAAGGGCAGCGGTAATTTCTGTCAAAATCATGGAAACCAATTTCATGGTGATTCTTCTTCGAAGAATTGGAGACAACCTGATAGTGGTCGTTACTATCACCCTAATAATTATAAGCATTTCAAAAGAGGATATGGTAATAGAGGTTATTCCTGCCGAAGACCTCAGAACCAAACAAATAGATGTTCGCATCAATGTGAACATGATAGTAATCGTGGAAACTGGAATTCGAACCAGTATAACAATTACAATAGAGACAATAATAACTGCAGAGATAATAATAACTCTGATAACTTCAGAGGTAATAATAGTCGGGGTAGATCTCAACACAAAAAAAAGAGATATCAGCAGGCTAATGCTGTACAACAGGAAACTGAGGGAGCCTGTAATCATGTTGTTGATAGTAAAAACTTTGACGCTGTCACTAGTTCTGCTTTTGACTTTGAGAGAGCAAACAAATGCCCCCAATGCAGTACTTTATTCGAACCGGGTACCATAACTACTTTGAGTTGTGGTCACCCACTTCCCGCTCTTCCTGCTGCTGTTGCGCATGACGGGAGGGGTTCTTTAATTCTACATAAGGGTCTTGTTAATGATACTCCGGTCTCACTACTTTTCGATTCCGGATGCACCACTATTGGTGTTAGACAATCGCTTGTAGATCCATCTTGTGCTACAGGAAGGGTTATTAAATGTGTCACATTTGGCGGCACTCTAGAAAAATATCCTACTGCTGTAATTCGCATTGCCACTCCTTTCTTTACTGGAGATGTGCATGCTTGTCTCTTACTAATCCTATTGCGGACCTTATTATTGGTCGTATTCACGGAGTTAGGGAGTGTACCCCACAGCAGATTGCTGCTTGGGAAGATAATAACATGCAAGCTACAAATGCAGTAGTTACAAGAGCACAAGCTCTACAAACACCCGAAACTTCACTGAATAGTGATAATGAAGTTGATAGCCAAGATAGTCACTTAGTAATTACTCGTGACTCTTTCATAAAATTGCAAGAAGAAGATCCTTCTTTAAAAAAATTCTTCGTTCTTGCGAAGAAAGGTGATCCGAATCAGGATACAAATAGAAAATCTTGGATTGCAATGAGAAACGGCGTACTTGTACGTATGGTACAAGATTCGACTACGTTGGCACATTCGCAAATTCTTGTTCCCAAGAGCATGAGAGTCCAAATATTACAACATGCTCATGACTCGCAATGTGCTGGACATATGGGTTTTGCCCGTACGAAGTCGAGAGTCCTTGCGGCTTTCTTTTGGCCTTTTGTCAATAAGGACATTCGTATTTACTGCCGATCATGCAAGGTATGTCAGGAGGTCAAATCTAGAGGACCACGACATGCTGCGCCTATCCAGGCTGCTGACATTCCTATTCGGCCGTTTCAGAAAATGGCCATAGATATTATTGGCCCTTTTAAGGTCAAGTCGGCCAGAGGACATCAGTTTATCCTTACATGTGTCGATATGTGCACACGTTGGCCAGAGGCTATTCCTCTTAAGAGCATATCTACTACAGATATCGCAGATGCTCTTTGGTTGATATTTTCTCGCTTGGGGTTCCCCAGAGAAATATTGTCAGACCATGGCACTCAACTCATATCTGACACTATGTCACAGGTAATGTCTACCTTACATATTGAACGATCTCTCAGTAGTATCTACCATCCTATGTCTAATGGGTTAGTTGAGCGTCTGAATAGAACGCTCAAGACTTTGCTTGGTAAGATAACTGAAGATCATCCTCAAGATTGGGACAGGGTTTTACCCGCGGCTCTCTTTGCCTATAGAGAAGTCCCTAATGAACACACAGGATTTTCTCCCTTCGAACTTGTCTTTGGCGCGCGTCCACGCGGCCCTATGTCTTTATTACACGATCTCATCACTGCCGATGATATTAGCGATGAAACTCAATCCTCATATGAGTATGTCATTGCTCTTAGACAAAAGATCATTGAGGCATGTAAGCTAGCAACTGCTTCATCAGAAATTGCTAAAGAGAAGGCAAGGCAGTTTGCTAACAAGAATAGATGTCTACGACAACTTTGTCCAGGTGACAAAGCATTCGTCCTACTCCCCAGTAGGGAAAATAGACTTCTTATTGCATGGAAAGGTCCGTATGCAATAGTCTCTCGGATTTCCGATGTTGACTATGTGGTCGATATTGATGGAAAGCATAAAACTTTCCACATAAACATGCTTTCGGAATTTCACGAACGTCCGGACTATTTGCTGCCTATTTTCCAGGCAACGGATGATGCTCCTGCACCTCACGGTCATTATTCATCCCTGTCTGTCATTCAGGATGAGGAAGCTACCTTCTCTGATGTCAACCTTCCCCTTCCAGTGGTTCCATTACATTCCACGGAATCTTGGAAAAACGTTTCTGTTTCTCCTAATCTTTCTGGTGACGAACATCGACAAGTCTCGTCGATGTTACAAACATTTCAGGATGTTCTCACTGACATTCCTGGACACACAGATGTCATAGAACATGACATAATTCTTACCGACAATAATCCAATTAGGGTTAGGCCGTATCCTATTCCTATACACTTTCAGTCGCAAGTGGAAAAGGAATTGGATGAAATGATTCAATTAAATATAATTGAACCATCGACTTCACCAAATTCTTCTTCCATGGTTATTGTCCGGAAGAAGGATAAGAACATACGAATTTGCGTTGATTATCGCAAATTGAATCAGGTCACAAAGTTCGACGCTGAACCGATGCCTTTGTTAGAAGATCTACTGATTAGACTTTCTAATTCTAGATTCTTCACTAAACTTGACTTGTCTAAAGGTTATTGGCAAGTGCCTTTAGCAGAGCATGCCAAACCTCTTACTGCTTTTTCTACACCTAGGGGTCTATTTCAATGGAATGTTATGCCTTTTGGTCTCATGAACGCCCCTGCCACTTTCGTTCGCATGATGCGTCGAATTCTGTCACATCGTTCGGATGTCATCGCAGACTTAGATGACATCTGTCTCTTCAGTGATACCTGGGAAGATCACTATTTAGGGTTATATGACTTACTGTCCACTCTACGTGAGAATAATTTGACAGCAAAACCTTCTAAAGCTTTTGTTGGTTTTGGTGAAATCTCTTTCTTGGGTCATCGTGTTGGTCATGGTCTCTTGAAGACAGAAGACCACAATACTTCCAAAATACTGAACATCTCTGTTCCTAAAACGAAGAAACAAGTTAGGAGTCTCTTAGGTTTAATTCAATTTTATGGGAGATTTATTCCAAATTTATCTTCGATCATGGCACCTCTATCAACATTGTTGAAGAAAGGTTCGCCTAATCTGGTCCGTTGGTCTGAAGAATGCCAATCTTCACTAGACCAAATCAAGAATATATTTTCTTCTCCTCCCATCTTAAGATTACCTACTCTTGATAGGACTTTTGTTCTTCGGAGTGATGCTTCATCCACTGGGATTGGAGCAGCACTGATGCAAGAATATGCAAATACTCTGCATCCTGTTATGTACATTTCTAGAAAACTAAATGCGGCAGAGAGGAACTACTCGGTTTTAGACCGTGAGTTGTTAGCGATGGTTTGGTCAATTTTAAAGCTACAAAGATTCCTCCTGGGCGCACATTTCATTCTAGAGACTGATCAGAAAGCTCTTACAGCTATTCAGACTAAGAATTTGAAGAGTTCGAGATCCACTCGATATGCTATAGCTCTTCAACCTTTTCACTTCACGGTACGAGCTATCCGTGGTGCGGATAATGTGATGTCTGACATTTTGTCTAGATGCCCACATGACTCCAACTAATACTTCTGTCCTATATTTCCATATATTACAGAGTCATAACACACCTATATTTCTACAATAGATTAGCACATCTGTACTTCCTTTATATGTACACACTATCGTGCTTTGTTGTCATCTTCTTCTGTTCGTTTTTTAAGATGATAGAGGAGGACTGAGTAGTTAATATAAGGGCCGTTAGTTTACTAAACAGCCACAATTATTAATAATGTATTGTACCTTATGAAGCATATTAGTTATTAATTAGCATTATATTGCTTGTACTTTCTCAGAATGTCATTGTTGAGCTGAGGACTTACCTTACGAGTTCTAGATTGTGAACTTACCCTCGGAATACCAGAGCATATGTCCTGGATCGTCATGTAGTTTAACTTTACTATGTACTTATGTCATTACATGTCAAAGAATGTACTATTTAAATTTTCCTATCAGATTTGTACATCCATTTTTAAAGACAATATTAGAGTATGCTGTTTAATGATGATTATAGTAACTTGCATACGTATATTGTGTTTACATGCTAACGTGATGTGTGTTGGTGACACCTCCCCGATGTGAATATTTTTTGAGACATATTTATTTTTCTGTTGAGGTATATCCTCACCAGACACTCTATAATTAGCCTATTGTTTGGCAATTTAGTTAATTATCAGCGCATAATTCGTGCGTTTTGAGCCGCTTATCGCTTGCTCTTTGATATTGAAAAAAAAAATATGTTCCACATTTTTTTTTTTATCGGGAGGAGGTGGTGATATGTTGCGTGATAAATTCTCGCAACATCGTTTTATTTCAATATCTGTTTTATAACGCAAGGGCAACAACTGCTTGTAATCTATAGTCACTTTTCTCGGTAAGCATTTGTCTTCTCGCGTTGGTATCGAATGCAGTTAACTTTTGAGCTGTGGTCATTTTTGCGCTGGACTGCGCATGACTTGTCTTGTTGTTTGTCGATCGGTTTCCGCCCACCACTAGTGGGAGTGAGCGATTTGGAATGGCGAAAGAGATGCCTCGTTGAAGAGGGGATCTCCGCTATTTTTGTTCTGTCAGGGATGTGTAGTCCTCTTAATGGATATTTCGTTTATTCGAGATAATACCTCTAGTGTTTCCCACATGTCGGGAGGCGTGATATTTCTGTGTATTTCATGAAAGCAAGGTAAATTGACTCTTTCATTAACTCTATCGATTTTGGGTCGTGAGCGATTTCGATTCATAGCCTGTCTCCGAAAGTCGTCGTCACGAGATGTTCTTTTCCAGCTCACATGTCGCTGCATTGTACTGCATCGGTTGATGCATGTACCAAGGACCATTACTTGCTACTTTGTTAAATGAACTAGGTTTAGAAAACCTTTATTATCTAGAGGATATTTTTGAGGACATTATTTATACTTCGGCAGACGTGTCTGTCTTGCTGAAGTCAAACTAAGGAGAGTGAACTGATCTCATACATCTGGTTATCTCCTGGCTGTTATAGAAAAGGATGGAGTTTTCCACCTGACTACATTTACAGCACTATGAAATATAACATGCATCTGACTCATCATTGTAATGCTGTCTACCGTTTATTGCTGTATTGAATGTTGCTGTGATAATGACTGTTTGATGTGCCTACACATTTGCGTAACCATTTTGTCACTGTGGCGTCCACAATAAATAATGAAGAAAAACGTCAACGGCTGTTTCAAGACTCATTGACTTTATACGTCGTGAGTTTACTGACGTCCTATGTGAATTGCCCTGTTATTGTTGTATGAACATTGTTTTGACTGAACACATCTACACACTACACAAAACCAGACATGCGGATACCATCCATCATCATATGGCATCACGCATCAGTTGGTCCGTCTGTCTCTACTTGTTTTTTCATAAAAAACACTCTTGGTTCTTGGACCCCTCCATGCAGTACCCTACACACTTCTGCCTTCGAAGTTATTTTTAGCCATAATTCTCCACCATTTCCAATCTCTTTAATTACAGCTCGATTTTAGCGCTTGAGTCTCAAGGCCGCAAATTTTGAAACTATAGTGACATTTTTTAACAGTGCAGTCGCTCGTCTGATATGAACAACACAGTCTTTTGTCAATATCTTCCTTATTATCTATCCGTCTGTATAATTTAAAGTATATTATTTCTCTGCTCAAGACGGGCTATCAAACTAGCTAGGTTTTATATTCCTAACATTATTATTAAGAAAAAGTTACTTTTTCAAGGTTAGTTGTTTTTTTTTAAATATGTTCGAGAACCTTCTCCACGGCGTTTTGCCGCTGAATTCAAATAACAATCAAGTATCGTAAAAGTCCAAGAAATGACTGTTTCTGACACGAGCTAAAGTCGTTTTTTGTCCATTTCCTTACCCTCTGTCCACTAGTGACGTGAATTTTTTTTTTCTTTTTATTACCAATTGCGTCTTTTAGCCTTGCGATCTTCAAACACGTGTTCAGTCATATTTTTCCTTTTGGTGTCCTCCGTTCTCTCCCGTCTACAAAGGGTAACCGTTTCGTCTGCACGTCTAACTCGTTAGTTTTAAATGGCGGTGGGAAAGGCTGGCATGGGCGAACATGTCTCCTAGTATCTTACGCATTATTTTTAACCCTACATTTTATCGTTAAATTTGGAGATATTTTAACGTTGTATCATGGTAAATTCATCACAACCAGATGGATCCAAGGGATATTATGGTATGAATATATATTCCTATATGGAGAATGACAAAAGTGTATAGTGTCACTGAATATATATTCATTTTCACTGCAGACATGGTGGCAATACTAAAAGCACTATAAATATTCTCTAATAACCTCCCAAGAAACTAACAATTTTAATAGACTCTCTATAAAGAATTCAAGCACGAAGAAACTTAGAAGAATGCAGTAGATCTGATATAGCAGAGGAGATAATTCTGGCTACTACATACTTAAATTCCAGAGGATGTTCAGTCTTGATCGCTTGGATACCTTCACATGTTGGTATAGAGGGAAATGAAAAGACAGATAAAGAAGCCAAGAATGGTAGATCTGATAAAAATCTAATAAATGTAGGGATGAGTAAATTAGAGATTAAAAGCTTAATTAAAGAATTAATAACAGATAAATGTAAAGCAGAGTGGGATAAAAATCTGAAAGGAAAACGTGCATATAAGATGTTCTAGGCTCCAACAAGAAAATGTCAGATATCTAGGGAGTTGAAAATTCCCAGTAATAAGAAACTTCTCAGATTACAAGCAAAATTGGTAATTTTGATTTTGCCATATTTACATTGATTTGACAGATGTGACACCACTTTCCCATATCGGCAGTTATTCATTTTATTTGGAAATGAAACACAATATATCCTAATTATAACCCATCAGAGGTTGAACGAGATATTTTTCATCATTAAAATAAAATTAAAAAGTTGTTAAGGGAATGATGTCAGAAGATAGAGTGGAAAATGTCGGGCTGGTGTTAAAACCGGATGGTCTAATGTATTTATACATTTAAGTCGTCGAAGAGGTACTTAAATGATTATTGGAACTTTGAGGAACAAGGTATATTAGTAACTTTGATGATGAACGCCCAGATCTTACAATAAATTGTTTCGAGCGTACATATTGACTTCTACATATCAACCTGGTATTAGTCACACAGTTCGACGCTATTGATGTGGAGCAATTACAATGTTTTTGTTTGTTTGTTTGTATTCGTTTGTTTTTTATTTGTATTGTTTATTTGTGTCTTGGAAATGGGAGGTCACACACAAAAACGTTCACACAAATTTGGTTTTGATTTACTTTATAAGGACTGAGTGGAGGGGGGCCGATGGTCAAGAAAATGTGGGCCTAACACCCTATTCCCAATATGCCTCAATGGGCGTGTAAAAGGGATCTTTATCTCTAACCAGATGCGCGGAATGCAAACTCGTTGTGACAGAATGGTTTGTGCATGTATTTTGTGTGATCTCTCTCACCGTCAGCCACTCCGGCAGTATCATTTGTTTTCTTCATTTTTCTCTTTCTCTCACTCATAGCTTTTATTTGGCATAATGTTTATGCCCTTTCATTCATTATTTTACTCTCTACGTTGGATCAGTAGGTGAAGTCTCTAACACTCCACACCCCTACGGAAGTATCGGCGGCGGGACTATCTTTAATTTTCACATGTTTGCTTTGAGCCGATCCCAGACAGAACTGTAATAACACCATGTAATTTGACCGATCAGCGACTGATAAGTTTTCGCTTCATTCGTCTGGCCACATTTGATTGAGACGGTCATCTCTATGGATCCCTTTGAACGTGACGGTCCAGGTGGCTAGCGACTATCCCTATGTTTGCACAAGACGGGAGATAATGAGGTAATCGCTTCCGATGTACGTTCTGTATCGAGATTACAGATAAATCTGTCTGGAAACTCAAGATTTGCAGACGAAAGCATCGGGGCAGTATCAGTGCACAACATTTGTTTATGAAGATAGCACAAGATGCCGGCGGAAGTCTGACGCAACGATATGAAGAGGTCACGCGTGGATATTAAATTTAATATTTTGAAACACGTGAGAGTATTTTTTTTAATTTGAAGCACCCCTACCCACGAAGTGCTGAACGAAATTTGATTGGATTAGTTGATTTGAGAGGCCGGAATATACAATGTATCTCATTGGAAAATTAGTCGGAAACCCAGCTGGAATTTGAACTGAGGATTGTGTGATATAATGTAGTGAAATCAAAGTCAGTACACACACTGCAGCGCAAACGCCACACTAGCGACTCTTAAAAGCCAGACATAAAAAGGAGACATTGGACTTAGAAATTCCCCTATAAGTAACAGATCGAGTATTGGGCAACTTAGGAATTTACAAGTAAACCCGCATTTTTTAATACAAGACTGGACACTTAGGAAGTTGATCACAAGTCATAGAGGAATTAAACAAAAGTTTTTCCAGGCCAGTGATTTCGCAGAACACCCGCCGTCAGAGGAATTAACTCTAATTTCCAGACCTAAGTGATTTGAAGCATCTAATACAGAGCTGTGTCCAGTTTAAATCTGTACAAGGAGATTGTGTATTCCCAAAATTTTTGGTTCGTTGTTACAAGCCATCAGACGATTTGTGGTACTAACGCCGCTACTGTGAGAGAAAAGCATCTACCCTAACCGCCTACAGTAGAAGAGAGTGTGGAGAAGGCTTTCGTCATCACATAATTTATGAACCACAGCTACAGGACTCATCTAGAGTTAAGTTTCTTGTAAAATAGGCGAAAGCAACGGACTTTTGATAAATCCTCCACCTACGTCTCCGTGACGAAAACCTTTATATAAATTTCACCAATCTTTAAATATTTATTTTAACTGTTAAAATTGTTACATGTTGTTTTAAAACTAAACAATCATAGTCGCTTCAGTTTTATATGTATGAAAGCAAACGTACGAGCCTGAATATTATACATATATATATATTCTTCTTCTTCTTCTTCCGTCCTTAGCCACCGACCGTCAAAGCAGTCAGTGGCCATTACGCCTAGTGGCGTCTTAGGGCAACAGCAGATAGGTTTTCTTCGCCATTGTTTCCCATCACGCCTATTGGCGTCTTTAGGGCAACGGCAAATCAATCCATTTGCTGTTGTTTCCGTAATCGAAGTGACTGGCAAATTATTTTTTTTTAATTAAAAAAATTATACCCTGTCTTTAGTTTTAACAGAATGTTAAAGTTTAAAAAAAAAAAAAGAAACAGGAAAAGGGTGTTTTTTAAAATTATGAAATTTAATTACTGTATTAAACTTCTCGGTCATTTCTTGGCAGGTACTAGCGAAGAGATCTGTGAAATCTGAATAAAATATATTATTGGTCTCTATGTGGAATGACTCTAATTGGTGTTCAAGATAACTTTCACTCAAAGCATATTGCAATGCGCACCGTTTCCGTATTTCATAGAAAAGCTATTGCGATTATTTCTTAGCTTTCAGACGGACATAGGCAGACTTTTCTTATAATCGCGATTAGACAGACGCTATTCACTTTCTTTGAGTATGTAATGAGAAGGGGAAAGCTGGAATATATTGTGAAAACAGGGAAGATCCAAGAGAAAAGATATGGAGGACGAAGAGAGAAGATATTGACTGAACAGTTTAGCATTGTGGCATGGAAATGAGTCAGCAAGAGAACTGACAAACAGCACTGGAAACAGAGGGTTATGGAGAGACAACTTCATCCTCTCCAGCTAGCACAGAGCTTTAACAAGGTATCCAATTAAGTGTATATACCGTAATTAGTGATGGAAGGCATGGTCCCTGGAAAAAGGGGAAGGGGTCGACCTAGACGACGGTGGACCCAGGACATCACAGAGAGTCTGAACTTGTCTTTGGCTGATGCAGGTCGACTTGCCCAGAATCGTGATGCGTTCAGAGCAGCTGTAATGGAGACAACGTTCTGGAAAGAATACGTCACATGATGATGATGACCGTAATTAGACTGGCGGATCTGATAATCTCGCTGAAAACGAGATTTTTCGATGTGTCCGCCAAAATGGCGTCAGCGTTGCAAGAGAGTTGTAAACAAACTGCGTAAGGCACTTTGGCAATAGTTTCAGTAATCTGGAAATCCCAAAATACTCACATGTGTATCACTGTGTACGTATTAAGTGTCTGGATAATGTGTTTTAAGCTACATAAAAAAATTATATTCAATAGGGTGAGAGCAGGAAATAATTTAGCGAATCGAATCAGAAGAATCATGGGTTTCGAACATTATGGTAGATGTTTTGTTCGTGCTTTCTCGATAACAATATGAATGACACTGCAGCTGTCGCTGCTTTATTACATTCACCAAACTGCTTTTATTAACAGAAAGGAAATTAATATCACATCTGCTGAAGAGCTATTATTCATTGGCGTCAAATAATCATTGATCTATACAGAAGAGTAGGCCAAATGAGTTGATTACTGAAAAATTGGCAGCCGTCTGGAACGGTAAATACAATTAATCATTTTGAGTATCACATTAAAAAGCATTTTGGTTGTCGAGACTAATCAACAAACACCCTTGCATGATTTTATAAATTGAACCACATTGAAGCCATCCGCTTATAAGTGAAAGTAAGTGTCGTATCAGTATTCTGAACTAATCTCTTAAAGCAAATTTTGTTATTTATTTTACAATAATGTAATGGCAGAATTTTTATAATTTGGCACTATAAAAATAATAGTAGATGACAAGGACAGCAGACAAGTACCGATGTTGCCAGAATGGCTATCCATATTTACGTTGCAGCTAGTGATAACCTAACCACAACCCTGATTCAAGCTTTGTCAGTTAGCCTTAACCTAACACGAACCCTGTTTTGAGTTTGGTCAAAATTAGTAACGCCCAACAAACACTAAGGCTATTTTTTTATTTAAATTATTAAAAAATTTCAACCTAAGGCGAAACGCTACGTTTTTGGCTATCACGGTGGCCTCCAGTATACTGTACACTACAAGGGCCGACAGTAATACATTAAAACACAATGCTGTAGTGCGATAGTATGGTGAATGTATACACATACGTACTTGTGTGCGGATAGACCCACTAGCTGTTTGCACAATGATAGGTCATTGAGGCTATAAAAGGCAGCAATGCGATTTCACTCTCTCAGGAAGTAATTGCTCAACATCATATTATTTCATATCAGTCAAAATGAAACCTGTTAAGCATCTTTATATCAGTGAAATGCCTAATGATCGTTTGTATCAAAGAGGCTGTGTGACCTGTAAATCAGGTTTTGAGAATCAACAGACCTAGAGAACTACACAATATAGGAAAACAGTAGATAACAAACACAAAAATTAATATATAATGAGGGTATGGTGAGATTCTCGTTATGCATATTGATGATGACAGATGAATAGTGAACTAGGTGTCGCCCTCTTCCCCCTTGTACAGGTGTGAGAGACTGCCATTTTGGGACTAGGGAGGACACACACATAATTTCATTCACACAATTTGACCTTTTTGATTTACTCTGTGTGGACTGATTGGAGGGGCGAAATGATGCCATATTCAGATATTGGAAAACAAAGTTAAAATCTTGTATTAGCTACAATATATATCCTAATTATAACCCTTCAAAGGTTAAAGGGCTATATTTTCACCATTTAAAAAAAAAAAAAAAGAAATAATAAAAATTAATAGCATTCACATTAAACAGGACTGTTTTAGTAAAGACATGCAGAAACAAAGATGCTATGGGTTGAAGTAAGAGGGACAAGACTGATTTCACCCAAATGTCTATCTATCCGGCAGAAAATTAAGTGGCCCACATTGTTAGGACTAGAATTGTGAATCTTTACCCACTGTTACTGCATCTCTGAATTTTTATGTAAATCTGCATCGATGTTGGCAACATAATTGGCCTCTGGATTTTGGGAGAAATCGGACACATGACCCGCTGTTGTTCCGTTCAACCAACACTATGCTGAGTTTTATATTGAAGTTTCTAAGGATAGGAGACTGCATGCTCATTTACTTGTTGCGTACAGTCCAGCCAGTCAGAATGGAGAGTAGATTATCTGATGACTGGTTGAAATGAACAACTGTGGGCCGTCTGTTCAATACAGACTTAAAAAATAATTCAGAGACGCAGGAAAAAGGGACGGGTTAGGTTTAGGAATTCTAAACCCTATCCATAATCCTAACCCTAATGATGTTGGCGACTTATTTGGATGACATCGAAGAACATGCCCCACTATGCTTCATTTCAACCCTGTTTACTCTGCTTCCTGTTTATGTTATTGTTGTTCTGGGCAAAAATATAGGTGCTCAGTCTCCCTGAGAAAGTGTTAAAGGATATCAGTGCTGATTTTTAGTTATCTTATTATTGTCATCAAAGTTAACAGTCATCGCAGAACAGAAGATAAACTTCTACTCTTGTGACATATACGATGGGCTAGACTCGCATGATGTGCTAGATTGACTAGTTACCTTGTGAGCTGTTGAAGCCCCAGTATTTTTATTTCTGTAATATGGCAGGCCGTATACTTTACCCAAATTTTGCTGTCAGTAATCTCTGCAACAGTATACTCAAAATTGTTTCCAGTAGGCTTTGCGACTGACCATCTGAATTTTGCTGATGACCTGGCTCTTCTGTCCCTTGGTTGTAGTCGGATACAGGACAGGGTGAAAGTACTTGATTTGAGGTTGCAGCTGGTGGGTCTGGGGGTATACAGGGAGAAGACGGAGATGGGGAGAGTGGATGCAGGAGGCAATGGCAAGTTTGCACTTGTGGAGACACCCCCCTGGGATGTGGGGTCATGTGCATGCGTATACAGTGGCTTCAAAATGGAAATTCAAGGGGCTGGAGGAACTTTCATTGCATTGTGAAATGTATGAGGGTCATGGGAGGTCGGGTCCAACACAGAAATTGGACTCTTTAATGCAGATGTCAAGTTTATCCTGTTGTATGGCTCTAAGGCATAGAGAGCGGCAGGGACAGCGGCCAGAAAGCTAAATTTTCTTAGGTGTGTTCTTTCTTGGAACAGAGGGATTGAAATGATATGTCAAGATTACTAGTGTGGAACTGATAAGTGCCAGTGGAGAAGAAGATGGGAGGGGAACACTGGCGATGGATAAAACACATATTGAAGAAACCTTTTGATGGTATTGCAAGGCAGTCCTTTTTGTGGAGGGAGACCAGAGAACATGGGAAGAAGAAAGCTGGAGACAGATATTCAAGGGATGAAGAATAAAATCCTTTCAGAAACACATGAGACAAATGATGTTGATGCCTGGTGCAAATTACCTCTGGTTTACTTTATTTTTATATATTGAATTTTTAGAAGACTGTTTTGTTACAAATTACTTGTTGGTTTCAACTTTCAGACAAAAAGTTGATGTAATCCAAAAGAACATTTAATGCACACTTCAGCTTGAGATCATGTCAACATCCTCAGCAAAGGGCTGGTCCTATCTGCAGGAGAAGCAAGGTAGTTATGATTATTACTCCATCTAATCATTATCATTCTGTCTGATGCTAACGATATTGCACCATCTCTAGTTAAATAACATCATCTCTGTTTTAAATTAAATGTAGAATTTGTCATGAAGGAATACTTACAAAGCCCATTCAGATAAGAACTGGAGTGTGGCAGGGATGCCTCTTGTCACCATGTCTCTTCTTACTGGCTGTTTACTGGATTATGAAAACATCAGTGAACAGAAATGGAATTGCAGAAAACGTGGCTCTTCTGTTCCATAAACATAACCAGATGCAAGATAAAATGAGAGATTTATGGTCTTGATGAGAAGTTACAACAGTTTGACAAGACACAGATAAAAAGACCAATATTATGAGAATAAATAGGACAAACAATAGCCAGATTTGCACCAGGAGACACATCCCTACAAGATGTGGAACCATCAACCTTGGCAGCAATATAGTCAGAGTTGGAAGAACAGACAGCATGAAATCAGAATAAGTATACAAAAGACAAGATTAGCTTTCATTGCCTTTGGAAATTTATGGAAATCAAATCCAACACACAAAGAAGAATTTTTAGCTCAGATGTCAAGTCATTTCTATTGTGTGGCTCTGAAACATGGAGATCTCAATTTGTTTTACATAATAGGGTTGCCAGCCCTGTACTATTTAGAAAATTCTTTACAGTATTTAAACAGCTTATTAATATACTTAATAATTAAAGTAACATGTCCTATTTTATTTGTAAACTGTTTGAAAATGTTTCCTTTACAGGCTTTTCCTGGGAACAGTATCTTAAAGATACTGATGCTAAAGCTGCTCCTTCTTCGTGTTTTAAACAGGTATGATGTCAGTGTACTTTGCTTCCAGTGAGCAGAAATTAAACTTTCATTTCTGGAGAAATAGATCATTATTTACCTAATGGAGCAGATTTATTCTTTTACCAGTTCTTCATTTAATGCTTTAATGGTAGAGGGTTAATGATATAGAGTAAGGTACAACTTACTAGGACAAATGAAAAAAAAAATTGTCTGTATAATAACCACAAACTCTTTGTCAGGGATGAACAAAAGCTAGATAAATGAGAGGAAGAACTAATCTAAATGCATTAAAAAAACACAATAAGACCCATAAATGGAGTTGGCTACCTCACTGAGGTAAACTCTGAGAAATAATTTGATGGTACCGTCACTGAGGTAAACTCTGAGAAATAATTTGATGCTACCGTCACTGAGGTAAACCTAATGGAGAAATGATTTGACAGTCTCACTGGAAAACAAGGATATTGCTTTCAGCATCTCATTTATGAAATTTACCATGTACCGATGTGTTAAGTAGTGATTACTTAATGCATGACTCTCACTTTACCATCATTGTTTTATAATATATATGTTATTAGTATTACTCCACTAGTCTTCTGTGTTGGCTTACACAATAAATCACATTTAAACAGAAGCAAAACCAGATGTTCCAGAGCCAAGGCTTGGGAAATATTCATGGAAGCAGACAAAAAAGAAACATTAGAAGAGACAAGAGGAAATATAATATGAGTTGACAAAAGAGTCAGAGGAAGCTACAGCCAAAGAAAATATGAAGAACCTCTGCAACAGTTAAAAGAAGCTAACAGTGAAATATCAGCAATCAAATGGTAGGAAATAGTCTAATAGACAAGAGTAAATCTTATTGAAACAGCTTCCAATCTCTAATGATGATGATGAAATCAGACCTGATCGTGTTTATATTACACTTGATCAGCATGGAGACTATCTGCCATTTTCTACTCATTAGTTTAAGTCTGAAGAGTTTGGACTGTATGCATGTTAAAAGATTAAAACAAATTATTTAAAATGTGTCTTTTGTTATCCTCCTTCATAATTGTCCTAAAATTCAGTTTTTGAAAACATAATTCTTTGCTGTTTGTGGTTATCTCATTACATTTGTTTACCTACTTGCAGGCTTCCACACCTCCTTCCAATGACTTTCGCAAAAGCATGAAACTGGAGGCTAATGACCCTCGCAACAGCACATCCAGTTGTATTGCAACAGTTATTGACATGCAAGGTCCACGACTCCGTTTAAGACTGGATGGTAGCGATGACAAGAATGACTTCTGGCGTCTGGTTGATTCCAGTGACCTACACCCTGTTGGGTACTGTGAGAAACACCAGGGACTGTTACAGCCACCTCTAGGTTTTAAATCTTACATTCATTTTCTTGTAGCATTATCTGTGCCAGGGTTTCTTAACCTAGGGAGTCAGTGTCAATAACTTAAATTAAATTTGAATTTTATTATCACCAGAATTTTTTCTCGGATAATTATCATAGTGCTGTTTATTAGTTTATTATTGACTTCTTTGTATGCCATAATATTAAACTATCCAGTATTTTTTTCCTCTTTATTGTTCTCTATCTCTTTTTTTCTTCAAAATGTCCTGCTGTCACAGTAAATTTAAGTTTTCCTGTTGTCATGAACTGCCCAATGAAAGTGGATGTCTTCCTTCTAATGTGAATAATTAGTTGTCCAGGAATTTTCTTGCTTGTTTGCCAATGATCTGTTACTCACTTCCATGTGGAAGAATATAACACTAAAGATACTCTTTTTCTTACTTCCAGCCATTGTAGATCACATGTCAGTTATTATGGAAACTTTACATGTTTCTGATCAGTCATTGTAGATCACATATCAGTTATTGTGGAAACTTTTTTATATTTATGATCAGTCATTGTAGATCACATGTCAGTTATTGTGGAAACTTTTTTATATTTCTGATCAGTCGTTGTAGATCACATGTCAGTTATTGTGGAAACTTTTCATGTGTCTGATCAGTCATTGTAGATTACATTAGTTATTGTGAACACTTGATTATTCTGTCAGGTTTCCGCATGAATTCATCCAGTTGGCCAGGCTTCTTACAAAGAACTTTGAATAGTGCTGTGCTTGCCACAGATTTCTGTTTTAAAAAGGTAGGTCAAATTGTCCTTTTCTTTATTTGGTTGTCAGTATCCAGAAGGTCCAAAATGGATGGTTGCGGCATGAATGGAAAACATCCACAAAAGCGTTGAATCTTCTGGTGTGGATCTACTGTTCTGGTCATGCAGGGGTATACGGCAATGAGAGAGCTGAGATACTAACTTTGAGAGCACCCATAGTGGGGAAATTGGATATGGATAAGGGAGAAATGCAAAGGGCAATTGATGATCGCCTGTTAGAGAAAAATTAGCATTAATTCCTTTTGACATTTGCTAAGGGAGACTGAGCAGCTATGGGTTTGTCCTGAGTGCTATGTTGTCATGTCTGATCATCAATATCCACCATGTAAATCAAATTTTGCAAAAGTTGATCCATTTATTGTTTGAAATGCAATAAAAGAGGGAAAGTACATTGAAAGTTGAGTCAGGCTGCAAGACAAAAATGTTCAAAAGAATATATAACAAATACATGTTATAAGTGCTCATTAATTGAGTAATGAAACAAAATAAACTACAGAGTATTTGAGTCCCAGACTATGCATAATTGAGGGGGGAAGCTGGATTGCTAACAACAATTGAACATTCTATCATATCAGCAAATATATCTTTGTGAAAAAAGAAAACATATTCATTCATTAATCTTAAACATATTCATTCATTAATCTTAAACATTCATTCATTAATCTTAAACATATTCATTCATTAATCTTAAACATATTCATTCATTACTCTTTAGTTAGCTCCCTGAGAAGCATATGCTTTGTAAAAATTCACACCAAGGTTGTCCTGTTCCATCCATTCAAGGTCTGTCCATGTCTTCTTTATCTCTTACTTAGTCGTTCCTCTTCTACAATGAGGTGTAGAGGTTTGGAAGAGAGAGCGCCAGACTATCCTATCGGCTGTCTTCTTCCTGGCCTGGTTCCATTCTAGTCCTCGGTCCTTCAAAGATTGTCTAATATTGTCCTCCCAGTGGACTCTGGGTCGTCCTGGAGGTCTGGATCCCTGGCTCTTTGTTTCCCATGCTTGTCGTGGTAGCCGATCTTCTCCCATTCTGCAGACATGGCCAAACCATCTTAGTTGGGACTGTTCTATTTGGGTCTGCAGCAGGTGGGATTTTAGGCCTTGACGTATCGTCTGGTTGCGGACCATGTCTCTTCTTGTTACTTCAACCACCTTCCTCAGATACCTCATTTCTGAGGTTTGAATCTGGCTTTTGTGGGTTGTAGTCATTGCCCATGACTCGCATCCATATGTCAAGACTGGGACATAGGTGGAGCGGTATACAGCCATCTTCGTTTTCTTACCAACCTCTTTCTTGCTGAGGAATCCTCGATTTATGGCCTGATAAAGTCTCCCAGCCGCTGCTTTTCGAGTGGCCAACTCTTCTTTGATGCCCCGATATATAATAGCTCCGAGATATTTAAAGTGGTCGACCTGCTCCAGGACCTGTTCTCCCAACTTAATCTGATGTTTTCTTTCTTCTCGTGATATCACCATGGATTTTGTTTTAGAGCTGCTTATGACCATCCCTCTCTTCTCCAGCTCTTCCTTCCAGACTTGCAGGTTGGATTGGAGATGTGTCTCTGATTTAGCAATCAGGACAACATCATCAGCAAATGCTAGCTCTGAAATACAGACCTGTCTCATCTTCCAGTACCCCACTGAATACTTTCTTGTTCTCTCCTTACATGTATTGATGACATCGTCCATGAGGAGTATGAAAAGATAAGGTGACAGGATATCGCCTTGTCTTACACCAGTGGTGGTCCTGAACTCTTCTGACTTATAGTTTGCTGTCCTCACATAATTTCTGCAAGACTTGTAGAAGCTCTGTATAGCATGAATCAGAGGTGCTGGAATGTTCTTCCTTGCCAAACAGTCCCAAAGTTTGCTCCAGGGGACCCTGTCAAACGCCTTTTCCAGATCTATGAAACAAAGATGGATCTCACTCTTGTACTCAAGGGCCTTTTCACTCAGCTGCCTGAGTGTGAAGATTAGGTCTTGAGTACTTCGGTTTGCTCGGAATCCGCACTGGGCTTCATCCAATTGTGGCTCAGCTAGGCATCGGAGTCTCTGCTCTAGGATTCTAGAGTAGATTTTACCAGGGACACTGAGAAGGGATATGCCTCTGTGGTTTCCACATTGTCGATTGTCACCCTTTTTGAAAATCGGTGTTATGATGGCAATCTCCCAATCCTTTGGTATGGCCTTGTTGCACCATGCTGCCTGTAGGACCCTTAGGAGTAATAGGTCGCCTGATGCTCCCATGTACTTAACCATTTCTGGTGTTATACCGTCATGCCCTGCTGCTTTGCCCATCTTGATTTTCTCCAGTGCTGCCTTCAGTTCTTCCATCTTTATGTCATCTTCACCACCATTGGTGTTCTCTTCTGTGCTAGTGGTTATCATTTCTGATGCTCTACCTTGCTCACCATCAAGGAGTTCTGAGAAATATTCTTTCCATCTTTCCATTACTTCCTTCGGGGCAGTAAGCAATTTGCCTTGCTTGTCCTTTATAAATTTAAGAGGGCATTTGTTTTTCCTTGCCCTCATGTTCGTGTTCTTTAGGGTCTTATAGAACAATTTCTGGTTTTCTTGCGCATCCTTTTCTAGCTTTTCTCCAAATTCTTCCCAGGACTTCTGTTTTGCTGCTAGCACCTTGTTCTTTGCTTCTGTTCTGAGTATCACATATTCTCTATATTTCTCTATTTGTCCTGCTGTGTTTTTAGCTCCTAAATATTGTTTCCATGCCATTTTCTTCTCTCTTATTTTCTCTTTGACTTCCTCTGTCCACCAAGGTGTCCTCTTTCTCTTGTTCCCAAGTCGGACTTCACCACATGCTTCTGCAGCAGCTGTCTTTATGATGTCCTTGAATTTAAGCCACAGGGTTTCCAAGTCATCAGGTTGTTCTTCTGTGTTTCTCACCGCTGTAGCAATAAGCCCCTGATATCTGGTCTTAATTTCTGGCTCTTTCAGCTTGTAGGTCTTAATGCTCATTTCTTCCGTTCGTTTACTTGGTTTCTTGCGTGGTGCTGGACAGTTCCTAGGCTGAGCAACTCTTTCAGTTGTTCTTTTGATTGTAAGCAGGTAGTGATCACTTCCAATCTCTGGCCCCCTCCAGACTCTAGCATCCCGGACATATTTGAATGAGCTCCTCCTAACAATGGCATAGTCGATCACTGACTTCTCATTCTTTGTTGGTTCACACCTAGTGTATGCATGTATGCGCTTATGGGGGAACTTTGTGTTGGTAATGATCAGATTCTGCTCACTGCAGAATCTGAGGAGTCGCTTTCCATTGTCAATGAGAGTATCTTCTCCATATCTTCCGATAACTCCACCCCATCTAGCATGGTCATTTCCAACTCTGGCATTGAAATCTCCGAGCATGATAATTTCATCTAGGCAGTCATCCACTGTCCTTTGAAGCAGCTCGAAGAATTCTTCCTTGACCTCTGCTCTCTCATCCTCATTTGGCCCATACACTATGACCAGGTTGACTATGGTTTCTCCTTTTAGTTTTACAACCATAATGCGCTCCGAGACAAAGTTCCATCCCTTGATACTATCTTTCTGGTTTTTGGCCACAATGCAACCCACGCCCCCTTTAGCTCTTTCAGATGTGGGTACACCACTGTATAGCAGAGTGTTGCCATCGAGATCCATGACTCCTTGTCCCTTTTTCTTTGTTTCGGTAATAGCCAGGATTTCTAGTTTTGCTTTCCTCATCTCTTCCATCAGCTCCTCTTCTTTCCCATTTATACTTCTTGTGTTCCATGTTCCATAAGTTGTAGTCCGTAGTCCGTTCCAGTTCGTCGCCTTTAGAATCAGTCCGGTTTTCTCTCTTATATTGCTTGTAATCATAGTTTAAGACAAACAGGTGATTGGCCTGTTGTGCCTTTGCATGGTGGAGGGGCTGCCTCCTTACGGCCTCCATGCAGGCCGCCCTCCTCCTTTTTCATCCGGGCTTGGGACCGGCATAGGCGGAGTTCTTCTTTATCTCATGCATATCTATCCCCACTTCCCCTTCTCCGTGAGTGTTTTGGTCTCCCTCTATTTCTTCTCGCCTGAAGATTCCAGAATTAGGACTGTCTTCTAGTGTTATCAAATATTTAGCAGTGATATCCGATGATTAATTATGTTATCGTGTCCTGTACAGTTGACCTTTTTCATATATTCTTATATTTACATATATATTTTTCTTTCCCTTTTCTTAACTTATACATTTTTGCTTTTCCCAGAATGGATGCTTCACCGTTGATATCTGTCTGTGTTTGTTCAGAACATCAGAAAATTTCTATATTGAAATAGAACAGTGACATATTTATGTGAATCTCTGAGTTTTCTTTGTTCTGAGGATCAGAAAATTGTTGTACTAACATAGGACTGTGACACATTATTGTGGATGTCAGTGTGTACTGTGTTCAGAGCATCAAAGATAATTTATACCTTAGAAGTCTTCTATGTAATATGAGAACTTGTTATGTAGGTAACTGCTATAGTTGACTTATTTAGCACATTAGAAAAAATACAGAGCATATTTTTATTTTGACAGATGATGAAAGCTGAAAATATATCACAGTGACTTTTGTTAATTGTTAAAAACATATATATTTCAGGAGCCCTCAACGCCCCTGCACAATGAATTCCAAGTAGGACAGAAACTGGAAGCAGTTGACAGAAAAAACCCTGCCCTTATTTGTCCTGCTACTATTGGTGCCATAAATGAAGATCAAATACATGTTACTTTTGATGGATGGAGAGGAGCCTTTGACTATTGGTGCCGTTATGATTCTAGAGATATCTTTCCTGTTGGCTGGTGTGAGAAGAGTGGACATCCTTTACAGAGCCCTGGCACTAAAGGTGAGTGCTATTGAAATTTATCATTACAGCTTTAGACGGATGCAGAACCTCCATGGCCCCATGTGGTTCTTGAGGGTCTCTCGGGGTATAAAGAAAGAATAGGACTCTGGCTTCCTCAGGCACGCATAGTGAGAAATAAATTTGATGTTGAAAGAGAAAGATCTAAATCTATTGATTGAGAAAGATTTAAGTTTGGTTTGTTGAATGAGGATGTTCTACATTTGATTTTTTAAAATTTCAGCTGCTCCCTACAAGTCAGCAAAGATGATGAGAGAAAATGAGCTTAGTGTGAGTGTTGCAGGAAGTGGGTATAGTGGAAGCCCGTCAGTTAGCCCACGGAATTCTCAGGCAAGTCCCTTAACCCCCAGCTCTGCAGAATTGAGTCATCTTTCACCCCATGAGAGTACGGTTACCAGCTCTGAACCTGACACGACCGGAGCAGACTCTGATAAAGGTATGCTGGGAAATAAAATGTAACTGTAACAGAAGGAGATGGAACTGTGATATGCTTAGCTCTTAGTGTTAAAACAGACAATCACAGGCTTTAGAATACTTCATGAGTGCTGATTATTTACCCTGCTAATTCGATTATATTTCAAAATCATAATGTGATATACTGTGTGTAGTGTTTAATGAACTTTGCTTTTTTCATATACTTTATTTGCTATTGTAAAGGTGATTATGCTGTTAAATTGCTTTTATAATGTTGCACTCCTTTAAATTAATACTTAAAATACTTAATGAGAGTGAGTGAATGCAGTAAAAAAAAGATGAAAGACAGGAAGGGCAGAATGTTAGACCGGGCTGCCCTGTCCAATTCTCAACGCGTTAGGGTAACGTTTGTTCCTCCGTTTGTTTTAATAGTGAGAGAGAAAGCACAATTCCTACTATCATACGTATTGGCCTATAAGGATTCAGTATCATGAAAGACAAATATAAATAGATGAAGCTACATTTAATGAAATAAAACATCAGGATGACTAAAAACAAAAGGCGTACAAGGCTCACTCTCTTGTACCCTGTTTTGTGTGGGGTTTAAAAAAAAAATTTTTATTAACACATTAACTACCGAATTGAAAAACACACTGTGGCCGAATAACATTTTTTTCCCATTTTCATCCTGTAGGTGTTTGCACAAAGTAAGCTGTAGTTTTTGTAATTGTTTACATATTTTTATGAATTACACGTCATTTTAAAGATAAATGAATGTACTATTACAATAAGCACCATTTGTAACTCTAATGGAGGTTGTTGCTATTTAATGGAACCTCTACACCTCACGGTAGAAGGGGAACGACTAAGTAAGTAAGCTATTTAATGGCCCTCAGATGGCCGAGGACTTGCAATATTTTCACAATTATAACTGCTTGCACCCCATCTCTATCAAAATCACTATTTCAATCAATGTGCACACCGTTTTCACTCTTGTCCTCGTCGCTAGATCTATCAGTCAATTATTGAAACAAGTTTCTAGCCTATTCAGCCATTAGACGAGATGTACAAGCATTTTTTTGTAGTCCTATCACTAGTTGCCACGGTAAACAGTTTTACACGATTTGGTAACTAACCCAAAACGCTGAAAAATTTGAACATAATATCAATTTTCCAGTGTTCTACAACAACCATGCTTTGGGAATTTGTTTTCCGGTGGCAACTTAAAATCTCGAACCAGATCAGAAAGTGTTTCAGTACATTTTTCATTCGCTTTATTACTAAAGTTAGATTGACGCTCTGAGCGGCTCGCGGTCCAATGATAGGATTTCAAAAGCCAGCCCTACCGGCTTGCGGTAGTTTATGTGTTAACCTTTATAGCTCTACGGGAGCCATAGTTACTAACAGAAACAGTAAAACATATAGAATATCCTAGAGAAGGCCACAAATATTTAAACAATTTAAAATAAGACATTAAAACTCCCAGAGCAGCCATGAAAAGTCACATTTAGTGACACTGTCAAATTTCAAAATAGTAATGAGACAGTTTCATCTCATGAAATAATAAGAAAAAGTACTTACAGTAGAACTTCAATATCTGACCTAATTGGGACCATGGGTAGTCCGGATTTTTTAATTTACGAGGGGCGTTCAGAAAGTAATGCACCACATCGTTTTTCTCAGTTAATAATGAAGATAGAAGCATGAAATTTTGCACACTTCAAATATGATATGTGCCAACTGTGTGCACCAAATTGCACTGCAACCGGCCAAATAATACGGCTGCCCTAAACCGTTGAAATGGAGCGTGTTAGCAACTTGCGTTATAAACAGTGAAGTGTGATAGAATTTCTCGTTGCAGAGAAGGAAACTGTTGTGAACATTCACAAGCGTCTATGTGATGTGTATGGAAGTTTTGCAGTTGACAGGAGTACAGTCAGTCGCTGGGTTCAGAGAATCAAAGAATCAGGAAGTGGAGATACGGAGCTGCTTGATCGGCCGCGCTGTGGACGTCCTGCCACAGGCACCAACGCAGAAATGTTGAAATGCGCTGAGGGCATTATTCTTACTGATAGGCGGAATCACTACTCAACAATTGGCCTTACAGCTGTCAGTCAGCATTGATAGTGCAAATGCAGTTATAAAAACTCTCAGATTTTCTAAGGTTTGCGCAAGATGGGTTCCTCAAAGTCTCACAAATGACCACCGATTGCAAAGGAAAGCAATTTCTTCTGAATTGTTGGAGCGTTTCAATGCTGATGAAGAGAACTTTTTGCTAAGATCGTTACAGGTGACGAAACCTGGGCACATCATTTTGAACCTGAGACAAAAAGACAGTCAATGGAGTGGCATCATCCGCAATCACCAAGAAGAAAGAAATTCAAGACAATTCCTTCAGCTGGAAAGGTCATGATCACTGTCTTTTAGGACATTGAAGGTGTGATTCTTGTGGACGTTATGCCAAGAGGAGAGACAATCAATTCGCAAGCTTACATTAAGACATTGAAAAAACTCAATCAACGTTTTCGCAGAGTTCGGCCGCACAAGAATCCAGCAGACCTGCTTCTCCTTCACAACAATGCGCGCCCTCACACAAGTCTGGCAACACGGGAAGCAATCACCAAATTGGGTTGGACTGTACTACCCCATCCACCCCATTGTCCCGATTTGGCACCCTCTGATTTTCATCTATTTGGTCCACTTAAAGATGCACTCTGTGGGACAAGGTTTGAAGATGATGAAGGAGTGATTCATGCAGCGAAGAAATGGCTACATGATCAAGACAAAATCTAGTACGGGCTAGGAATACATGCACTTGTTTCGCGCTAGCATAAAGCCGTACAAGTTGATGGGGATTATGTTGAATAATACTGATGTTTACATGACATATCCATGTATATTGTGTATAAATTTCATGCTTTTTGAATAAACAGCTCCTGGGAAAAACGATGTGGTGCATTACTTTCTGAACGCCCCTCGTATTAAAAATACTGTTATAGAGACAAAACAATTTTTAGTAATAAAAAACACTGAAGTGTACTTAAGGTTTATTTTTTCATTGGTAATAGGGCAAATAGAACTTTCAGCAGCACCATTTTTGTACTTCATTTCTTTAGTGTCTGGTCTATCTCTCTTTTCAGCTAGAGTACTTGATTTGGACAGCATTCAGTTCGTTGCCCTTACAAAGCCATAGCAATTTGAAGCACAGCAAATAACTCTGTATGTGTAGACCCATCTTCTGGATCAAGTTTCCATGTGATCTTTAAAGATTTTACTTGTTTTTAATATCTGTTATGACTGACTCTCCAGCATCATTCAATATGGCTAATGATGACCCGCGTTCTGTTTTTTAAAGTGTTTAAAATCCCAATCCTCTTCTATTCTTATTTTGATATCACTGTCTGTACCACCTGCTTTGTCAATATTGCTGCCAAGGTATATGTATGATTCTTGTAGGGGTGTTTCTTCAAGGGCAATGTTTATATAATTTGTGGAATGTGTGCTATTGGAGTGCGACAGAGAAGCAAAGAATAGTAATGCTGTAACCTGTCAAGCATATTATAAAAGGCAACTAAGGAGAGTTGGGCATAGGGCAGGCTACCCCATCCTTTCGAAACTTTAAGTCACAAAAACTTCAGTGAGCGTATGGACAGAACAACCAGTACATGCATACAAACAGACTGAGCACGGGTAACAAAATGGCTCTGGCCAACTCGCTCGATTCAGCTTGGAGTCAGCTGTTGTGCATGTCACCGCCGAAAACCCCCTTAAGAGCAAGGCAAGCGCCGAAAATAATAAACATGAATATAATTGAAAAGTGCTATATTAGCGAAACGCTCTAAAACAAGGTACACCTGTATAAACCTGTATAATTAATTTCAATCCTTCTATATGGTCATTTAATAATTTTGCTTTGTTTAATTACTATTCTTTTTACTCGTACAAATCTTATATTTCCAGTATGCGTGTATGTCAACCACAGCTGTAACTGCGGTAGTCTCTTACAGCCGCGAAGTTTGAGTGAACACATGCAGACGCAGTTTGGGCCTGCTCCAATCAGTCGTGTCCTAAGGGATCTGGTTGATGCATGTATTGATTGTGCAGTTCAAGAGAGACAAGTTTTTGATATTTTGAAAATGGCGGCACCAGGCACAGGCAAAATAACAGTCTCAGGTAACTATTTTATTTGTTTATTTAGCCTTTGATTTGATAAGAGAGACTTACGTTTTGTTTCCGTGGATGACTTAAAAAAGTTTTAGTAATAGTGTGCCCAACAGTGGACGTACTCTTTGATGGTTCCTGAGTCTGTGATGTAAAGACAAAAATAGGACAACTGCTCCCACCAAGCTTATCGTAAGAGGTGACGAAGGTGAGGTTGTAAATGGGGTTGGTAAAACCCCCACCATGTAAAAAAAGTTGCTACAGAAATCACCACTACAAGGGCACATAATTATCTTGGTGCAGGCTCCACAAGTAGCAAAAAAAAAAAAAGAGAAAGTAAGAAGACCAGATATGCTGACAACATGGGGGGGGGGGGGGAAATTGACATAAAATGTGTTACGGAAAAAGGTAAATAATTGCAGATGTCATTAACAGTTTTGCTTATTTTTTAACCTTTAGCACGCTGCGGGCGACACATGTCGCCGAAGATAACCTATGCGCTGCACGCTGGAGCTGCCATGTGTCGCCTTACGGATATCACCGTTTCTAGCATGAGGACTTGTGTACACGTGATTTCAGCCACGGATGTTAAGTTGTAATGTTATTTGCAAGAGAGTTAGCTTCCGTTTCCGATCTTAAAAAAGTGATGGGTGTATCCGCGTTAATTTTTTGTAAATTTTTTAAATCGAAATGAATCGGCATCGAACACGCGGCCATTTTCGCTCTAATTTTATTGGATTCTGACGCCATGCGGTGGGGATGAGATTTTTGTCTTTATAAGCGCTGATATCGGTTCTCAGAATATGTTTGATGGCTGAGATGGAAACGAAAGTAGAATGGCATTGCTAGTATGTATAATTTTAGGGGTTAGAACTAGGAATATCGGAAAGGTTTAGAATTACGGCCGAATGTCACTGCTGACGAGGGTGTTTGTTGCTTTGCTACTGATGATGGGTGTAACGAAAAGATCGTCATTTGATTTGTATTGGTCTGTTGGTCAAATGACTTTCATTGAGATGCAAGGGTGGACTCTTTGTGTGTTGGTTATTTAAAAAAAAATTTTGGTACTGGTCTAGAAAGCGGGCCCCAGACTTTTTCCGAGAAACGAAACACAATTTACGAAATGGTAAACGAAATATGTATCGTATGAGGGGGAGATAACCCAACCGTCTTGCCGTAGCTGTCACATGTCTGTTCGTCTGGGGTATCATGACCATTAATGCACAAACGACCTCGACCGGCGATGGACACCTATTCAGATGCAGTCGGCTCGGAATTATGTGCTCGATCGGCGCATCCAATAAAGTTAAAACGCTCCGGCACGGAACATTCAGCTAATGCGCGAAACACAATTAAAGCACGAAACACTGCTAAAGGCAAATAGTGGGCGGTTGATACAAAAGTCGGATCGGGAGTTGTTAAATAAAAAGTCGGATTCGCGTTTTCAAAAACCTGAACTTCCGGGGCCCGCTTTCTAGACCAGTACCAAAATTTTTTTTAATTTTAAAATTTAAAAAAAAAATTTTTTTTATTATTTTAATTTTTTTTTCGTTTTTTTTTTCATCTTTCCTTTCCTCTCTTCCTATCACATCTAACATGTACTCAAACAAATTTTATATCATCAGATTCACCATTCATTTATTTATATAAATTCCAAAAATGGCAATTGACCAAGAAACACAAAAACTATAGACATTACAAGTCACCCACTATAAAAACGGGACGCTGTGAAAAAGAATGCAGCGGCAGGCGACTATTTTCGCCAAAGGAATGCCGCGTGCTAAAGGTTAAGGATGTTATTGTTTTAAATTTCGTTAATGGATAAAATTGAAGAATATGATTTGACATATAACTCCAAATATGATCTTGTTTCATCTCCAGCAATACACAACAATCGTACTTACACCAAGAGAATAGTGTCATATGACAAAGTGTCCGACTTCATCCGTTTTTTAGAGGGCTTCAGGGAAAGTCTTGGTTGCTGTGAAAATTTCTTGAGTGTAATCCCCCTTAACCGACAGTGTACGAAGTGCAAAAATAATAAATCTAGGACAGCCATCAAGAGATCAGGTAAATCTATTATAAGTGGATTTGTTTTATTTGCATATGGATTTCCTCGTCTTAGAACTGAACGTGACAGAGTTTGTTAAACTAGATCTTTTTTTGCCAGGGAGTATTAAAAAAAACAAAAGGTAGTCACCATAACGAATACTTCCATAGAAGAGTGAAGTGTGAGAGGCTTCACTATTCTAGGTCCAGCTTCAAGAGATAGGGTGACCAGTACTCTTCCTCGCTGCCTTTACCTTCTCTAACTCTAGAGCAGAGTCAGATACCCATTTACAGCTGGGTAGCCAGGAGTGTGACATTGTGATTTGAATTTGGTGCCTTTGCTGCAAGAGGCCAGTGCTGTAAACATTCTACTAGTTGGGCACTCTTTATGAGTATACTTTTTTAAAAAGTTTTGAGCTATAGTCTTTGTGCTGTAGAACAAATCCATGCATCTTTATTATGCTGTTGGTGCTTAAAATGAAATTCAGAATTCTTCATGAAGCGGAGTGATCTGAACACTTTCAGATATGAACTATTAACCTTTTGTCACCATTTCTTTTCTTACTGGCTATAAGATTGAATTGTCAGAACGACGACAGCAGCCAATTTTCTGCAGTTGCCTTGTCTCCGGTGACATTTCCTCAGTTGCTTTGTCTAGAGTGACTTATTTCCTCAGTTGACTTATTTCCTTAGTTCCCTGTCTAGGGCAACCTATTTCCTCATTTGCTTTTTCTGACACAGTTTTCTTGTCATGGAAGTGATCAGCCACTTTCAACTCATCATTCATAGCATCTTCCTTTGCAGATTCAGAAGAAGAGTCTTATCATGCCTCTAAGGGAGGATGGAGAAGGTGGTCCACAGAATCCTCTGAGAGTTCTAGAGGAGGAGCAAAAGTACCCAAGATTGTTGCGCCAAAACGTCACTCAACTTTTGAAGCTGGTAAGTTTAACAATTCATTGGGTTTTTAGAAGACAGCAGTGATGGCGAAGAACAGTTTTATAATAGAGTCCTCACTGGAGAGGCTCATGATTCGTTTTTGACTCTAGCCGATATGGGAGCCCACAGTGAAGGAGAGGAACAACAGAAGAGTAACAGAAAAGGAATGTAAAAGAATTGGATCTTCATGACCTTAATAGATGGCAAACAACAGTTGCCTCCTTCCATGGAAAATGAAACAGAATGGACAGAAGAATTTCTATTTGCTTGATGAAGACTCAGTGGTACAATTAAAACAACAACCAAGATGTTACAAGCTTTGATAATTGGGTACTTACATAGAACAGAAGGATTGAAATGGTGGTGACGAGATCACCAATGTGGAACTGATGACCAGATCACCAATGTGGAACTGATGACCAGATCACCAATGTGGAACTGATGACCAGATCACCAATGTGGAACTGATGACCAGATCACTAATGTGGAACTGATGACCAGATCACCAATGTGGAACTGATGACCAGATCACCAATGTGGAACTGATGACCAGATCACCAATGTGGAACTGATGACCAGATCACCAATGTGGAACTGATGACCAGACACAGGTGCCAGTGGAACAGGAAATAAGAACGTGCTGTCAATGGGTAGGATATTGAATCATTGCATTTTGCATGACAAATTGGGAAATTTTATTTGAGATGGTTTGTCATGCAGAATGCATCGCCACAGACAACATTGGGGAAATCTGTTGATATCATTACAAGGCAGTCCTTTTTCTGGATTACCCTAGGGTAAAGGAGGAAGAGGGAGACTGAACAACACATGGAGAAGAAAAGAGGAAACAGAATAAAATGGATAAAGAAGACATAGAAGGACCTTAAACAGATGTCACATGACATGAGGAGAATTAATTGAAGGTCTGTGCTCTGAAGGGTGATGACAATGATAAGTGATAAGCTGAAGGGTGATGACAATGATAAGTGATAAGCTGAAGGGTGATGGCAATGATAAGTGATAAGCTGAAGGGTGATGACAATGATAAGTGATAAGCTGAAGGGTGATGACAATGATAAGTGATAAGCTGCAGGAGCTGAAGGGTGATGACAATGATAAGTAATAAGCTGCAGAATGATAAATAAATCAGGTTTATTTATAAAGTTGTGGATCAGCAAATACACCTACAAAAAGCTACAGACTTTTATAAACGGGTGCTTGCGTAGAATAGAAGGACTGACATGGTATGACAAAGTCACAAATGTGGAATTGATGACAAGAACCAGGCAAGTGCCAGTGGAACAAGAGCTGAGAAGAAGATGGCGATGGATAGGACACACATTGAGGAAACCTGTTGATAGCATTACAAGGCAGTCCTTGTTCTGGAATCCACAGGGAAAGAGAGGCAGAGGTAGACAAAACACATGGAGAAGAGAGCGGGATACAGAGGTGAAAATGATGAGGAAAACATGGAAAGAACTTGAGCAGATGGCACGGGGGCTGTCGAGGTATGGCAGCTTGCGTACCCTGATTACCCCCAGAGCTATGCCAGCGGGAGTTTTACTCCTGGAAGGTTCTACCAAGCTGGACTGGTATGCGCGGGCAGGGGTCAAACCAAAGCAGACACCCTGGTCCTCCAGGTTGGGGGTTTAAGCATAGGGCTGACACCCCAGCCTATGTAAAAAAATTGAAGTTATGGAAACAACAACGAATAAACCCATGTCCTCAGAAGAGACCCCGATGCCATCACAAGAACAGCTATGCTTTGGACCCCTGAAGGAAAACGAAAGAGAGGCCGACCAAAAACAACCTGGCGGAGGACTGTGGAGGCTGAGATGCAAAGAATGAACCAGAGTTGGGGCACTGTACGAAGGATGGCCACCGACAGAGCAAAGTGAAATCAATTTGTTGTTGCCCTACAAGACGCCACTAGGCGTGATGGCCACTGACTGCTTTGACGGTCGGCGGCTAAGGATCAAAGAAGAAGAAGATGGCACGGGACAGGAAGACTTGGCATGTGTTTGTTGAAGGCCTATGCTCCTTGGGGAGCTAAAGGGTTGATTGAAATAAACCTGTGTTGAAAGATACAACAGCAGAGTTATATGTAAGGCCAACTTGGTTTATCAAATTACATATTGGTCATAAAATATCATTTACCAAGAGGGAGCAGTTCAGTTGTGCAGCAATACTGATCAGTTGTTTTCCTTAAAGTTTTCATGATAACCAGGAAAAAATAAAACTTAGTTTACTGTCTTGGTCCACCCTTGCCATGTAGGTAACTGATGTTTGTGTTGTTGAGCCAAGTGTTTGACATTGGCTGCTGTCAGCCTGTCTTGTTGTAGGATGTCATCGGCTGCTGTCAGCCCGTGTTGTTGTAGGATGTCATTGGCTGCTGTCAGCCCGTCTTGTTGTATGATGACATTGGCTGCTGTCAGCCCATCTTTTTGTAGGATGTCATCGGCTGCTGTCAGCCCGTCTTGTTGTAGGATGTCATTGGCTGCTGTCAGCCCATCTTGTTGTATGATGACATTGGCTGCTGTCAGCCCATCTTTTTGTAGGATGTCATTGGCTGCTGTCAGCCCATCTTGTTGTAGGATGTCATTGGCTGCTGTCAGCCCGTCTTGTTGTAGGATGTCATTGGCTGCTGTCAGCCCGTCTTGTTGTAGGATGTCATTGGCTGCTGTCAGCCCATCTTGTTGTAGGATGTCATTGGCTACTGTCAGCCCGTCTTGTTGTAGGATGTCCATAACATGTTCACCCCATCTGCGTCTTGGTGTTCCCAGATCTTGTACTATTGCTGGCACAGTAATAATTGATCAGGCTCCATTTTGATGAGATGGCCAACCCACCTTATTTTCCATCTTGTTATCAATTTGATGCAGGATGTAATTTTGCCGATGTCATCATTTCTCATTCTGTCTCTCCTAGTGACATTAATGGCTCTTCTTAAGGATGTTCTCTCCTAGTGACATTAATGGCTCTTCTTAAGGATGTTCTCTCCTAGTAACATTAATGGCTCTTCTTAAGGATGTTCTCTCCTAGTGACATTAATGGCTCTTCTTAAGGATGTTCTCTCCTAGTAGCATTAATGGCTCTTCTTAAGGATGTTCTCTCCTAGTAACATTAATGGCTTTTCTTAACACATTAACTACCGCAAGCCGCTGTCAGCGGCTCACAAAATAATCACATTTGGACCGCAAGCCGCTCAGAGCGCCAATCTAATTTTAGTAATAAAACGAATGAAAAATGTACTGAAACACTTTCTGATCTGGTTCGAGATTTTAAGTTGCCACCGGAAAACAAATTCCCAAAGCATGGTTGTTGTAGAACACTGGAAAATTGATATTATCATATTTTTCAGCGTTTTGGGTTAGTTACCAAATCGTGTAAAACTGTTTACCATGGCAACTAGTGATAGGACTACAAAAAATGCGTGTACATCTTGTCTAACGGCTGAATAGGATAGAAACATGTTTTAACAATGGACTGATAGATCTAGCGACGAGGAAAAGAGTGAAAATGGTGTGCACATTGATTGAAATTATGATTTTGGTAGAGATGGGGCGCAAGCAGTTATAATTGTGAAAATATTGCAAGTCCTCGGCCATCGGAGGGCCTTGAAATAGCAACAACCTCTTTAGAGTTACAACCGGTGTTTATTGTAATTCTTCTTCTTCTTCCATCCTTAGCCATCAACCGGCAAAGCAGTATGTGGCCAGTACGCCTAGTGGCGTCTTAGGGCAACAACAAATTGATCGATCTATCGCTGTTTCCACCACGCCTAGTGGCGTCTTTGTGGAACAAAAACAGACCAAACAATCTATCATTGTTTCCGTAATCAGATTGGTTGGCAAGCAGGTGATCAGCCCACTGTGCGTTTATTGTAATAGTACATTCATTTTTCTTTAAAATGACGTGTAATTCATAAAAATCTGTAAACAATTATGAAAATTACAGCTTACTTTGTGCAAACATCTACAGGATGAAAATGGGAAAAACATTTAATTCGGCCACAGTGTGTTTTTCAATTCGGTAGTTAATGTGTTAAGGATGTTCTCTCCTAGTAACATTAATGGCTCTTCTTAAGGATGTTCTCTCCTAGTAACATTAATGGCTCTTAAGGATGTTCTCTCCTAGTAACATTAATGTCTCTTCTTAAGCATCTCATCTGACATGACATGATTTTCCTATCTTGTGCTCTGACCAGGGATCATGTTTGACGCTGATAGCAGTGAGTTCTTAATATACTATTTATCAATTGTCATTTAGTATGCATGCTCATGCTCACATGCTTTAGCAGTGATGACAGTTGGTAAGTCACTGACCTTTGACATCTTGTTTAAAATTTCTCTATCAAAGTCTTCTGGGGGTTGGTTTTTGTTTTTGTTTTTTTGTGTGAAAGTGCTTCCTAGGTATTTATGCTCTTGAACCTGTTTGAGCTTAATGCTGCTGAAATCATGTATTAAAATGGTGGATGAAAATTATATTAAAATGGTGTTGCCACTGGTTTTAGTTGATGTGTGGAAGATTATTATATCAAGCATCATACTTATAGATGTTTGCGAATGGTTTGGGGTTGTCAATAAATTACAGTTCATGCATGGACTCCAACAACTGGTTGATTTTTGGGTCCACAAAGTACAGGCACATTTATTATGCATTAAACAAGTTCATTGAAAGCTCCTACAGTCCTCCATAGAACGTCACATATCTTTAATATTTACTAGCAGTGCCATCACAGTTATCACTAAGTATCGAAAACCAGACATGGAGTTAATATATATTTAAATTGCTCTTGCAATATTTCTCTGTAAAAACTTCCTCGAACTCAATCCTTTTGTTCGGAATCTTTATATATATATATATAAGTGGCGACCTTCGTAAATTATACAGCCACGTAGAAGAATAGTTAATCTTCCGATATCCAGGAGCAACAGATTCAACATCTTTCTTGGATGAAATCTTACAACGAAAGGCCCCGGCTAACGGTCTGCATATATTATCGCAGCACCAAAATCTACGTCATCATATCTAAGTGGCGTCAGACTAACATTGCGTTCATTTAACATTCATATAAGTGCAAAATACATCATGCTGGCCACGAACAGAACTGTTAGCGCGTAGATTAACTGATAACACAACTAATCGTGGTCAACATGTAAAATACATGATAAATCTTCTTTAACAAATGGTAAATGAAAATTATATTTAAATTGTGAATGAAAATTATATTAAAGTGAAACAAATGAAATTTTTTTTTAAACTTATTTGTGCAGTATTCTTGATTTTTTTATAGTCTTTTCTTGACTACTTTTATTAATTCATATTCTTTAGTTATAAGTAATTATTATTTTTTTTGCTTCATAATTTATACCCTGTATGTTTTTTTTTTTTTTTTTTTTTTTAGCTAGTTCAACAACGGGTGAGAACAGCAGCCAGCCTCCGTCTTTGATGCCATCTGCCCGCAGTTTAGATCCAGCTGAGTGGAGCGTGGAAGATGTTATGTCTCACATCAAGGAGTCAGATGCGGGTCTCAATCCTTACGTGGATCACTTCAAGAAACATGTATGCAAAGCAAAAAGTTAACAAATATTTGTCCCAGGTGTAGTAGCAGTACCAACGGGCTGATCACCCGTTTGCCAGTCACTTCGATTACAGAAACAACAGCAAATGGATTGATTTGCCGTTACCCTAAAGACGCCATTAGGCGTGATGGGAAACAATGGCAAAGAACCTATCTGCTGTTGCCCTAAGACGCCACTAGGCGTAATGGCCACTGACTGCTTTGACGGTCGGTGGCTAAGGATGGAAGAAGAAGAAGAAGTAGTAGCAGTAACAGTAAAAGCAGTAGTACTTCATGTTGAAGTGTTTGCACTTACTGTATTAGTAGTTGTGCTAGTAGCAATAGTTTTTGTGGTGGTGATTGTTTAAGTGGTTGTTACAGCAGCTCTGGGAGGTGTATGTATGTTTGTAATAGTAGTAGTAGAATATAAATGGAAATAGTAATAATAGCCCCTTCAGTCATAACTGACTATGAGAATGCGCCCCTGGAGTGACATCCCTCAGCTGCTTATTTTTCTGGTGTTCCCTTCGACTTTTTCTCCTCTCTTCTGCTTGTTGTGTGAGCTTTTCACCCAAACTGAGGTGGTGCCGCAGATAGCATCGCCACTTGGTGCGATTGGCAGCTTCATCCTCCCAGGTTGCTGGACCCATGTCCAGTGCCCTCATGTCTCTCCTGCACACATCCCTGAATCACAGCTACTGTCGCCCAACTGTTCTTTTGCCATCTGCCAGTTCGTAGAAGATATCTTTTGGGATGCGACCATGCAGCGGACATGGCCAAGCCAGTGTAGTCTGCACTGTCTAAGCAGTGTATACATGCTTTGAAGGCCAGCACGTGACAACACCTCGGCATTTGTCACTTTATCTTTCCAAATGGAAATACTAGACTCTATGTTATAGCATTTGCAGGTTGTGGTGTTGTTTTACTGGGGCTGCTGAGCTTGACACTCTTTCACTGCCAATGCCAAGTTGAAGAATCCTTGACATCATCTACATTGTAGATCTAGGCTTTTCTGCCATTCTGAAAGTTGTTGAGTTGGAATCATGAGCTCCATTTCTTTCCAGGTAATCTGTCCTGACGTGGCATTCATTTAAAGGATCCTCATATTTTGTTTCAAGCTAGAAGGGAGGAGGGGGTGGCATTCTGTACATTCCCCACCATTCATGGGGGCTCTCCAGATTTGCAGGGCTGAAAGGCTGTACTGGGGTTCTGGACTCTTAAGGAGTCATCGTGTCCTACATAGAGCCACCTCCCAGTCTGTCCCCTCCCCAACCTGTCACCTTTTCAAATTGAGATCCTCCTGCACGCAGCCAACCAGGTAGAAGCCAGAGTTAAGTTTGAGGCTGAAGGGATTCCCCAAGTTTAACTCTTTCATTCCAGAGTTATTTTGCACGATGTGCCAGACTTTTTTTGTAGGCAAAATTTTATAGAGACAAGTGTTCATCTTTCAGTCTAAATTTGTTTGTGAATTTTCCTTTGAACATGTACTTATTATATACCAAACTGTAGGAAAATTGATAGAGAATTCAAATATACAATGTCTTTGGTAGTATTAACACAAGTATGTTCGGTATACTTAAAACATTTTGCATGTAAAATTGAAAAACGCTAAAAAGTTGACTGTAGAATACGATCTTACCAAAGATAAATTACTGTTGTAGACAATAAAACTTTCTTTTTAGTCTTCAAACATCAAGTTAATCCATATACAAGTAAAAAAAAACATGCTTATGGGCACAATTAGTACATTTAGTGTTATTCACACCAGTTTTTCCGTGGTCCTTTGTAAGAAAAATATAAATTATGCAATCGTGCATTACGTAATTTTCAAACAAATAAAGAAGAATAACGTCATATAAAAACTTTTTTACTCTTGTTTAATGTTTTAATTGTATCCCTAGCTTCATCTTCTACCAAGAACTAGTGATTAGATGTTACGGTAGGTCTAGTTTTGTTGCTTTTTGATCGGCCAGAATACGACTACGCCCACTCATCAACTAAACCTAGTGTGTCTAGCTTTTCTGCACAGATTCCGTATTTTGACAACAAACTGTGACTACCAAACAACCATCATCAATGTCAGCAATGTTTCAAAGTAGTTTGACACAATTATTTGCTTAGGAGACTTAGAAAATGTAAATATAAAGCGTGACATATTTCTCTAGCAATAACAACGAAAAACGCAAACACGCAAATTTTCACAAAAATTGTGATAATAACATCAAAACACGCACATGTGCTGATTAACTACAGTCAAATTAGTTGTTTAGATAGTAGCGGAAGTCATTCTACGAGTTTTAATATATGAACTGCATTAAACGGACGATTTTTAAGGTTTATGCGTGATAAACTAAAAACCACGCTCTGAGCGTTGCTCTGGCACGGCGTGTTGAATTTTGCAACGCTCAGAGCGTTGCTCTGGAGTTTAAGAGTTAAGTATATAATGCTGGTTTCTCAGTATGTTTCATCACAGGGTGATATAAGGCCACTCTGGTGTGGCTAGTCAATCCCTAGCATTGGCAAGGCAACTCAAAGGTTACTAGTTTCCAGGATGCACCACCACGTGGTAGTGCTTAAGGGTCTTGGTTAAAGATCTAACCCTGGAATTAATGCGAGAGTAGTGTGAATTCTTTTGCATCCCTTGTGTTGTGGTATTAGCAGTTGTTAATGTTGCGGTTGATGGTGATATAGCAGTTGCAGTAGTGATTATGGTGGAGGAGGTGAAGGAAGTAGAAGAGGAACAGCAGTAGGGGACTAGACACAAGAAGGGGGGGGGGGAAAAAAGGAGAAAGAAGTAGAGTAAGAATATAGTGTGAGATTATCATTTTCTGTTATGTTTATTACAGGAGATTGAGTCTGAGATTGCTGTTTTCTATTGTTCTAGGAGATTGATGGCAAAGCTTTTCTACTTTTGAAGAGTGAAATGATGCTGAAGTATATGGGACTGAAGCTGGGACCGGTTGTGAAGCTGTGCAATATCATTGATAAACTCAAGGCAAGATGTGGCAAGTAGATCTTGCCATCTGTCTGTTTACACATTCTATAACTTTCTGGATGTTGAAGTGTATTCTTAGTGCAAGATTGAACCCTAAGGGTTAATAATAGTGTGGTAACTGAAAAACACAAATATGCTTATCCATGCAACTTTTTGTTGTTGGTGCTCAGGGGTTTTGCGAAACATTTGGAGGCAGATTATTTGCCAGATTAGATACAGTATGCTGATCTGTGTTAATCTCATTGATCTTCAACTTTAATGAGTTAAATATGAAAATGTGACAATATTGATTGAAAATGTGTTAAACATTCAAAGGTTAGGTTGGCATGTTGCTACGTGGTGGTATTGTTTGATATATGGTCATCACAGTATGGTGACCTACCTCAAACACTGGAGAGTATATGTTGTGCTGTTTATCAAGTCTCTTGTTCACTTCTTGCCAAGCCGTAATGTCAAACTGTCAAGTATTTTCTCTCTGTCATACTCTATCTCTTTTTCCTTTAATCTTGTCATGATATTCTTCAGCTTTCTATTTTCCAGAACATGCCCAAAGAATGTGGATTGCTTACTTCTAATGTAATAAGCTCCCTTTGCAAAATGGCTTCTTTCATTACTCTTGTTTCTGGTATTCTTAACGTTCTTCTATAAAACCACTTCTTTGTGGCTTCTAGGACTTTTCCTGCTTGTTTAATAATTGTCCATGACTCACTTCCATATGTTAGCATTCTTCTTCAAGTACCAAATCTAGTGGTATAGGAGATCATGTCTCTCCACAACTTCCTGTCTCCAGTACAATTTATCAGTTCTGTTGTTTACTTCTTTCCATGCCATGATATCAAACTGTCCAGTATTTGCTCTCTCTGTCTTCCTCTGTCTCTTTTTCCTTCAATCTTACCTGTCGTTATGATATACTCCAGCTTTCCTCATCTCATAAAATGCCCCAAAAAAGTGGATTGCTTCTGTCTAACTTGTGAAATAAGTTTCCTTTGCGCACTGGCCTCTTTCAGGACATCCTCATTACTCTTTTTGGCTGTCCATGGTATTTTTAACATTCTTCTGTTATACCATATCTCTGTGGCCTCTAGTGCCTTCCCTGCTTATTTACTAATTGTCCTTGACTCACTCCTGTATGCCAGGATTGGTTCTGTGTAACACTGAAGAACCCTCTTTCTTACTTCCATTGACAAAGCATTGTTGCATAAAATACTCTTCATTTTATAGAATGCTGTTTTTGCCTGAGCTGTTCTGCTGTTCGCTTTTGAGAGGCATCTTCCATCTGCTGTTATTAATGTGCCCAGGTATTTAAATCTACATAATCCAGGTATTGGCTCTACATAAAACTGAATAACTTTTTTTGTACGTCCATTGACAAAGAATTTTTGCATTAAACACTTTTCATTATGTAAAACATTGCTTTTTCCTGGGCTGTTTCTAGTCTTCTTTAGCCTGGGCTGTTTTACTCTTGACCTCTGCTTTCAAAAAGAATTATGCATAAATAATTGTGAATCTAATGAGACCGCTAATGTTGGTGCTGAGTCATAGTCATGTTATTTATTCACCCATGGTCGTCTAGAACAATTTTGCGGTGAAAGAACAGTTGTTAGTTGAGAGCGTGAGCGATAGAGACATTAACAAATATTCCATACATTTAACAAGAATAAATTTGTTCAAGATCTTGAAAAAAAACTTTCACAATGAAAAAGCTTTTGTGTTTGCCCAGCTAAAGAGATTACAAACGCTGGAAACATATGGATGTCACTTACTTGCTGCTTGATTCTAAACAAAGTCCAGATCAGTGATTTGTAAGTTTATGGGATTCTGTAAAGCACAGTAGATGTATATTTTGGTTAGTCCAAAATTTATTTGTTATTTAAAGGCCTTCATGCAATAATTTTTGTGATTCCTGGTGTTTTCGGAGAGATAAAGAAGGTGAAGGACGTGCTGCCTCAGGCATGTCATAAGACGAGACCTAAAATGAGGTTGTGCATGGGTCTGGCAATCTCATCATGTCAAACAAGTTGCTACAGAAGCTGCAGGAGCACATGAATGCTTGAGTACAGGCTTCTTGCAGGGAGACCAGCATTCACTTGTGGTTCAATTCTCCACGTGGAGTGAAATGAAAAAATATGATAATATAATTGTATATATAAGTTTATATAAATGTTTTTTTTATTTTTATTTGCCTTATTAAGAAAATTGTGGTTATGTTTTGTTTTGTCAGTTTTCTATTTTATTTTAACGGATGAACTGAAAAGCTTTGGATACAGTGCCAGTGTGATTTTTTTTTTTGGGATGCGGGTTAGTGGAGAAATTGGAGACTTACTTACTTAGTCGTTCCCCTTCTACCATGAGGTGTAGAGGTAAAATTGGAGACAAAAATTCCAAACCAGATTTGCTGCCTCTAAAGAATAAAAAATTTTATGTGAATTTTTATTTTATGCCTGAATATTAACAAGCTGAAGCCAAACTGCGCTGGCGACGGGGTGACCCAGGATCAAACCAGGGCGAGGACATTTGAAGATTTTTCGTCGGCCGTGATTTGGACTGGATTAACTCAAGCCCTGGCGAGAACATTTGAAGAAGTGTCGTCGACCAGGGACTGACCTAGCTCTAATGGGTACCTCCGAAATCGGCGAGTATCTGCCTGAATGGCGAGGGACACCTGTCTCTGTACAAGAAAAAAAGGGATACTCACGTAAAAATCAGTATCAGGTTAGACATACTAACCTGAGATTTCGCCTCGAGTAATAGCGGGTGTACGCAAAAAAAAAAAAAAAAACTGTTGCTGCAGTTTTTTTATTGTCCAAGATTTACATCAGTAGACTGGTATTGGTTTTATGTGACACTGCAGTATCCTGGTTCTCACTTCCAGTGATAAGGATTTGTTTGTTATACTATTTTTTTCTGAAAGCCTGCTTGGGCTTGTTAGATTCTGTTCTTTATTTCTGTTGCGTACTATTTGTTACCCATGCCCTCGTTCATTATGGTGGGTCTCTGGGGAGACAAAGAATGTGGCTACTGCTCCAGATGTGTCTTTAGAAGCGATTAATATGGGGTTGTTTATAAGACTGGCAACATCATCATGTAACACATATTGCTACAGAAACCACCCACTACAAGAGTATGTGCTGTCAGGTAGACTTTCTCAAGGGGATCATCTGAAGTCCTTAAGCAGCAGAAAAGGAGAAGATAATCTAGTTACTTGAATTTCTTCAGCCAGTTTTTTTTTATAATGAGGTATCCATCAACGTTCTCAGAATTGCTTTTTTTAAACATATGCCTGCTATTACTCGAGGCGAAATCTCCGGTTAGTAAGTCTAACCTGAGACTGATTTTTACGTGAGTATCCTATTTTCCCTGTACGCTGAGAAGTGTCCTCTCGCCATTCAGGCAGATACTCGCTGTCTTCAGAGAGAATGCTTCTTCTTAACTAAATTATACTTCGTCTTTCCTGTCTTGATGTTTTTGTTCTGTTGTTATCGCTGGGGAAGACTGTTGCTCATTACATTTTATTTACAATAATCGCGCATTCTTAACTGTACATTGATCTTACTATTAGCTAAAACTTTGGTTATAGATAAGCATATTAAGCACTTCTTGCAAGAACATTAATACTTGTCTTGCATTCAAGTTTTGACATCAGTGATTGGCTGAAGTCTTGGTTGTTATTATAAATGATTGGTTAACGTCTTCAATGTTGCAATAATTGATTGGTTAGAATGTTGGTTGACGTAGTGAGCAAGTGGCTAAAGATTCAGTTGTTACAGTGAATAATTTTAAGTATGAATAATTACAGAGAATGATTTATGAGTCATTATTGTAGTAGTATGTTTTTTGTTTTTTTTTCATTAAATAAAATAGCTGAGAAGTAGTGAGAAATGTCATTCAATTCTTGCACCAGATCAGAAAGGAGATACAGGAGAACACAGATAATTTATATCTAGATGTAGATAATAAGGATGTATAAACTGTGAACGATTAAGAAGCAGAATAGTCCAGTGTTATGGCTGTCTTGTTGTATGGCTGTGAAATATGGAGAACAACAAAAGTGACAACAAAGAAGTTATAGTCTTTTATAAATGTGTGCTTGAGTAGGATAGAAATGCTGTGTCGAAATCACCAATGTGGAACTGATAAAAAGAACCAAACAAGTACTAATGGAAGGAGAGATGAGAAGTGGACGCTGGCATTAGATAAAACACGTATTGAGGGAACCTGTTGATAACATTGAATGCAAGTCCTTTAGTTGCCCAGTAAACCTAAAAAATGTATCTGAAGGGACAATGAAGAAAATTACCAGTAATGCAACTGGAGTTATCGTGAGCTGTGTAGTTTATATGAAATGGTGAATGAGCATGGTAACTTTATTAAAGCTACAAAAAAGGTACAATAACACTAACCACAGTAAAAACAGGACCACCATCTGGAGGAGTAATACAGAAAATTAAACAGTCTGAAAATAATTCATACTGTATAAAAAGATGTGCAGATATAACTGAAAAATCCATGTATATAGTTAATGGTTCAAAGGGTGTTCTGCATGGAAACAAAGCAAATGCCAATCAAGAAAAAAACAGCCTTATCATGTCACATAAATTACTGCAGAAACCACCATTGTAATACTCTCCCCCATTTAAAAAAAAAAATGCTTTAATGCAGTCTTCCTACAAGGGAGCCAACTACAGTGGTGATCCCATGCTCCTAAAGGAGCAGAACAGTCAAAAGAATTTATCTGTTCTTGTGTGGGTTTTTTTTCAGATGTGTGTCTAAGGGCTGGGGTTTGAACATTCAGTTTTGTTGGTTGTCAGATAAAGTGTGTCCTAGACGTTTGCTATGTACAATCAAGCTTTAGTTTGACTGCTCTGTGTCTTTGCTTTTGTAAAGCAGTTATTGGTTTGCAGTTTTTAATGAGTTCTCAGGTTAAATTGTATGTGTTGCCAGCATGTATGTTGTCTGCAAATAGTGCAAATGTAGAACAGAATGAAATAACAAGATAAACCAAATACGTATAGAACAAACAAGATAAAGCAGACAATATGATAGATATTCATCATCATTACATTTCAGCTGCCTGGGAGCATAGGTGTTCATCAAATTCATGCCAAACATTTCAGTCCTGTGCCATCCACTCAAGGCTTTTCCATGTCTATCCTTTCATGTCTGTCTGCAGTTCCCTTCACATGTGTTTTGTCTCCCTCTACATTTTTTACTTTGAGAATTGCAGAGCAAGTACAGCCGTGTAGTGCTGTCAACATGGAGATAGCTGTTAGCTTGTAGTGCTGTCAACATGGTTGTGAAACATGGAGATAGCTGTTAGCATGTAGTGCTGTCAACATGGAGATGAAACATGGAGATAGCTGTTAGCTTGTAGTGCTGTCAACATGGTTGTTTTTTTTTTTTTCGTACGCCCGCTAACACTCGAGGCGAAATCTCAGGTTATTATTTAATGTCTAACCTGACATTGATTTTACGTGAGTATCCCTTTTTCTTGTACAGAGACAGGTGTCCCTCGCCATTCAGGCAAATACTCTCCGATTTCGGAGGTACCCATTACAGCTGGGTCGGCTCAGGAGCCGCCAATCCCTGGTCAATGACACTCCTTCAAATGTCCTCGCCAGGTCTCGAGTTAATCCAGTCCAAATCCCGGTCGACGAAAAATCCTCAAATGCCGTCGCCCGGGTTTGATCCTGAATCACCCGGTCGCCAGAGCGGTGTTGTAACCACTACGCTAGCGCGACTCCCAACATGGTTGTGAAACATGGAGATAGCTGTTAGCTTGTAGTGCTGTCAACATGGAGATGAAACATGGAGATAGCTGTTAGCTTCTAGTGCTGTCAACATGGTTGTGAAACATGGAGATAGCTGTTAGCTTGTAGTGCTGTCAACATGGAGATGAAACATGGAGATAGCTGTTAGCTTGTAGTGCAGTCAACATGGTTGTGAAACATGGAGATAGCTGTTAGATCATCAATAAACTATTTTATTCACCTTTTTTTCCCTCTCAATGCTTGTTTACAAATACGAGGGACGGTCAAAAAGTAATGCCTCGTAATTTTTAATTTCATTCATTTGGCAAGAAAACAGATAAAATTCACATTGAAATTTAGCTCCAAGTCAGAACTTCAAAAATGTATTTCTCAATGTAGTCTCCGTTATTTGTTACAGTTTTTGTCCATTTTCTCACAAGGGCATGTATCCCCGCACGGTAAAAATTTGTGTCCTTTTTCCTAAACCACTGGCGTACGGCGCGTTTAAGGGTCTCGGTGTCCTCAAAGTGATGTCTGCGAAGATCTTCTTTCAGTGGTCCAAACAGATAGAAGTCAGAAGGTGCAAGATCGGGACTGTAAGGGGGATGTGGTAATAATGTCCAGCCAAATTCTGCAATCACATCAATGGTGCGTTTAGCGGTGTGTGGCGTGGCATTATCGTGCAACAGTAGTGCAGTTCTCTGATCTTTTAATGGGTAAAGTCGCCAAAGACGACCTCTAAGCTTCTTCAAAGTTTCAATGTAACGGTCTGCATTCACCGTGTTTCCCTGTTCCAAGAAGTCGAGAAGAATCACACTCTTCTCATCCCAAAACACAGAGGCCATAACTTTCCCTACAGATGGTGAACTTTTGAACTTCTTTCTTGTCGGCGATGTTGTCTGTCTGTCAACATTCTGGGTACCCACCGTGCACAAACTTTTGAATAACCCAGGTCTTTAATGATGTTCTGGACACTGCCTTTACTAATGGACAACATGGAAGAAAGTTCATCCAGTGTTACCCGACGGTCACCACGAATGATGCCATCAACTCGATGAATGTTGTGTGGAGTCACTGCGGTAGACAGACGGCCAGTCCGCTTTGCGTCAGCCATTGAGGATTGACCTACTTCAGCTTCGTCACAACGATGTACCCAACGTCGGACAGTGCTAACATCCACTGTTGAATCTCCATAAACATTCTTCAAACGTTCGTGGATGCGAATTGGGGTCTCGCCTTCAGCATTGAGGAATTCTATGACATAACGTTGTTTTAACCGAACGTCTTTCGCAGCCATTTTAAAACTGTTAAAGTGGTGCCACCTGTTACTGAAACAGGTTGGTAATGCTATACAGTGCAGAAGAGTGTTTGAGGAATCCTGCTAAATTTACAAATTGCACCCCGATGCAGTATTTACATACATAAAAAATAGGAGGCATTACTTTTTGACCTTCCCTCGTAAATGCATGACTAGGCTTCACTAAACCTTGACACATCCTTTTTTTTTTTTTCAGGACACTTTTTGTCCCTTAAATATTTTTGTTGGTCTCTCGGAGACAAATTTTTTACATGACCAGCTTTTGATTTCCTTCTTATTGTTCATTTCTTGTGTAATTACGAGCGTAAACTGACACATCAGCTGTTGAACATTCAGCATTTGACAGGCGACTGGTAGGAACTGTTACATTAAGCTGTCACATATTTCTCATGGTGTATTTTTACTAGTGCCGTTTGCAGGAAATATGCTGTGAAAAAAGCATACAGTGCCATGTATTCACACAGAGTTGCGTATGTGGCAGAAAAAAACTTTCTGTAGTTTAAAAACAAATAAGGTTTTTTCTGGGTCTTGACATACTTAACCTGTTGGTTATCTAACGTCTGCCAAGTTTTAAAAAAAGTTGTTTCATTCACCTAATTATGGCATCCATTAGATTCAGTTCATGAATAGTCCTTCGAGAAGATACGTGTAATCTGAGGGGATTCATCATTCTGTCATTAATGTAGAAAAATTAATTGTATAACATATATTTAATTGTGGCAATAGTTTCAGAATGAAGGTGCAAGAATTGGTAACCAAATAGGAAATAGATTGCCAGAGCCAGTTCGCGTGGAACGTGAAGAAATAAGAAGTTTCAGAAATTGCATCTTAAAGGAAACTGTGTGTTCCCATATCACAAAGAATGTATCCATGCCAGACAGTGCTGTGCCTTTTATGGTTCCAGAAGGTCTCTGAAGAGACTAGGACAGCATAACGCAACTACCCCTTGAGGTATGCATGAGGCTGGTAACGTCATGTAAAGCAAATTGCTACAGAAAACACTGCTGCGTATGATTGCTTCTTGCTCCATGAGTGACGTGTGTATACCAGCAGCAGTGATTGCTTCTTGCTCCATGAGACATGTGTGTATACCAGCAGCAGTGATTGCTTCTTGCTCCATGAGACACATGTGTGTATACCAGCAGCAGTGATTTCTTCTTGCTCCATGAGACACATGTGTGAATACCAGCAGCAGTGATTGCTTCTTGCTCCATGAGACACATGTGTGTATACCAGCAGCAGTGATTGCTTCATGCTCCATGAGACATGTGTGTATACCAGCAGCAGTGATTGCTTCTTGCTCCATGAGACACGTGTGTATACCAGCAGCAGTGATTGCTTCATGCTCCATGAGACATGTGTGTATACCAGCAGCAGTGATTGCTCCATGAGACACATGTGTGTATACCAGCAGCAGTGATTGCTTCCTGCTCCATGAGACACATGTGTGTATACCAGCAGCAGTGATTGCTTCATGCTCCATGAGGAGCAAGAAGAGAACAGAAGAAGAAGATGACAGTATTGTGTTTATGAAAATTCTTGTTTTCAGGCTCTAAGAAAGCAGTTTGATTTATATTACAAGAAATAATTTGTATTATTCACTGTTTTTTAATAGTTCACAAAGTGTTTGATGGAAACGCTGTTACTATTAATTATCAGATGAAATATGCATTTATTATTACTGTTTATTAATCCCGTTGTTTTTTTTTTTTTTTTCAATATTTTTATTGTGCAGCTGAAATTTTTGTAAAGAATAGAGTAATCGTTACAGATATTTTTCCCAACTCTTTAGCCCCGCTTATGGGAAACTATACAGAGCATTACAACAGGAAGGAATCTGGTTATCATAATAAATATATATGTGAGACAAGCGTGTTGGCGCTTTTATCTTCTTCGTGGAGGAGGGGGGGACTACCTACACTAGGATTTGAACAAACGCAACCCTGCTTGCATTTACTAAACTGGTTTTTCACGTCTGATGTTATGCATTTTACCAACCTGGAAAAAAAAAGTTATTATTTCAACGTTATTATATTAAATAGCACTGTGTAGTTTCCAGGGGTCTCTGAAGAGACAAAGAAAGAATATGACTACTGCATCATCAGGCATGTCGTACAAGGTGATTAATATGAGGTGCATGAGGCTGGTAGCCACATCATGTCAAACAAATTACCACAGACTTCACCACTGCAAGAGTCATGTGACAGCTTTCTACAGGCTTGCTACAAAGGAACCAGCAGCACAGGTGTTTCCATGCTCCGAAACGAGCGCAGTGGAAAATATTAAAGATGATATATTGAATAACACAGTCAGAAATTTCACTTTAGCAGAAAAGGTTTCCTGTTTTTCTTTTCGTTCATTTTATTTTAGTTTCCATTACCTGTATGATCATTAGCCCTTTTCTCTTCCTGTGAAGCAGGGAGTTACCACTGCCGCAGTTAGTTCCCTTGTTAGAAGCCTGCACCAAAATATTTATGTGCTCTTGCAGCTGCTTTAACAATTTATTTTACATAGTGGGGTTGCCAGCCCATGCATTATTAATTACTGGATGTTTATATTTTTATGACAGTTCATATTCACTGCTATCAGGGGATACACATTACATGTGTGTAACTGTACTTTTTCTCTTGTTGAGGTGATCACTGGCCCAAGACAGTATACATGTTGTTAGGTGTGTAGTGCGAGCGTATGATGAACTGAGTGTGGGTGCGAATGAAGGCGCGAATGTGTTTAGGCTCGTATGTATGTAGACCCTGCAACCCATACACTCACATGCAGTAGTCAAGGATGCTTGGACACTGCAGGCACGTTTCAAAACATTTATTGACGAGAACACACATGGTATCAACAGGAACAGTCAGTGCAAACAAGGTCATGCTGACCGGAAATCGATAGGTATACATTAGGCATTCAGCAAGCTGGTAAACATTTGAATATTCGTGCATGGTCAATACAATGTTCTTCAATAAGGACAGTTCGTGGCGTCGCCCTGGGATTACTGACTAAACGCGTCAGATACCTTAATCACTTTGACACATAGGTGCAACTTGGCATTCCCCGCCAATTGCACATTATCAGGCTGTAGTATAATAGCCGAAAACACAGGCCTCGTTCTGACGTCGGCTGTGTACTTCTGATAAGCAGGTTACCATCAACCCTGCAGTAATGCTTATTGTAGACATAAATATGCCGCCAATCTGCGGCTCCCACAATATATCTTCGTCACTGGATTTCTGGATGGTATGAAGACTAATAGTCTTGGATGGCTACCTTGAGCACAAAATATAAGTTCTGAAATGGAGGACCGGTGAGCTGCAGTTCACAGACTAGGCAATCTTCTAACATGTTCTGCTACCGAAAGCATAGTAATGGAAAAAGTCGGTATTACCTGTAACCGAGTCCACAGAACTTAACAAGGAACTCTGCTGTCATTCCAACGCACAGAGATTCACTGGGGAAAACTGCCAGTGCAGTCACTTCGAAGATTCTCCCCGAAAAACACAATGGACTCTCGTCCCTTCAGAAACCAGGACACTTCCCGGCTTGCCGGAAGTCTAACTCAACTCCCGCTTAAAAAAACCTGCCCATGGGCATACGCCCGAACTGTCTACCTTTGACCCTAAAGGTCAAACACAATGAATGAATAAACAAGGGAAGACAACCCCTAATCAACCTGACATCGCAGGTAAAGACACAATTATTCTTATGATAAAAACATAAGCAAATAACTTGACAGATGACTCCGTCAAAAATGACAGCAACATATTACTACCACCCCCCTGTAAAAAAAAAAAAATGAAATTTTTTTTTTTTTTAATATGTCCATGAGCAAGATTGCACAAGTATCACTTATGTGCTCATGAAAAAAATGAACCTAATATCAGGTACAATAGACGCATAAACAAAGCGTCTGAAGAGGATACAAATCATCTCCCAACATAGGAGAAAATATCTCCTTTAAGCCAAACAAACTAAGGGGGTACCATTAAAGAAACCTAAGTTGCTGGCAATACCAATCATATATCAATCATTACTAAATACTATAATTATAGCAATATACAAATGTCATGAATTACAATGCTATATTAGCAACATATCACTGATGGATGGACAAAATGAAATTTGTTAAATTATCTAAACATCATCCAAATACATTTGTATTACAACATATTAGGATATTAAGGACAGACAAAAGTCTGAAAGTGTATCAGGAAAAACTAGGACACAAGATTTAACTGGAATCATGTGGGCATCTGGACAATATGTCCGCCATCACATTATCCGAACCACGGATAGCTCGCACCGTGAAATGGAAAGGCTGAAGAGCAATAGCATAACGAGTAGATCTCGAGCTCTTCAAATCCTTACTTTGCATAGCCGTAAGAGCTTTTTGGTCGGTTTCCATAAAGAAATGCGCGCCCAGAAGGAACCTTTGTAGCTTAAGAATGGACCAAACCATAGCCAACAATTCACGGTCTAAAACCGAGTAATTCCTTTCTGCCGCATTTAGCTTCCTTAGAAATATACATTACAGGATGCAGAGTTCCTGAATATTCCTGCATTAGCGCCGCTCCAATCCCAGTGGAAGAGGCATCACTACGAAGAACAAAAGTCTTATCAATCGTTGGTAGTCTTAAGATAGGATGAGATGAGAACAAATTCTTAACCTGATCCAATGAAGATTGGCATTCCTGGGACCAACGCACCATATTAGGAGAACCTTTTTTCAATAACGATGAAAGTGGTGCCATAATGGAGGACAGATTCTCAATGAATCTTCCATAGAATTGTATCAATCCCAAGAGACTACGCACTTGCTTTTTTGTCTTCGGAACCGAGATATTTAATATCTTCGAAATGTTTTGGTCCTCTGTCTTCAACAGACCATGACCAACTCGATGACCTAGGAAGGAAATTTCACTAAACCCAACAAAAGCTTTAGAGGGTTTTGCAGTCAAACTATGCTCACGTAGAGTAGATAGCAATTCCTTTAGACCCAAATAGTGTTCTTCCCAAGTATCGCTGAAAAGACAGATGTCGTCTAAATATGCGATGACATCTGCACGATCTGATAGAATTCGTCGCATCATGCGCACGAAAGTCGCTGGGGCGTTCATAAGCCCGAAAGGCATAAAATTCCATTGAAACAGACCCCTAGGTGTCGAAAAAGCAGTGAGAGGTTTGGCGTGTTCCGTCAGTGGGACTTGCCAATAACCTTTCGACAAGTCTAGTTTAGTAAAGAATTTAGCTTTAGAAAGTCTAATAAGTAGATCATCTAATAATGGCATAGGTTCAGCATCGAACTTCGTAACTTGATTTAATTTGCGATAGTCAACGCAAAGACGTATGTTATTGTCTTTCTTTCGAACAATAACTATCGACGAAGAATAAGCTGAAGTGGATGGTTCAATTATTTGCAGTTGAATCATTTCATCCAATTCTTTCTCGACTTGTGCTTGAAAATGAATAGGTATTGGGTATGGTCTTACTCTGATCGGATTACGATCAGTAAGTATGATGTCATGTTCTATGACATCTGTGTGTCCAGGAATGTCGGTAAGGACATCCTGATATGATTGTAGCGTAGAGGATACTTGACGTTGCTCCTCAAAAGACAAGTTCGAAGAGATTGTAACGTCCCTCCACGATTCCGTTGAATTCAGTGGAATCGCAGGAAGAGGTAAGTTAACGTCCGAAAAATAGTTTCCTCATCCTGTATAACGGACAGGGATGAGATGTGACCATGTTGGACTGGAGAGTCGTCCGTCGCCTGGAAAATAGGCTGCAAATAGTCTGGACGTTCAATAAACTCTGTTAGCATATTTATATGGAAGGTTTTATGCTTTCCATCCACATCGACGATGTAGTCGACATCGGAAATTTTGGAGACTATAGTGTATGGACCTTTCCATGAAATGAGAAGTCTATTCTCTCTTGAGGGAAGTAAGACATATGCTTTGTCTCCAGGACAAAGTTGACGTAGGCGTCTTTTCTTGTTAGCAAATCGCCTAGCTTTTTCTTTCGCAAATTCGGAAGATGAAGTTGCTAACCTGCACGATTCGATAATCTTTTCTCTAAGAGCAATGACATATTCATATGACGATTGTGTATCATCGTCAATATTATCAGAAGTTATCAAATCGTGTAACAAGGACATCGGACCGCGCGGTTGCGCACCAAAGACAAGTTCGAAAGGAGAAAACCCTGTATGCTCGTTGGGAACTTCTCTATAGGCAAAGAGGACTGCAGGTAAAACCCTGTCCCAATCTTCAGGATGATCCTCCGTTATCTTGCCAAGTAAGTTCTTTAGTGTCCTGTTAAGACGTTCTACCAATCCATTGGACATTGGATGATAAATACTACTGAGAGACCTTTTAATGTCTAGCGTAGCCATTACCTGAGACATAACGTCCGAAATTAACTGAGTGCCGTGGTCCGACAGTATTTCTCCGGGGAATCCCAGACGAGAAAATATGAGCCAAAGAGCATCAGCGATATCGACAGTTGATATGCTCTTCAGAGGAATAGCCTCTGGCCAACGCGTGCACATGTCCACGCAAGTGAGGATAAATTGGTGTCCTCTGGCTGACTTAATTTTGAACGGACCAATGATGTCTATAGCCATTTTCTGAAACGGCCGAATCGGAATATCTGCAGCCTGAATAGGAGCAGCATGTCTCGGACCTCTAGACTTGACCTCTTGACAAATTTTGCAAGATCGGCAATAAATTCGTATGTCTTTATTAACAAATGGCCAAAAGAAAGACGCAAGGACTCTAGTTTTAGTTCTGGAAAAACCCATATGTCCAGCACACTGAGAATCGTGTGCATGCTGAAGAATTAAGGCTCTCATACACTTAGGCACAAGAATTTGCGAGTGCATAGACTTGTCCGAGTGTTGTACCATCCGTACCAATATACCATTCTTCATAGTAATATACGATTTGTGATTCGTATTTTGATTGGGATCCCCTTTCTTTGCAAGAAGGAAGAATTTCTTCAAAGAAGGATCCTCTTCTTGACGTTTAACAAACGAGTCATGGGAAATCACCAAGTGCTCGTCTTGGCTATCAACTTCATTACTATTATCCGATGAAGTTGGGGGATTAAGAGCTTGAGCTCTTGTCACCACTGCATTGACCGTTTGAATGTTTTTTTTCCTCCCAACTAGAAATTTGTTGCGGGGTGCATTCCTTAACCCCATGAATACGACCGATTATAAGATCCGCAATAGGATTAGGAAGAAGACATGCATGGACATCTCCTGTGAAGAAGGGAGTGTCAATCCTAATAATAGCAGTAGGATAACTTTCCATAGTACCACCAAATGTAACACATTTGATTGTTTTTCCAGTGGCACAGCAAGGATCTATCAGAGATTCCCTAACCCCGACGGTAGTACATCCCGAATCGAAAAGTACTGAGACTAGCCTATCATTTATTAGACCTTTATGTAAGATGAGAGATCCTCTCCCATCATGCGCAACTGTAGCAGGTAGAGCAGGAAGAGGGTGACCACAACTTAGAGTAGATACAGTCGATGAGTCGAACAATGTTAAGCATTGGGGGCATTCAGTTGCTCTCCCAAAATCGAAAGCACAACCAGTGATAGCCCTAGAGTTACCACTATCATTTACTGTATTACAGGCTCCATCAAACTCTTGTTGTGCAGAGTTTGCCTGTTGGAAAGGTCTTTTTTTGTTAAACCTAGGTCTGCCTCGATTATCATTTCCCCTGTAATTATTTCGACTATCATTTCCCCTGTAATTGTTATCATATTGCCTATTGTAATCATCATTCCGGTTTGAATCCCGGTTTCTAAATTCACCATCGTCATAATCTTGACGTCGAGAATGATTACCTCGAAAGTTCGAATAGTTATTATTTGGATAGCCTTTGCGAAAGTGTCTCAAATTATTACCACTAAAATTACGAGAACTACCATCTTGTCTCCAATTCATAGACGAAGAACCATCATGTGTTGGATTACTCCGCTTCTGAGTGTAATTCTGATTACTTCCCCTATTCCAGTTTTGTTGAGCACCCTGAAATTTTTTTTTGAAATTAGGGCCATATGGTGTTGCCGAAGCAGCTGGCAACCCTTCTTTCACTTTAGAATTGCTAACTGTAGCATGGGGATGCGCGGTGGCATACTGACAACAGTATTCCTCCATATCTTTTAAGTTTTTAGGCTTACGCTCATGAAGGAATGCAAGAAAAGAATCATTAACAGATGACAAAACCTTATCTCGCAATAATAAGTCCATTAGACCTTCATATGTTTTCTCAGTCTGAGACAACTCAACCCATCGTGTAAATGTACGACGTATTTTTGTAACAAAATCAGAGAAATCTACTCCATTTTCTGGCAACATTGTCCTAAAACGAAGACGATAGTCTTCTTCTTTTAGTTGGTATTTTTTTAGCAATGCTGCTCTGACAACATCATAATTAGTCCTGTCATGTTCGTCTATTGTCATAAGAGTAGTCACTGTGTCACCTGTAAAAAATTCCATCAGTTGTTCAACATATTTTTCCTTTTTTATGTTATGCGTATCGCATAAAAATTGGAATCTATCTAGATAATCTGCTACGTCATCCTTTAAAGGATTGAAATGAGGCAATTTAATCCTATTAACAAACTCCTTTGTCGTACTCGAAGTTGTTTGCTGAGCACCCGTACTCGCCAATTTCAATTTCTCTAACTCCAAAGTTGCGAGTCTTTCATCAAGTTCCATCTTCTGTTTTCTTTCCTCATGTTCCATTTTTCTAATTTCAGCCTCAGCTTGAAGTTTTCTCTCCTCTGCAGCAGCTTGAAGTTTTCTCTCCTCTGCAGCAGCTTGAGCTTGAATTTTTTTCTCCTCTGCAGCAGCTTGAAGTTTTTTTGTCTTCCATTTCCATCTGGAATTTTCTTTCATCAGCCTGAGCTTTTCTCTCCTCAGCAGCAGCTTGAGCTTTTCTCTCCTCAGCAGCAGCTTGAGCTTTTCTCTCCTCAGCAGCAGCTTCTCTTTGATACCTTTTCTCTTCAAGTTCTAATCTTCTATTCTCAGCATCTAGCTTCTTTAGTTCAGCATCTGCTCTCCTTTGTTCAGCTTCTGCTTTCAATTTAATTTCCTCTTTTTGTTTCTTTTCTTCTGACTTTAATGCAGTGGCGAATAGAGCTGATGCTAATTCTTCCAATTCTTTACCAGACTTACCAAGAGTCAACCCTTGCTGGATGAAGAAATCCAATGTAGACATTCTGTCTAATGAGATCAGTAACCTGAAAAATTCAACAATTACCTTATCCCAATTCAATGGGAGACAAGTCTGAAATGCTAGACTTGTATACTCACTTCACTTTATTTCACTCTCTTAGTCTTAGACAAAGACCTTGTATGGTCCTCTTGTTTATAATGTAACAAAAAATCACTTGAGTACCTGTGGAAAATAATTCCTTTATATCCCACTCACTATGGGCACAAGTCTTTTTTTTTTTTTTTATAAAGAACTTGAATATGTATTTCACCTTGTCTCAATCTTTGTGGATAACAAGTCTTTTATCAAAGAACTTGTATAAATATCTTAGATAATAATATTTTATTAACAATCTCTATATGAAGAGTGTACCTTATCAATAACAATAATAATACATGACCAAGTATATGTATGTAGACTGTGTATGACAATAATGTAGAACAATCATAAATACAAAAACAAAGATACAGAACAATGACCGAAAACGTTCGCGGAAGTCAAATAAACAATACAGCAAAAAGTAAAGAAAATGTTACACAAATGTGTAATGATGACCGCGAAAAATAAACAAGACAAATGGCAACACTGTTATAAACGAAAAGGTGTAAAGAAATAAACGGAAGGAATGAGAGAAGAACAGATACAAACAAAATTAATCGAAAATCAAAGAACAGAAAAATAACGAAAACAACACTAACTGATGTCGTCACAGCTAAAAAAAAAAAAATAGCAACAAAAGTCGCTAGCAAATTTCAATTAAGAAAATTGCAATCCCTACAGAACGCTTACAGTAACCCTCGATTAAGTGGCATATTTACCGTAAGACCCACCAACCGAAAACCCGCAAAAGAACACAAGAAAAATACACAAAAATAGTACAATTAACTGATTCCGTACGCAAGATCTAATAATAGACGCAAAGGCCGAACGCTGTAGACGTAAGATCTTTTAAAAGACGCTGATTTATTTCATTGTTTCTTTCTATTCTGATATTTTATACTGCCCGGAATTTATCTCGAACGGAAGTAAACACAAAACTGGGCAAATTTCAACAAGCTTCAACGTCTTTTATTTGCGTTTGAACGAATTTTTTCACATTTATCTTCATCTTTAATCGTGTTTTGTCGTATCGCCATAATGGCCGAAAAACACACAGGATATGTTACTAATATGTGAACAGTGAACAAACTGTGTGATCAACCATAACTTTCTTACTTTTTCTGTGTTTCTAAATGGATTACCTGCACAAAGAGAGCAGTGAAACTGTATTGTGATAACAATTTATGTTACAAGCCTTACGTAAGTCGAAAATTTTTGTTCAAAATTTCAAGTTATCTTTTTTTTCCGTGTACATGTTATCTGTTATAACATAAACATAACATAAAATTAGCTAGAAAGGCATATGGATTTATATTGTTCATCCAATGTACTTTAATTTGATATATAATATGTTATACTTAACTCATGATTAGACACACATTGTCAGTAAACTTAAATTATGTATGTGTAAATTTTTGGGGCTTAAAAATAATTCCGTCCAGAGCTGAAAATAATTACGTACGGAATCAGTTAACATAAATAGCAATCAATTCAATGTGTTGCAAAACAAGTTCAGTCACAGCTGAAACTAAAGTAAATTTCTTGCTCCTTGCGAACACAGAAACAAAATGTCAAGCGCGCACTGAATGTCAAATCCACTGTAGCATAAAGTGGTATTCACGAACAAAAGTTACTATGACCTTCTCGTATCTTGCACATAGAATGTTTACAATTTCCACGTACTGTTTACAAACACTTGACCACGAACAATATAGCTTGAATGCTCGGGCGTAGAAAAGTCTGTTGTTGACTGAAACGTGTAAACGACCAGCGGTACCGTTTACAAAAAGGGACTCGACTTGCAGTTGTGGTCCACGTAGCAAATGCCTAGATGTTAACTTCAGTACTTGTCCTGTTGTGGTTTATGTAGCATTATAACATAAATGCTAGCACTGTTTATCTGGGTCAACAGTTGATGACCTATTTCTGTCCTGTTGTAGCCAAAACTTGCAAGTGTAGAATTAGCGATGTGTGTTACAGCTGTCCAGTGTGTAGCTTAGACCCACAGATCAGAAATGTAATGTGTACTTGTCCTTCTCACGCAAATAGCCCCATGAAATGTAAATTTCTGGACCACATTAATGTCATCAATAATGTTAATTGCTCGCTCTGTCCACAAGAAACGTATCAGAAGAGCCCACGTAACTGGTCCACCAAAAATGTAACTGTACTTTTTCTCTTGTTGAGGTGATCACTGGCCCAAGACAGTATACATGTTGTTAGGTGTGTAGTGCGAGCGTATGATGAACTGAGTGTGGGTGCGAATGAAGGCGCGAATGTGTTTAGGCTCGTATGTATGTAGACCCTGCAACCCATACACTCACATGCAGTAGTCAAGGATGCTTGGACACTGCAGGCACGTTTCAAAACATTTATTGACGAGAACACACATGGTATCAACAGGAACAGTCAGTGTAAACAAGGTCATGCTGACCGGAAATCGATAGGTATACATTAGGCATTCAGCAAGCTGGTAAACATTTGAATATTCGTGCATGGTCAATACAATGTTCTTCAATAAGGACAGTTCGTGGCGTCGCCCTGGGATTACTGACTAAACGCGTCAGATACCTTAATCACTTTGACACATAGGTGCAACTTGGCATTCCCCGCCAATTGCACATTATCAGGCTGTAGTATAATAGCCGAAAACACAGGCCTCGTTCTGACGTCGGCTGTGTACTTCTGATAAGCAGGTTACCATCAACCCTGCAGTAATGCTTATTGTAGACATAAATATGCCGCCAATCTGCGGCTCCCACAATATATCTTCGTCACTGGATTTCTGGATGGTATGAAGACTAATAGTCTTGGATGGCTACCTTGAGCACAAAATATAAGTTCTGAAATGGAGGACCGGTGAGCTGCAGTTCACAGACTAGGCAATCTTCTAACATGTTCTGCTACCGAAAGCATAGTAATGGAAAAAGTCGGTATTACCTGTAACCGAGTCCACAGAACTTAACAAGGAACTCTGCTGTCATTCCAACGCACAGAGATTCACTGGGGAAAACTGCCAGTGCAGTCACTTCAAAGATTCTCCCCGAAAAACACAATGGACTCTCGTCCCTTCAGAAACCAGGACACTTCCCGGCTTGCCGGAAGTCTAACTCAACTCCCGCTTAAAAAAACCTGCCCATGGGCATACGCCCGAACTGTCTACCTTTGACCCTAAAGGTCAAACACAATGAATGAATAAACAAGGGAAGACAACCCCTAATCAACCTGACATCGCAGGTAAAGACACAATTATTCTTATGATAAAAACATAAGCAAATAACTTGACAGATGACTCCGTCAAAAATGACAGCAACAATGTGTCAGAAATGATCTCAAGTACATGTACATTTAAAATGTACTTGAACGTCATTTTAATTTCTTCAATATCAGTAAAATGCTGAACATTAAATCTCATGTTTTCAAAATTTGACTTTTCAGATTTTCAGACGCTTTCAAATATTGTCACCAAACTTTTTTATTTTAATTAAAAAAATTGTTTAACCATTGTCACATTAATCGGGTGATTATGAAAAGATGCAATATTTTTTAAATACTTAAATTTTAAATAAATTTCATTTATATTGTTTTTGTTATTTACCCAGGGCTTCTTGTCTTGTCCCATCTAATGCCCAAGTTGAAGAATTCTTCACATTATTCACATTTGTAGATCTAGGCTTTTTTTCTGTGGCTTTTCTGCCATTGTCAAACTTTTTGAGTTTTAGTCAAGAGCTCCGGTTCCATTTCCAGGTTTTCTATCCTGGGCTTGACACATTTAAAAGATCCTCAAATCTGATTCTGGACTGTCCCAAGGAATCGTCACTTCCTGCACACAACAATTTCCCAGTTCCCTTTACCCTATCATCTGTTCTTTGTGAGATCCTTCTGCATGCAGCCAATCAAGTAAAAGCCACAGTCAAGTCTGATGGTCAAGTGATTCCCCCCCAGGCTAAGTATGCAAATGTAAGTCTTCAGCATGTTTCACCACAGGAGGATTTGACCTACATTAATTAATGTGATGCTGTGTAATGCCAAAGGGTTCAGAGTTTTTATTTTGTATATTGTAAACCCTACCTTCCACTTTCTTTAGGCGTGTTATGATGAGAAGATAAGCTGAAATATATCACGACAACAGGAAATATTGAAGAACAAAGAAATAGAGGACAACAAAGGAAAAAGATTATGCACAGTATGTCAACAACAGAATTGATAAACAGTACTTGAGACAGGAAGTTGTAGAGAGATAATCGCCTATACCACCAGGCATAGTACTTGAGACAGAAAGTTGTAGAGAGATGATCGCCTATACCACCAGGCATAGTACTTGAGACAGGAAGATGTAGAGAGATGATCGCCTATACTACCAGGCATAGTACTTGAGACAGGAAGTTGTAGACAGATAATTGCCTATACTACCAGGCATAGTACTTGAGACAAGAAGTTGTAGAGAGATGATCGCCTGTACTACCAGGCATAGTACTTGAGACAGGAAGTTGTAGAGAGATAATTGCCTATACTACCAGGCATAGTACTTGAGACAAGAAGTTGTAGAGAGATGATCACCTATACTACCAGGCATAGTACTTGAGACAGGAAGTTGTAGAGAGATGATTGCCTATACTACCAGGAATAGTACTTGAAGAAGAAGAAGAAACCCTAACCAAAAATATTTTACTACTCAGCATGCAGAGGTGGGATTTTTTTATACCGCAAACGGCTCTGGGGTCGACCTAGCCTCATGAATTGGGTACCAGAGCAACTCTGGGAAGGTTAAGGCGGCCGGCGTGATGCTGACCACATTACCCCTAGTGTGCCGATGGTCAAGAAAATATGGGCCTAACACCATATTCCCAATATGTCTCAATGGGTGTAACGGGATCCTTTACCTTTTTTTTTATGCAGACTGATGACGCGTATTTTGGTTTTGCCATTACAGCAACCATAGAGTACATCTCTGAAGAAACTTTTAGTCGATGTTTGCAGATAGTGTTGAATGCAGGAGGATCGCATTTTAATAATTTTTGTTTAATGTGGTTATAAGCTTTCAACTGTTGAAGACTGTGTGAGAAAGATAGATATGGTATGTGAGAACAAAAGTACTATGACTCCAGATTTATTTAGTATAAGTGAAATGTATCATATATTAAAAGATTAAAATTACAGCATCTTTTCATGATGACCCATTATTTGATAGACATTTCTCATGATGTCAGTATCTCACTATGTGAAGATGTTAATATTTTTGTTGCCTTGCATTACATTGTAAAATATTTCAACTGCAAACAAACAGACAAGAATATGTGACACTGATGTGCCCTGGTGCTGGCCATATATTGTATCCAATCTTGTAATTGATGGACTTGAATGTGAGTGATGTGCCCCATTTACTGATACAGTTCTACAACAGTCCAGCTTTTCTTATATGATCATGTTCATCACTGTCAGCGTTATAATATCTTAATGAAGTCATCAGGATGTCATACTGAGTTGCTAGCTGCTGTCATCAAGTTTATTTCATCATTTGTTGTTGTTGGCATTATTATATGTGTCATTAACATGATCGTTGTGGCTGTAATAATATCAGCTTGTTATAATATTCAGTGTTATCATCATTTGTTGGTCGTAGTCTTTATCATCATTTATCAGTGTGGTTATAGTCTTCATTGTTATCACTTGTGATTGTAGTAAAGTCTTTATTGTTGTGGTCCATTGTCAGTGTAGATATAGTCTTCATTGTTATCAATGTGGTTGTGGTCATTACTGTTATCATCATTTGTCATTGTAATTATAGTCTTCATTCCTATTGTTTAACCTAGCAAGGCTGACAGCAAAAACGAAAGTCAGAAGGGTCACCATTAGAGACTTATTGTTCACAATGACGCTGCAGTCGACAGTCAACTGGAGCTCCAGAGCTTTATGAATTGCTTCTATCAAGAGTGCAAGGACTTTGGCCTCACAATAAGTCTGAAGAAAACAAATGTGTTGGGTCAGGATATGGATGTTGCACCAGTTATTACAGTTGATAGTTGTGAATTGACAATGTTGCACCACTTCACATTATTGGGGTCTACCATCAACGACAAACTCTCTCTGGGCACAGAAATTGAAAGCTGCATTGGCAAAGCTGCAACCATTTTTGCCCACCTCACAACATGAGTCTGGGGAAACCCCAAACTCACAGTGAAGACCAAAGTTGTGGTATATGATGCCTGTGTCACCAGCATGCTTTTATATTTAGCAGCGAGACATGGACAACCTATGCTAAGCAAGAAAAAATGCTTAATACCTTTCATCTACAGTATCTGCACCACATCCTTGGAATGACAAAGTGACACATGTCGAGGTGCTTTTACTTGCTGGCCTTCAAAGCATGTATACACTACTTAGACAGCGCACATTTACTTAGACAGTGCACATTTGATGCTCCCTACAGAGCCACCTCAGATTGGGCAAAAATAAGCTCTTAGAATAAGGCAGAAGAGAAAAGAACACACCGAAAGGAACACCAGGCAAAAATAGCAGCTTAGAGCTGTCACCTCAAGGGTGCGTCATCTCCATAATCAGTTATGACTAGGAGGCTACTAATACTGTAGCCTTCATTGTTACCAGTGTGGTTATGGTCATCGCTGTTATCATTTGTCAGTGTAGTTATAGTTTTCATTGTCATCATTTATCAGTGGGTTATCATTTTCATTGTTTTCATTTGTCTGTGTAGTTATAATCTTACTGTTAACCATGTGGTTAATTTTCATCATTTGTCTCTGTAGTTATAATCTTACTGTTAACCATGTGGTTAATTTTCATCATTTGTCTGTGTAGTTATAATCTTACTGTTAACCATGTGGTTAATTTTCATCATTTGTCTGTGTAGTTATAATCTTACTGTTAACCATGTGGTTAATTTCATCATTTGTCTCTGTAGTTATAATCTTACTGTTAACCATGTGGTTAATTTTCATCATTTGTCTGTGTAGTTATAATCTTACTGTTAACCATGTGGTTAATTTTCATCATTTGTCTGTGTAGTTATAATCTTACTGTTAACCATGTGGTTAATTTTCATCATTTGTCTGTGTAGTTATAATCTTACTGTTAACCATGTGGTTAATTTTCATCATTTGTCTGTGTAGTTATAATCTTACTGTTAACCATGTGGTTAATTTTCATCATTTGTCTGTGTAGTTATAATCTTACTGTTAACCATGTGGTTAATTTTCATCATTTGTCTGTGTAGTTATAATCTTACTGTTAACCATGTGGTTAATTTTCATTGTTTGTCAATTTGGTTGTAGTCTTCCTTGTTATTATTGTCAGTGTCATTGTAGTCTTCATTGTTATCATCAAAGATTAGGGATAATAATCATTGATATCACTGCCGTTGTCACCATGGTTATAGTCATTGTGCTTATGATCATCATGATTATAGTCATGGTGCTCATGGTTATTGACCTTGTGCTCATGGTTATAGTTATTGTGCTTGTGGTCACCATGGTTATAGTCAGTGTTTATGATCATCAAGGCTAAAGTCATTGTGCTCATGATCATCATGGTTATAGTCATTGTGCTCATTACAATCATGGTTAAAGTAATTGTGCTCATGGTTATAGTCAATGTGCTTATTGGCATGGTTATAGTCATTGTGCTCATGGTCATCATGGTTATAGTCATTGTGCTTATGATCATCATAGTATGGTTATAGTCATTGTGCTTATGGCCTTGGTTATAGTTATTGTGCTCATGGTCATCATTATATAAATCATTGTGCTCATGGTTATAGTTATTGTGCTCATGGTCATAATGGTTATAGTCAGTGTGCTCATGGTCATCATTATATAAATCATTGTGGTCATGGTTATAGTTATTGTGCTCATGGTCATAATGGTTATAGTCAGTGTGCTCATGGTCACCATGGTTATAGTCACAGTGATCATGGTTATAGTCATTGAGCTCATGGTTATAGTCTTGTGATCATGGTCATTATTGTTATAATCATTGTGCTCGTGGTCATAATGGTTACAGTCATTGTCAGTGTTTACAGGCCATCCCTGATCCATGTTATAATCATTGTGCTTGTGGTCATGATGGTTACAGTCATTGTCAGTGTTTACAGGCCCATCCCTGATCCATGTTATAATCATTGTGCTCATGGTCATGATGGTTACAGTCATTGTGAGTGTTTACAGACCCATCATTAACATATTAAACTGTTATCATCTTTTTCATCACTACCGCAACACTGTGGCATTATAAGTTTGAGTTATGTTGTCATAACTTTTGTCATTTATAATGTAGCTTGCATTGTGTCATTAGTTTTTGTCATTACAGCACAGATACTTATGACAAACAGTTTTGGTTGTTACTCTTGTATTGAAATTATTTGGAATTTTTGTGAAACCACATTTCATTGTTATTTACCAAACTCCTTCCTAGCCCATATGCAAATTTTTGTGAGTTTTTGATATGTGCATTTGAAGTTAGTGCAGACTTAAGAATCTGTGAGATAGATGTGCGTTTTCCTGTTCCATAATTTAATTTGTAGTTTGGGCACCAATGTTTTGAATGGGTTCTTATTCTTGCTTCATAGCTTTATTTGATTTAGGCTGAAAATCAGTGTCATTTTTTTTTTTTTTGGTTTTGCATGTGAGACCTATATCAGCCGTGCTGTTGCTGATTAGATCAAATAAATTATCCTGCTTAAATGGTGGATTGGTTGTGAAACATTTTAATTCTGCACTCAATTGACAGAATTATTTATTTATTAAAGTACAAATAAATGCACTATTTAATCAAACTCTGTACGAGAGATGTTTTATTGGTGAAATATCTAAAAGTGCTGAACAGTTATTCACAAGGTACTCAAGAATGCTGACACTTAAGGATGGAATACCAGAGAATACTGACTGTTAATGATGAAATACATAAGAATACTGACAGCTAATGATGAAATACCAGCAAATACAGACAGCTAATGATGAAATACCAGAGAGTACTGGCAGTTAATGATGAAATACCAGAAAATACTGACAGTTAATGATGAAATACCTGAGATTACTAACAGTTAATGATTAAAATACCAGATAATACTTACATTTAATAATAAAATACCAGAGAATACTGACAGTTAATGATGAAATACCAGAGAATACTGACAGTTATGGATGAAAATACCTGAGAATGCTGACAGCTAATGATGAAGTGCCGAAGATTGCTATTTATTGGTGATTTGTAGAAGAATGTTAACTGTTTTGATAAAATGCTCAAGAAAGCTGATAGTTATTACTAATGTGCCCAAAATGTTAACAGTTATTGATAAGTTCAGAATGAATCTGTTTAAGTGACCTTGTCATGGCTAAATATTTTTACACAGTTTGCTGGAAGACTTCTTGTTTACTCATACTTTAGCTGTTTGTCTTACAGATGTGCGACATCTTACTGAATGGTGATGTCTTCTGACATGTGACATCTTACTGAATTGTGATGTCTTCTGACATGTGACATCTTACTGAATCATGATGTCTTCTGACATGTGACATCTTACTGAATGGTGATGCCTTACTGACATGTGACATCTTACTGAATGGTGATGTCTTACTCACATGTGACATCTTACTGAATGGTGATGTCTTACTGACATGTGATATCTTACTGAGTGGTGATGTCTTACTGACATGTGACATCTTACTGAGTGGTGATGTCTTCTTACATGTGACATCTTACTGAGCGGTGATGTCTTACTAACATGTGACTTCTTACTGTGTGGTGATGTCTTACTGATATGTGACATCTTACTGAGTGGTGATGTCTTCTGACATGTGACATCTTACTGAGTGGTGATGTCTTACTAACATGTGACTTCTTACTGCGTGGTGATGTCTTACTGATATGTGACATCTTACTAAGTGGTGATGTCTTCTGACATGTGACATCTTACTGAGTGGTGATGTCTTACTGACATGTGACATCTTACTGAATGGTGATGTCTTACTGACATGTGACATCTTACTGAATGTTGATGTTTTACTGACATGTGACATATTACAGAATGTTGATGTCTTACTGACATGTGACATCTTACTGAGTGGTGATGTCTTACACATGTGACATCTTACTGAGTGGTGATGTCTTTCTGACATGTGACATCTTACTGAGTGGTGATGTCTTCTTACATGTGACATCTTACTGAGTGGTGATGTCTTACACGTGTGACATCTTACTGAGTGGTGATGTCTTTCTGACATGTGACATCTTACTGAATGTTGATGTTTTACTGACATGTGACATATTACTGAATGTTGATGTCTTACTGACACGTGACATCTTACTGAGTGGTGATGTCTTACACATGTGACATCTTACTGAGTGGTGATGTCTTTCTGACATGTGACATCTTACTGAGTGGTGATGTCTTCTTACATGTGACATCTTACTGAGTGGTGATGTCTTACACATGTGACATCTTACTGAGTGGTGATGTCTTTCTGACATGTGACATCTTACTGAATGTTGATGTTTTACTGACATGTGACACATTACTGAATGTTGATGTCTTACTGACATGTGACACATTACTGAATGTTGATGTCTTACTGACCTGACCTGTGATTCTAGGGTAGAGGGTCATCCAACTCTTGGCATTGCGTCACCTGTCAATTAGTGGGTCTGGTATGTTTCACTAACTCTACCAGTGTTTAACCAACTAAGGTGGGGAAACCCTCTGGGTTTGCAAGTAAGCCTAAGAATTCATCCCCAATCACACAAGGATAAAGAGTGAAAACTCAGATCCTTGTGGTTTGATCAAAAGGAAGGACATGCTGAGATCTGACTGTTTTGCGACAGATCAGATTGGTAACAACTTAGTGTTGTCACACCAATAGATGACATCTTACTGGTTCAATAACATCCATTATTTTCATTCCCCCTTGAAACATGGATTGGCATTTGTAGCGGTGCACAAATGATCTCATTGACTGGGGACATCTTACTGGCAAATGACATCTTACCGCTTAGTTACACCCTTCAGACTGGTAACATCTTCTAACATGGTGTTATTACACTAATAGGTAATGTCTTATCAACTGTGACATCTTACTGACTCATCTTCCTTTTTTTTTAAAAATAAAATCTTTGCCTCGTTTTGGTGAGGCACGCCCTACTCAACCTAGACACAGGGTCTGTTGGTTATATTAGGGCGCATGTCTAAATACAAAAGACCTTGCCGTCTGTTTTAGTAAGTATTTCATATCCCTTGAAAGGTGGGACACCATTTGCTGCTGTGCACAGATTATTTTACTGACAAATGATATCTTACTTATCTGGTAGTTTGACCTTTTGGTAATACCTTACTTATCTGGTAGTTTGACCTTTTGGTGATAATAATAATAATAAATTCTTTAAGCACCAAACACGGCGCATAAGGCAGAAACCAGTGCTCTCCAGGTTGTTCGTTGTGACGCCACTCCTCTTAGCTCTTGCACATTATTTAGGCCCAACGTTCTTCCTTCTCTTATTATTGTTCTTCTGAGTGTTTCTTTTGGTCTTCCTTTTTTCCTCTTACCCTCAGGAACCCAAGTGAGCGCCTGTAGTGGTATTCTGTTGTTTTGTATTCGTAGGACATGACCGATATATGACCGTCGTCTTTTCCTTATATAGTCGGAGACATATTTCTGCCTAGAGTCTTCTCTTATTTGTCGATTAGTCTTGAATTCTTTCCAACTGATGTTCATGAGTTTTCTAAGACATTTGTTCTCGAATGTATTCAGCTTGTTCTCCAATGATTTTGTTACTGATACCTTACAGATTTTAGTGATATCTTACTGATTTCTGCTAATAAGTTACATGTTGGTGAATGACTACTGACTATCAGAGCCGGCTGTTTGCTGTGTGATGGTGCATCAGTGCCAAGCGCTGTATTCAGGATGGTGCTGGAATTTTTTTTTTTAATTGGAGTTGTAGTGTGATTCAACTCGGTAGCATGAAATTAACCCTCAGAGAACTATACATTATGTGAAGGGGAGGGGATGCCATAACAAGACCTTGCAGCACCGTAGACAGTTCATAGGGCCAGCTCTGCTGACAGTGTTATGACATTTATTTTATTTAATGGTTAAAAATTGTGTGACTTACTTTATGACCGCTGTATGTTGTGTGTAATACTTTCCGAGTGACATGTTGGTAATGGTTTTCTTTGAGAAGTGTTTTCAGGTTGAATGTTGTGGTTATAGCTTTGTTATAAAGAGCATCCAGTTGGAAGAGTGGTTAGAGTGCTGGCCTCTCGCGGGAAAGATGCTGGATTCCAGGTTCGATACCTGGTAGCGTCATGCTCCAGTCTACACAACTATAAATGGCTACCTGCCTTTATTCTTGCGTTAGGAAAGGCTGAGGCAGTGAGGAAAGGAACCAGTCAACCACTACATTCAAGCTGGATCTAGTGTGGTGGACATTTAATAGGTGAGATGGCCAGTTCCCTTTCTCTCTGCCTTTGCCTTCCCTAAATCAAGAGCAAAGTCAGGTAACCATTTACAGCTTGGTAGACTAGAGGTGATGCCACCAGGTGTCAATCTCGGAATCTAGATGACTTTGCCGCAGCAAACTAGAAATAGTTAAAACATTTTACGGACTCTGTTTTCTGGTAAATACACATTCATGTATATTGTGTCTGCCATATTGATATGCAGCAAACACGGTTTGACTGTATTCCAAATGTTTGATGAGTCTGATCTTTAAAAATGGATGCCTAAATAGACAGTAGATACAGACTTTAGAATCTGTACTAACATTTTTTCTTCTTCTCTTGGTTTGTATATGAAGGAATATTTGTTGTTTCTTTTTTTACTTTTGGGGCTTTCTATTCCTGACTCAGTTATTTTGAAGAAGACTGTATCATTGCATAAGGCCTTTATGCTTTTTAAAATGATTTGTTACTTTGCATTTCTATTGAAAAGCTGCTTGTCAAATTAATGAATCATTTATTGTTATTTTTTAAAAAATACATTTCTGCTGTTTATAGAAGGTATGTTATAACCATATATTATGTTGTTGACCTCAGTAAGTTTTGGGTTGCATATTAGCTGTCATATTTTTGTCTCTTTCGCTTCTTATTTTATCATTTAGATCAAATTATTGCAAAGCATTTTTCCTTTTGTGTGAATTTTAGTCTTTGAAGGATTTTGTTCCCAGGGCATATTTTTTTGCACTTCCTTGTCATGTTATCAATAAATATCATAAAGCAAAATGATTTTCATTAATTTTGTGTTCTTTTTTGTTGTTACTATATTGTTTGCTGTGCTCATAAATTGTGAAGTATTATATATATTTATATATCTTCTTTGATCCTTAGCCGCCGACCGTCAAAGCAGTCAGTAGCTATCACGCTTGGTGGCGTCTTGTATGGCAACAACAAATTGATTCCAATTTGCTCGGTCGGTGGCCATCCTTCGTACAGTGCCCCAGCTCTAGTTCATTATTTGCATCTCAGCCTTCACAGTCCTCCGCCAAGTTGTTTTTGGTCGGCCTCTCTGTCATTTTCCTTCAGGGGTCCATAGCATAGCTGTTCTTGTGATGGCATCGGGGTCTCTTCTGAGGACATGGCCAACTTAACTCCAGCGTCTGCCAGCTATGATGGTGTGCATGTCCTCTTGCTTGCTCCGAGTAAGCAGATCTTGGTTGGTGATGGTATTCGGCCAAAAGATTCAGAGAATTTTTCTTAGGCATGTTGTGTGAAAAGAGGACAATTTCAACATTTCCTTCTGTTACTCTCCAGCATTCCGCACCATAAAGAAGCACAGAAAGCACACAGCTCTGATATAATATATACAGGGTGTCCATAAAAGATTGTACCCTTTTCAAAAAATGTATTCTCGGCCCCATGATGTGGTACAAGGATGCTTTCTATCACAAAAGTAAGATAATCTCTGCAAGTTTTTAAGCATACCATAAAAGAATGTACCTATTTCTTTTTTTTTTTCGCCTACTTGACCAGTGTGTGGATGCCTCTTGTCTCCATTTCTTTTCTTACTAGCAATAGATTGGGTTATGAATACATCGACATCACACAACAGAAATGGAATCCAGTGGAATCTGACTAAACAGCTTGATTATCTGGATTTTGCAGATGACTTGGCTCTTCTGTCCCATAACCATAATCAGATGCAAGAGAAAATGAAAATTCTCAATGAGAGGTCACAACGAGTGGGCCTGAAAATACACAGGGAAAAGACAAAGATTATGAGAATAAATGCAAGAAATGATAACAAGGTTGAACTTGAAGAAACACCACTAAAAGATGTAGAATCGCACACATATCTGGAAGTAATCTAGACAAAGTTGGAGGGACAGACAGTGATATCAAAATAAGAATACAAAAAGCAAGAGGAGCTTTCATTGCATTGGGAAACATGGAGAACAAGAGAAATCAAGTCCAATACGAAAATAAGAATCTTCAACTCAAATGTCAAGTCAGTCCTATTGTATGGCTCTGAGACATGGAGAACAACAAAAAACAACAACAAAAAAGCTACAGACTTTTATAAACGGGTGCTTGCGTAGAATAGAAGGACTGAAATGGTATGACAAAGTCAGTAGTATAGTAAACACGCAACGGGTCGTATTGTGGCGGATGCGCGTGACTTTTATATAGCAAAATACTCCGGTCGATTGTGGCGGATGCGCTGACTTTTATATAGCAAAATACTCCGCTCGGTTGTGGCGGATGCGCTGACTTTTATATAAGGAAATACTCCGCTCAGTAATGGCGGGCGTGTAGTGTGTTTGTTTATACAACATGTAGACAATATATTTATACGTACTTTACAAAACAGGTGTTACAACAGTTATACGATATATATTTATACGTACTTTACAAAACATGTGTTACAACACAATTTATACATGTAGACAATATTTAGCCACCATAGATAACAAAGATTTAGTTAATAAATATATTTTTATTTTCAAATAACAGTGTTTTGTTACAGCAGTAACAAAAACATATGAGTAGGGTCACATATTGGCAAGAGGGGGGGTGTGTACAATTTTTATGGTAACAAACATTATATGAACAGGATCATATAGTGGAAGGCGGTTATGTTAGAGGGAAAGGGGGAGGTGTGTACAATTTGGGTTGTATCTGGCAGGTGTGAGTTTTTTGTGTAGGTATTTTAATTGCTGTGTGTTGTTGTATTGTGGTGGTCTTGTGTTGTTTCTTCATACAATATATATATATATATAGGTAGACAACGGACATAAAAATCGATAAAAACCTACAATATTGAGATAGAGAGGAAAATATAAAAAAATCGATAAATTCGCTTATGTATGAGTTTTATAGGAGAAGATGCCTAATAAGCGGGGTGTGGTGGTGTTGATTTTTTTGGTTTTTGTGTTGTGTTGTGTGTAGGTAACCGGTTATATGGAAAGAGGAGGTGTGTACAATTTGGGGGGTAGCTGGCGGGTGTAGGTATTTTAATTGGTGTATTATGCTGGTAGTGTGTTGTTTCTTCATACAATATATATATATACAACAGACATAAAAAATCGATAAAGAGGAAAATATAAAAAAAATCAATAAATTCGTTTAGTATGAGTTTTATAGAGGAATCATCGCGAGGTCGGTGGGGTTTTTAACGGAGAGTGTATTGGTTTTGGCTGGCGGGGGTGATGACGCATGTGTGTGTTTTGGGGTGTAGCTGGCGGGTGTGGGTGGTATTGCTTTTGGTTTGTCTGGTGTGTTGTGTGTAGGTATTTTAATTGTTTTATTGTGCTGGTAGTGTGTTGTTTCTTCATACAATATATATATACAACATATATATAAAAATCGATAAAATCCTGCACTCTTGAGATAAAGAGGAAAATATAAAAAATCGATAAATTCGCTTAGTATGAGTTTTATAGAGGACGATGAGTGTGTTGTGGTGTTGGTGTTGAGTGCGCGGGGGGTATTGGTTTTGGCTGGCGGGAGTGATGACTCATGGGTCTGTGTTGGGGTGTAGCGGGGCACTGGAGTAAGACAATATATATATATATAATTATTGTCGTTAGGTGGTAGGTGGGGTATGGAGAGTGCGCGGGGGTATTGATTTTGGCTGGCGGGGGTGATGACGCTTGGGTGTATTGGTGCAGGCACAGAGGCGTAATAAGTGTTTATATATAAATTTTTATTATATTATTATTATGAAGTGGGGACATTGTCGGTGTGTACCTGTCTTTTTATGTAAAAATATGACAGGGAATGTCCGTTGTTGGGTGAGTACGGCTAAAAGGCTAGCTTATTGTGATGTTTATTAAGCCCATTAGTACATTTCTCCCGCCCTGCATTTGTTGTGTAGTGAGAACCGCCAAAAACAAAGTGTTTGTCTCGTGTTTTGTATGTAGGTATTGATGAGAATTACAGCTAATTGGTGTTAGCTTCCTTGGTTTGATGGTCCTTTACACAGTGTAAAATCACTATTGGTTATCTGTAGTGTGTTAAATAGTTTTGTTAAGCTATTATTTCTATAATATTTAGTATTATAAAGTGAGGTTGCAGTGTTGTTCATCGTGCATAACTTCACGCTTCACAAAAGAAAAATCTTTACAGGAGCAATTATATGTTGATTTTTCACTGTCGCTTTTAAAGAGGCCATACCGCAGACTTGTGTAGATTGACCAATTATTTTGGAGGTAGTGTATTCTTAATCAATAACAGGAGATTTTTGTGTATTTCATGAAAGCTTAGATATAGGCACACTGGCCAAAAGTGAGCTCATCAGAACGTTGTTATCTGTGTGGATATGCTATAGTCTTGTTACAAACATCAAGCTTATTTAGACGTAGCTTTAACACTTTATTGGACGGAGTTGCGCTTTTACCTTTTTACATGAATATAACAACCGAGTTGTTCCAAAACCTTCATCCAACTATGTTGCTGCTTGGCTTGAGAAGAAGGAATTTTTATAAGCACTCACTAAGTCTTCTTCTTCTTCTTCCGTCCTTAGCCAAAGACCGACCAAGTGTAGCCGTGTATACCGTGCTTTATTCAGAAAACAGACTATATTCTAACAAGACAGAGGAAGCACAGACCACCCCATAATTTTATATTTTATGAGAAACAGAAAATAATAAATTATAGTGTCACATATTTAGGACAGAGTCGCTTCCACACGCCATTTCTAATAATTGGGTGATTTCCCCTGACCAATCGGATAGCTCAGATTTACCCCGGGGAATATAGAACACGACGCCATCTGGCAGTCAGAACGAAGGAGCGAAACTTTGGAGGACGTGTCTGGTCCAGCTCTACATATTCCTTAGTTTGAGGAAATCAACTGCAACATTTATTATAAAATGTGTAATTGAGTGGTTTTATATTCCTTACTTGCGTAAGTAGTAACTATCATTCAACGCATATTTTTGAATAGAGCTTCCAACTCTGGTTGCAGCAGAACTAGGTTCGAAGATTGAGTCAATTTGCAAAACTAGTCTTACACCTAAAACCATGCTGAGCTGAAAATACCCTTGTGTTAGAAAATATTTAACTCAAGGAATACCTATGATGATAAAATAACCAAGGACTAATCTGAAGGGATGAGAATATGTCGTCGAACCTAAAATAAAACGTTAACCTAAAGGAAGGAAAACGGAGAAAAGAAAAAGTTTGCCATCTTTGACAAATTGAGTAGGCCTATGAGATAAAGATGCAAAAGGGATTTTTGCATCGATGAGAGCATCTGATGATATGTTAAAACTTTATTGTGCTTATTATTGTAAAAATGTTCTGAATTCCAGACTTTTGTTGAAGTTTGACTTCATGCTGAAAGACATTAAAAGATTTGTTTGAAATAGAACGCTGTTGAAAAGGTGAATTTCTACAGTTTGAGATTAAGCTAAGAAATCTATCCATCTCAGTTAAATTTGCTACATCAACACCTAAGAGAAGAAAATCGAACCTGGTGACCCAATCTTACAAAGGAGAGGAAAATATATCTCTAGCGGTCAAGGCTAGTTAACCAAACCTACTCTCTATAGAATAAACTGTAAACCCTGCATACCCCGGCACTGCCACACATATGGTAAAATGATGCCGTGACCACTTCTCTTTAAAAAGCAAAAACCCACCACTATAAGTCAAACAGAAAATAGCTAAGATGGATCAATTAATGGAAGATTTCCAGCAACTTGGGGTAGAACAGCAGCAGCAACAGGAAAACAGATTCGCTCAAGCACAACCCCAGGACAGACAAAATATGGAAGGACCAACAATGATAGCGCTACAGCGCCTTACCGAGAACTTACAAAAGAATAGCGATTATGCAAAATTTTCACAAGTCAGGTCCATAGTACACCCATTCGATGGAGACAAGAAGAAATTCAGGAGATGGTTGGCCGACATAGAAAAATTTGCGGCAATAGCAGAGGCAACAACTGACGAAGAGAAGAAGAAAATCGCTCTGTTGGGTTCTGATTCGTACGTGACTGATTTTTTAAGAAGGAGGTCCCAGCAGTACCCCACAGAAACCTACGAGTCCCTAAAAAAAGAGCTCACCCAGAGATATGGGGAAATAAAAGACAAAATGCATGCTTGGTCAGTACTTAGACAAATGAAACAGGAAAGGGATGAATCAGTACAACTTTATGGCGATAGATTCCTCAATATGGCAGAAGAGGCGTTTTGCGGAGAAATCCCTACCACACCTGATGTAGAAATACAGTTAGTGGGGATATTTGCCGATAGCCTTAGAGCGAAAAAAATCAGAAGGCATCTCATTAGAAAGGACACCAAGACTATTGCTGAAACAATCCAAGCAGCAATACAAGAGGAAAATCTTCACCGAAGGTTCCAACAAAGAGCAGGTAGGGAACCCCGACCAGAAAATAGGGACTATAATGAGCATGAGCCTATGGAAGTTGACCATGCCAGGCGGCAATGGACTCGCCCACGACAACGAGATGATAGGCCTCGCAATTATAGACCCCCCACACAGAGGCAAAACGACGTCAATAATGTCAATACAAACGGATGCTTCACATGCGGTAGGCTCGGACATGGTTACAAGTCCTGTAGAGCAAATTACAATAATGCACCATTCAGAAGAGGAGGTTACCAACCACAACAACCCGCACCACCCCCACGTGATTACACCAGAAATCAGAATACCAGAGGCACACCTCAACCCCTCATGCGTCAGGGAAACGGCCGCGCCACTCACTAAACAGGACCGTTAGTGAGGGCAACAATCACAGAAAATGGTCCAAAACAAAAGAAACAACACAGAACAGAAATTGTCAAGTGGGTCCATCCAGAAAAATACAATATGAAGAAATGCTGCATGATGGAACTAAAATACATCCGGACCCCAGTTCCTGCATCATGGCTATACAGGGCCAACAATATAGAGCACTGGTAGATACAGGAGCATCCATCAGCCTTATTAGGTTCCAGCTCTTCAAGAAGATCCAACATTTAGTACGATTTCAACAGTCCAAAACTCACCTAGCCTCAGTCACGGGACAAAGACTAAATTCAGTTGGGACAGCATGGGTAAAATTTTCTTTAGGTGAAACAAATTTTGAACACCCATTTGTCATTACAAAAGACATGTCTAGAAATCTTATCCTAGGGAGGGATTTCTTTAACAAAAACAAAGTTAGAATATACTATGACCTCCAGAAAATCAAAGTCAACAATATTTATATCGATCTCCAGGACGATATACACATAGCGTCTTTGGTAAGGCTTACAGCTCCCATAACGGTGGCCCCAAACTCCCTGGTCATAGCAAAAGGCAGAGTAAAAAATTATGAGTACATAACACCAGGCCAATCAATCCAAATACAGCCCCTAGCAGAAGAAAGCATTATTGATGACCCATTGTTGCAAATTACAGAGGGAATCGCTGAAGTCTCGAAGTCCAGAGATTTCCCCATCATGATATTGAATATGTCAGGAAAAACTACCACTATAAATAGAGGCACAATTGTAGCACAAGTGGATACGTCAACAATAAGACAGACTAAAACCAATAGAGACCATTCCCAAATTGTCTCAACCACTCCCACTGGACATAGTGCACGAAATCGCAGTACAAATAACCATGGTACACGAAAGGTAAACAGTTATAAGTCATATGCAGAAAATGGCAGAGATACCAGTCACAGCTATGTTACACCACAGCATACCCCACCCAGACTGCAGAAACAAACCAGTCCATGGTATTGGTTCGAAGATGAGAGAAATAAGGCAAAACGGCCCTGGGGTAGCCCCAGACTGGGAAGGTTAAGGCGGCCGGCGTGATACAGCAATCATTCTTCCGCGGTCCCCACCATTCCCAATATGCCTCAAGAACGGGAAAAGATGCAGAAAAGTCCATGTATAAGAAGGAGAGAAATAAAGGCAGCCACGGTATGAGAATGACTATAATTACTCATTCTTGCGCCCCAGCACACCAAGAGAAAAGATGAATCCTGTATATCAGAAAGAAACAGAGAAACAGAAATTGTCTTGCCAGGAGGATATCCGAAGCGACAAGACAGAGATACATGTCCCATGGAGTATCAATATAACTCAAAAACAGGTGGATATGATAAAGTCCCAAAACCAATTGAATGTTCCGAAGAAAAGGAAGAATTCTTATATGACTCCACCACAGGAGGATACTATAGCAGCAAAGTTGGAAACAGAAAGAATGAAAAATTTTCGCCCAGGGAAAGAAGACAGCCCTATAGCACAAATGGAAGAAATACAGTAACGTACGCGGATAAGCGCAGTTACGGCAGAAATAATCAGAAACAATGGCACAATAACGACTACCCCAGAAATAATACTAGAAACGTATATACAGTAAATGCAGTGACAAATGGAAATGCACACAGCACATGGCAGAGGAAACAATACCAAGCACAGCCCAATGAATGGCAAAGAAATACCCAAAAGAAAGCCACATACCAGGAACAGAGATTTTCACAAGATGCAAGAAAAATGCCCCAAGATTATGGGAATGAAACGGAGGCATCAAGACAGACCAGAGATATCATAGCAGATCATAAATACAGAGAAAGAATAGCTCAGTTACTTGCAACCCTGAATGCCACAGAAGATAATAAGCAACGTTTGAAAACGTTTGTAGAAAAGCACCAGGATGTATTCGCACTCAATGACATGGAATTAGGCAGAACTAACACTGTCACAATGGACATTCAAACAACCACAGAGGAGCCAATACATATGAAACCCTATCATACGCCCTTGAAAAACAGAGAACTCGTGGAAAGGTCTATAAATGAAATGCTACAGGCAGGAATCATCGAAAGATCCAGATCCCAATGGTCCTCCCCCATCGTTATCGTAACAAAGAAAGATGGGTCCAGTCGCTTTTGCTGCGATTACCGAGCCCTGAACAAAATCACAAAAGTCATTTCCTACCCCCTCCCCAGAATAGACGATTTACTTGCGACGTTAGGAAAGTCTACCTATTTCACCACACTTGATGCAAGGTCAGGCTTTTGGTGCATCCCCATGACACCTGAGGCAAAACAGAAATCCACATTCTGTTCCCATATCGGAAGTTTTTTTTTGGAATGTTATGCCATTTGATCTAAAAGGATCGCCAGCAACATATATGTCACTCATGGATGAAGTGTTAAAGGGTCTACATCCATTTGCCCTGGCATACATAGACGATATCCTGATACATACCGCAGGCACGATGGAAGACCACCTCCGCAAAGTTGAAACAGTTTTTGATAGACTCAGACATCACCAAATAAAGTTAAAACTGTCCAAGTGTGAGTTTCTAAAGACAGAAACCAAATATTTAGGCTTTGTTATCAATAAAGATGGCATCAGACCTGATGAAGATAAAGTCAAAGCCATAAGAGAAATGCCTAGCCCCAAGACGGTCAGACAAACACGCTCCTTTATCAGTTCCGTAGGATACTATAGACGCCATATCATACATTTCTCACAAGCAGCTGAGCCATTGATAGCCCTTACCCGCAAGTATGCACGATTTAGATGGACAGAAGAGTGCCAGAAATCGTTTGAATATCTAAAAAATGCCCTAACCGCCATTCCGCTTCTGGGACATCCAGACATTTCTCAGCCTATGATACTATACACCGATGCCTCGAATAACGCAATTGGTGCATGTTTGGTACAACCAGTACTAGAAGATGAAACACCCATACTACCAGACATCCCCAATGTGAAACCCATTGCATTCTTATCCCACGCATTGTCCAAGTCGAAAGAAGCATACGCCATTCACTATGCAGTACAGAAATTAGACTTTTATGTGAGAGGGACGAAACTCACTATCAGAACTGATCACCAGCCTTTGGTTAACTGGCTCACCAAAACACAGGAACAGCCTAAGAAGTTACAGACATGGGCAATGAATTTACAGTCCTATGACACCACTATCGAACATATCCCTGGCAGATTGAACATCTGTGCAGATCTCCTATCCAGAATCAAATATGATGATGAAACCGAAGTGAAAACAATTAGAGTCAAAAAATGATGGCACATCCTCAGAGATTGACGATAATGCTAAAGAAATTAACGAAATTACTTCACCAGGTCGAAGAAGTACCTCAGATTCTGCCACACAAGTAGAAGAAGAAAGTCAAGATATGCTTGACATGAGAGTAGAACAAGCGAAAGATGCAGAAATTGTTAAGCTGCTCACATACGTGAAGGAAAACACACAACAAAAAGTAAAGATTTTACAGTACACCCAACGGATGGAGCTCTATACTATATTGATAGTAAACAAGAAGGGACACTAAGAAAAGTCATTCCAGCACATCTAGTCCCAGAAGTATTGCTACAGTTTCATGATAACAACGGGCACATGGGAAGAGACAAAACAATTGATGTCATAAAGAAAAGGTATTATTGGCAAACTTTCTACAAAGACATTACAGAATATGTAGCCACCTGTAGAACATGTAAATTGAGAAACATGAAGCCACATTTAATTCCCCTTCAAGAAATGCAACCTTCCCATTATCCCATGCAAACAGTAAGCATTGACTTATCAGGTCCTTACCCACTCACCCAATCAGGCAACAAATACCTCCTGCACATAGTTGACCAATACTCTGTTTGGCCAGAAAGTTACCCACTCAGTGATGCCACATCGCAGTCTATCACGCAAATTTTTTTACAAGAATTCATTCCCAGGCATGGCTGTCCAAAACGAATCATTTCGGACAACGGTAAACAGTTTATCGGTAACCCATTTAAAGCCACCTTACACCAGCTGAATATTGAGCATACTACTACAAGTTATTATTGCCCAATGCAAATGGCAGAAATGAGCGCATGCATGCCACCCTACATGATATTATTAGCAAATATATCAAGGGGAACCACCAATACTGGGACCTATACATTAACCAAGCTCTTGAAGCCATCCGAGTAAACGCGAACGATACCACAGGAATGTCACCATTTTTCATGCTATACGGAAGAGAACCAAATTTTCCGTTAGACAACCTACTTCGCCCACAACGAAAATACATGGGAGAAGACCCCATCGAAATAATCCTTCAAGAAAAGTACAAAGCTCACCAGATTGCACAACGAAATACGCAGAAGGCATTTCACAAGAAACAGAAACAACATGATAAATCAGCCAAGCTACCAACGTACAAAATAGGAGACAGAGTATACTACAAGAAACATGTACGCAGTTCAAAATTCGATGACCGATGGTTAGATGGCTACAAAATCATGAAACAAACTACGCCTGTAAACTTCATTATCTGGAATGAAGAGAAACAACACCAAACAAAAGCTCACGTAAAACAAATCAAAATTGATAATCACCGGCCCATTCCGCCTCTGACGACAAATATAAGACCAGTCAGAAAGGCCACCCTAAATTATAATCCATCCAGTACAGATCCGTCTGACATATCAGAGTCAGAGACGACAGACTCTGAATTTTACCAAGACGACCGCATACCCAGACCACCCACCGATGCACTACATCGAGCAAGACAACAACGAGACTCGTCCGAAAGCGAAGAAGATATCCCACCACTTGAATTGCGTAATAGACTCCAAGACAGAGACTTGCGCATTAGAAATGAAGAAATAATGCCTCAGACGTCACACGATGACAACAACAAAACAACTTATATTCACACTCAAACTTACTCCCGCGGCGAAAAATCGTCAGCTGATACCTATCACACCCCCAGTTCAGGCAGTTCCAGTTGGAATACCAGCGACAGACAAACACTGCTATACCATAAGAACAAGATTGCTCGTTCAGAACAATCAGATCCTGAAGAAACTATATCCAAGCAGATTGTTGAACCATATACCAGCAATCTTTATGAAGACGAAACGCAACAAGAAATGAGAAACTACAGTGTCAACCCCGGCACAGCTTTGTCAGACCCCAACGAACAGAATGACAGAGAAATGGTAGAATTATACGAACAAGAAACAGACATTGATACAGCTAGTTCTATTGAAACCAGTGATGCGGATAGTACATTATTTGTACCAGTCAGCTCCAGCGTCAAACGCGCCTACAAAACAGAATCTGATGACTCAATCCCTAGCAACAAAATTCCGCGTATACAGCACAACTATATCAGACGAAAGATTCTGAAGAAACGCTATCGAGTGCCCAAACCAAGCCGAGAAATATTAGGCTCAGCTCTACTAGTCAAAAACAACAGTGTGCAAATTACTGCGCCCACTGTAAAAGACGTTAACGTACCACAGGCCCAAGTCAGAAGAAAAATCAAGGCGAAACATATACCTGCCTCAAAACTAACAGATGTTCCAGCCATACAAACCCCTACCACAGTGAAACCATCACAGCAATCAAAAGATGTTAAGCCATCACCGCATTCGCCAATGTTTTCAGAGCCCCAACAATCAGCAAATGCAGTGTCACCCACAGTTACTCAGTATGATTCTCGCCTAAGCAGTCGGGAAATTGCAATGTTGGAGTTGGCGGAAAAATTCAAAGACCTCGCAAAGCTATTCTGAAAACACGCCCCTCAAGTCTTCAATGTACATGCCATCCCATGTACGGTCAACGCATATGTGAAAAAAACCTTTTTAACAATGTACTAACTCTCCCCATGTACTCTATTTTCAGTTTTTGACAGTTCAAATGACTTGCTTACAGACTAAGATGTCAAAGCCTCACTGAGAAAGTTATTTTTCCCAGCCATACGAATACTGATGCCCAGAAAGAAATCAAGACCAGCCCACGGAGGATTCTAGTTAGACATTTTTATTTGGATTATTGAAATAAAGATGACACAGATGATACAATGTTCTTTGTTTACAGACACCCTTATTAGTCAGACAGTTTTTGATATTTAGAATGTTACACAACCTTACCTATAACACATGTGTCACACTATTCTGTTGTAACATGGATCTACACTTTTGTAACTGATCATATTCCACGCTCCATTCACCAGACTTCTTGTCCTTGCAGATCCAGAGTCCTGTATTTTCGCATCTTAGTGCATTTTCATGCAGACACTTTACACCAGTAGTTTTTCTTACCCCATACTAATATTTCCTTGATCTAAATTATGCTAAACTCCTTTATATCTATCACCTTGATCAATCATACTGTTCCTACTATGACATCTGTTAACAGCATATAACTCATACCCAAAACTAGTATTGCATGTTATGCTATTTTTCTCCACAGGATTATTTATTTTTCCTATGTATATTATTATTTTAGACCCAGATGTATATTAGTACTGTCAAGAATTTTAAACATTCTCCTAAAGAGATTCCATATCCCAACCTTGACTCTCTATAGTAAGATTTTCTTCACCCCACTGGTACAACATCTTTAACTTACTATTTTTCCTTTTCCACTATATTGAGACGACATTCTAGACTTGATTTTTTTTTAATCCCAATCATATTCATTCCTTGGAATTACAATCATGTTGTAATCAGGAGATCCTTGATGTACCCTTTCCTCGCCACTTATTGACAACAGATACTGCTACAACATTCATTCTATTCTGGCCTAAACTATTACTTGGAGCCCTATTGGTTAGGATTTACTATTAGGAATGTTGATAGTATATCTAGTGTTTAGTGAATTGATTTTTATCGTTCTTTAGTACTTGTGATACAAACAGAAAAGAAATCACAAGAAAAGAAAAGAAATCACAAGAAAAAAAAAAGAAATGAAAAAGAAAAAAATGGAAAAGAGACAAAAGACATAAAAGAAAAAATGAAAAGAAGAGAAAACATTCTATAGGATTGCTATATGTTTATATGCCACCCTCACACATTTTGATGATGATAAGCCAATATTGTAAAACATTGACTGCCCTGAGGTTAGCAGCTGAAGAAGAAAATAAATAAATCACCCTATACCAGTCATACACCCCACCAGCATGATCTCTGATACTCCAACAATATTTTGTTGATACTGCCTATCACAAGTACCCCAATGACATTTGCGCATGCTGAATTTCTGCAAATGAAGAATCCTTTGAGAGCATTAGTATATGCTAACCCCAGATTGAACAAATGGCACCTATTTGCTGATGATGCCTTTGCCCATGTTAAAGAAATAGCATTTGCACATGCTGACCTAGCAAATGAAATACCCCTTTACAGCATTTGTATATGCTGAACCCACCTTGAACACCCATTACCGGATGATAACCACTAATGACACATGAGATGAAGAAGCAACTGTTTGTGTATGATGAAGATGCAATTTGCTATTAAGGTGAAACTTTATGTCATGTTGTCACAGCTGACGTTTGCTTGTAATGTCGATACATAAATGCCCCACAGTACTGTCCACTAATAAATACAATTGTAGTCTTTCGTAGTTACGAAATAGACGAAAAAATACTTGGAAATTTTTATGGATTTCCACGGACATAGATCAAAGCAAGGGACAAATGATTGCCATTAAAGGAACCATAAGAGTATGGATTACCAATGAATACGAGATTCATATGGAATATGAACATTCTATGAGAACCACAAATATACGAGAAAAAAAAAAGTACATATGAATAAAATAGTTGCATAATTACCGCATCCAGCAGAAAATAAATGATAAGATTACCTCCGTATAGGAGAAGACATTTCCTTGATGTTTACATATGCTGTGTATTATAACCATTGTCATAATAAGGTGGATAGCAAATGATAATTGCTTGCTGATATTTATATAGAAACGGTTGTTATAATTTGACTGAATAATCATAGAGCCAAATATGACTGATACATTTTGACGGCGATTGGATCACTCAAAATGATACATGGATGGAATTCAATGTTGCCCATAGGATACATGGATTGAAAATAATGATGTTACCCCACGGACAAATGGGTAATGGATCAACACAGTGGATATATATATATATATATATAAAAGAAAAAGAATACCTGGATTTGAAATACATGAAGACGAGTCATGGATATATAAAAAAAAAAAAAATATATGTATATATATTCCCTCATGCCCCACACCTGCAAATAACTTAGAAAATTTAAATAGGTTACCCATCTGGCTGTAGTCAGCAGATGAAATAAACACCGCAGGACTCTGACAAACCCTCGACCTGCGAAGGCAGAGTTGGTGTTGATATACCGAATATATGTACAAAACTATTTTATCTCATGTTGTCATAAAATTGGAAAAATGTTGTTGATGTTTACAAAAATGATTATTGTTTAACTAATGTTGTAGAAGGCATTGCTAAGTATCGTACATAAGGAACCATTAAAGAGGAATTTCTAGAAATAACAGGACCACTAGAAAGGATTAAATAAACGATCTAGAGCACCATAACTGACAAATTGGAGGAAAAATGAAGTAATATAGAACCTAATGTACAGAGTCCATGATGCTTTGAAAATTTTTTCATTGTATTTCACATGTTGGTAAAATGTTGTAAACATATTGTTTTAATGCTTACTGATTAGTTGATGTTGGATAATGACTAACTGATAGTTCAAGAAAGACTTTAAAAAAAAATATATACTTCAAGGAAGATTGTCTTGACAGAGGATAAAGAAAATAAATCTATCAGTGATTGGACATAACCAAACTCTTAATAACAGGATCACTACTAAACGCATAATTTATATGGATACCTGGCGAAGTGTTGGACACCTGGAAAAAAATAGCTACACATATCACTTAGAGAAAACCCAAGACAGAAAAAAAAAAAAAAAAATTCAGAGATAAATAAATAGGAACAAGTCATGAGATTTTTCAATCATTTTATTGTGTACATTATAATTGGTTATCAAAATGAATTGTTTGAAAATGTTTATATTCATGTCTGCCATAGTTTCCCATGTGTCATAATGTGTAAGCGAAAACGTGATGAATCACTACGGATGAATTACTGATTTGTACAATTGGATCGTCATTACAAGGATAATGTGGATATTTGGAATACTTTATACTGGAATATAATTGGAATGCATAATCAGTAAATAAGTAGGCCCAAAACTTATTGGAAAACCAAGATTGAAAATAACATAAGATTCTTCTGAACTACTTAGAGTCTTATGATAGGGAGCATACAAAAAGAACGAAGAATATATAACATGCTTCACCCACCATGCCTAATAGAATGATTTCAACTATGTAATGACATTGAGTTAGGACAAGGAGATATATTATTGCTCATATTTCCCAGTGTTGCCACTCGTCAAAAATTTTTTTTTGTTGACAATCTATTGTATTAGAAGAAGGTTAGGAATATTTTGTTAGTCAGTGTTGCCAATTAGAAAATTTAGTGAAAAATATTATGATGTGATGAATAAGTTACACTTTTTGAAGTTGATGTCAACTACTAGTTTTTTTTACATAGCAGACGACCTCATATAGACATAGGACCCCAGTATAGGAATTAAATTAAATTTTTTGGAAACATTTTTCGACTTAGAAAATTTTTCAAAAAAAAAAAAAAAAAAAAAATAATAATTTTTGGGATAGTTTTGGATATTGATAGTATACAAATGTCTCCCTACGGGATACATTTGCAGGGCCCCGGGATCTGTATGTAGCCGTGTATACCGTGCTTTATTCAGAAAACAGACTATATTCTAACAAGACAGAGGAAGCACAGACCACCCCATAATTTTATATTTTATGAGAAACAGAAAATAATAAATTATAGTGTCACATATTTAGGACAGAGTCGCTTCCACACGCCATTTCTAATAATTGGGTGATTTCCCCTGACCAATCGGATAGCTCAGATTTACCCCGGGGAATATAGAACACGACGCCATCTGGCAGTCAGAACGAAGGAGCGAAACTTTGGAGGACGTGTCTGGTCCAGCTCTACATATTCCTTAGTTTGAGAAAATCAACTGCAACATTTATTATAAAATGTGTAATTCAGGACATTGAGTGGTTTTATATTCCTTACTTGCGTAAGTAGTAACTATCATTCAACGCATATTTTTGAATAGAGCTTCCAACTCTGGTTGCAGCAGAACTAGGTTCGAAGATTGAGTCAATTTGCAAAACTAGTCTTACACCTAAAACCATGCTGAGCTGAAAATACCCTTGTGTTAGAAAATATTTAACTCAAGGAATACCTATGATGATAAAATAATCAAGGACTAATCTGAAGGGATGAGAATATGTCGTCGAACCTAAAATAAAACGTTAACCTAAAGGAAGGAAAACGGAGAAAAGAAAAAGTTCGCCATCTTTGACAAATTGAGTAGGCCTATGAGATAAAGATGCAAAAGGGATTTTTGCATCGATGAGAGCATCTGATGATATGTTAAAACTTTATTGTGCTTATTATTGTAAAAATGTTCTGAATTCCAGACTTTTGTTGAAGTTTGACTTCATGCTGAAAGACATTAAAAGATTTGTTTGAAATAGAACGCTGTTGAAAAGGTGAATTTCTACAGTTTGAGATTAAGCTAAGAAATCTATCCATCTCAGTTAAATTTGCTACATCAACACCTAAGAGAAGAAAATCGAACCTGGTGACCCAATCTTACAAAGGAGAGGAAAATATATCTCTAGCGGTCAAGGCTAGTTAACCAAACCTACTCTCTATAGAATAAACTGTAAACCCTGCATACCCCGGCACTGCCACACAAGCAGTCAGAGGCCATCACGCCTTGTGGCGTCTTAAGGGCAACAGCAGATTGATTTTCTCTGTTGTAGTTTCCCATCACGCCTAGCGGCGTCTTTAGGGCAACAACAAATAGATCCATCTGCCGCTGTTTCCGAAATCGGTGTGACAAGCCAACGGGTGATCAGCCCATTGGGCACTCACTAAGTGAATCCCCTTTTTCCTGCCCCGCTATAGAATAAAGAGGAAAATATAAAAAATTGATAAATTTTATAGAGGAAGATGGTTAATGAATGGGGTATGGTGGGGGTGATTTTTTGGTTTGTCTGGTGTGTTTGTGTGTAGGTATTGCTGGGAATATAGGGTGGTGATAGGTGAAGGGGTGTAATTATCGTTGTGGACATGTATTTTGATGTAAAAATATGACAAGGAATTTCCGTTGTTGGGTTCTGGTCCACGGGGTAGTTTTCTTTATTATTTATATTATATCATGAGTAATAAATCTACTCACCCCAATGTCCATCTAGTGGTATGTAAGTGACCCCACACACAGCCGTATTCTCCACATAAAAATACTTTCAAAGGCCAGGCTGAACAATGCCAAATAGACAGTTTTATTGAACACAACGAGGCTCCGTAAAGATATATGCCATATGCAGACTAGATTATGGCATCAACCAGACACCCCTTAGTGTCACTGTACAGGCTGCAACAGTAACAATGTCGAGACCATTTTCATCCCTTTTTTAATAAAGTTAAAACACGCACGTGCTTTTACCCTCGCTAGTTATAAAACGCGATCGATCGTCGGCGCAAAACGGCGCAAGGAAACCGTATACTTTATAAAATTCCGTAGCATAGAGGGTGACATCAGGGCTAAATATAACTATCTAGAAAAGCGTAATAAAATTCTAACATGCAGAGTTTTGCGTATTGGTAGACGAAAAACCCTATCTGCAGCGGAATTTACCTTTGTAAGACTAACATTTACCTTTGTAAAACTAACCCTGCTACTTATTTCTGTTCACTTCATTGCAGACAAGCTCAAAACACAAGAGATCAATAGTAGAAATTTATAAAAGAAGCATACCTTCTTTCGTGTGTTCGAACCCCCAGAGTGGATGCAGCGATTCTCAAAATGTGGAGCCTGTCACAATAAACGGAGAAGACATCACATGTTTGTATTACTCCACATTTTGAGAATCCCTGCATCCACTCCGGGCCTTCGTCAAGGTCCGCGGATGCGCTATTTTTAGTATTCAGCAGATTGGGTTTTCCCGAAAACATACTATCTGATTGGGGATCCCGTTAAGGCGGCCGCCGTGATGCTGACCACAACATCACGCCGGTGGACTTAACACCACGTGCATCACACATACCTTGTATATATCATCAATGACAAACTCTCTCTGGCCACAGAAATTGATAGCCTCATTAACAAAGCTGCAGCTACCTTTCCCTGCCTCACATCACATGTTTGGGGAAACTCCAAACTCACAACGCCGATCAAAGCTGCAATATATACCGCCTGTATCACCAGCTTACTTCTATATGGCGGTGGGTAATATGTGAAAATGGAGAAATACTCGACAAAAATATGTGGGAGCTATAAGGAATATTTAAAGAAATGTTTGACAACTGGAAGACATTTTTGACAGCTGCAAGAATTATTTGCAGTACTTGACAACAGGAAAAAATATTTAATGACCAGTTTGGAAAACTGCAAGAAATATTTAAAGAAGTATTTGACAGCTGCAATAAATATTGGCAACTAGAAAATATTTGACCACTGGAAGAAACATTTGCATAAATATTTGACAACTGTAAGAAATATTTGACAAGTGGAAAAAAATTTGAAGAAATATCTGACAACTGGCAAAAACGTTTGCATAAATATTTGACAACTGTAAGAAATATTTGACAAGTGGAAAAGAAATTGAAGAAATATTTGACATGTGGAAGAAAAATTTGCATAAATATTTGACAACTGTAAGAAAATATTTGACAAACGGGAAGAAATATTTGACAAGTGAAAAAAAAATTTGACTCACAAAAAAAATTTGACAAGCGGGAAGAAATTTGAAGAAATATTTGACACATGCAAGAAACATTTGCATAAATATTTGACACGTGGAAAAAATTTGAAGAAATATTTGACAACTGTAAGAAATATTTGGCAAGTGGAAAAAAACTTTTGAAGAAAATATTTGACAAGTGGAAGAAACATTTGCATAAATATTTGACAGGTGGAAAAAAATTTGAAGAAATATTTGACAAATAACAAAATATTTGACGAAATATTTGACAAGTGGAAGAAACATTTGCATAAATATTTGACAGGTGGAAAAATTTGAAGAAATATTTGACAACTGTAAGAAATATTTGACAAGTGGGAAAAAATTTGAAGAAATATTTGACACATGCAAGAAACATTTGCATAAATATTTGACAACTGTAAGAACTATTTGACAAGTAAAAAAAATTTGAAGAAATATTTGACATGTGGAAGAAACATTTGCATAAATATTTGACAACTGTAAGAAATATTTGACAAATGGCAAAAAAAATTTGATGAAATATTTGTCAAGTGGAAGAAACATTTACATAAATATTTGACAACTGTAAGAAATATTTGACAAGCGGCAAAATATTTGACAAGCGGCAAACAATTTGACGAAATATTTGCCAACTGTAAGAAATACTTGACAAGCGGGAAAAAATATGAAGAAATATTTGACAACTAAGAAAAATTTGACAATCGAGGAAAAAATTTGAAGAAATATTTGCCAACTGTAAGAAAAATTTGACATGCGGGAAAAAATTTGAAGAAATATTTAATATTTGACAACTGTAAGAAAAATTTGACAATCGGGAAAAAATTTGAAGAAATATTTGCCAACTGTAAGAAAAATTTGACATGCGGGAAAAAATTTGAAGAAATATTTGACAACTTGAAAAAAATATTTGCATAAATATTTGACAGGTGGAAAAAATTTGAATAAATATTTCACAAGTGGGAGAAACATTTGCATACATATTTGACACATGCAAGAAACATTTGCATAAATATTTGACAAGTGTAAGAAATATTTGACAAGTGGGAAAACATTTGAAGAAATATTTGACAAGTGGGATAAATATTTGACAACTGAAAGAAATTTTTGATAGTTGCAAGAGTTATTTGCATTGTCACGTACTGACAACAGGAAAACATATTTAATGAAAAGTTTGGAAAACTGCAATAAATATTTAAAGAAGTATTTGATAGCTGATCTAGTTACCTACAGGTTGGACCCTTCGAGCAGGACTGGGACAAATTTTGGGACCATCTTTGGTGATTGGAAGAAAAATTTTCACTTAAGTGTGAAAATTGCAGGACAAAAAAAGTAGATAACCGGTTGATAACTGGAACAAATACTTAGTTACATTTATTTAATATACTAAATTTCCGTGGTCGCCGCATGTTTGAAACGATTGGGAGACAATATAAAACTGATCCCCATATGCCACACGTGTAAAAAGAGGGAAACCTTAAATCATGGGGGTTCGAACACACGAACGAAAGAATGCTTCTTTTATAAATTTCTACTATTGATGTCTTGTGTTTTGAGCTTGTCTGCAATGAAGTGAACAGAAATAAGTAGCAGGGTTAGTTTTACAAAGGTAAATGTTAGTCTTACAAAGGTAAATTCTGCTGCAGATAGGGTTTTTCGAAATGGAAGAACTGAGGGCAGCACTAGAGAAAATCAAGATGGGCAAAGCAGCAGGGCATGATGGTATAACACCAGAAATGGTTAAGTACATGGGAGCATCAGGCGACCTATTACTCTTAAAGGTCCTACAGGCAGCATGGTGCAACAAGACCATACCAAAGGATTGGGAGATTGCCATCATAACACCAATTTTCAAAAAGGGTGACAATCGACAATGTGGAAACCATAGAGGCATATCCCTTCTCAGTGTCCCTGGTAAAATCTACTCTAGAATCCTAGAGCAGAGACTCCGACGCCTAGCTGAGCCACAATTGGATGAGGTCCAGTGCGGATTCCGAGCTAACCGAAGTACTCAAGACCTAATCTTCACACTCAGACAGCTGAGTGAAAAGGCCCTTGAGTATAAGAGTGAGATCCATCTTTGTTTCATAGATCTGGAAAAGGCGTTTGACAGAGTCCCCTGGAGCAAACTTTGGGACTGTTTGGCAAGGAAGAATATTCCAGCACCTCTGATTCATGCTATACAGAGCTTCTACAATTCTTGCAGAAATTATGTGAGGACAGCAAACCATAAGTCAGAAGAGTTCAGGACCACCACTGGTGTAAGACAATGTGATATCCTGTCACCTTATCTTTTCATACTCCTCATGGACGATGTCATCAAGGCATGTAAGGAGAGAACAAGAAAGTATTCAGTGGGGTACTGGAAGATGAGAGGTCTATATTTCGGAGCTGGCATTTGCTGATGATGTTGCCCTGATTGCTAAATCAGAGGCACATCTCCAATCCAACCTGCAAGTCTGGAAGGAAGAGCTGGAGAAGAGAGGGATGGTCATAAGCAGCTCTAAAACAAAATCCATGGTGATATCACGAGAAGAAAGAAAACATCAGATTAAGTTGGGAGAACAGGTCCTGGAGCAGGTCGACCACTTTAAATATCTCGGAGCTATTATAGACCGAAAGGGAGGCATCAAAGAAGAGTTGGCCACTCGAAAAGCAGCGGCTGGGAGACTTTTTCAGGCCATAAATCGTGGATTCCTCAGCAAGAAAGAGGTTGGTAAGAAAACGAAGATGGCTGTATACCGCTCCACCTATGTCCCAGTTTTGACATATGGATGCGAGTCGTGGGCAATGACTACAACCCACAAAAGCCAGATCCAAACCTCAGAAATGAGGTATCTGAGGAAAGTGGTTGAAGTAACAAGAAGAGACATGGTCCGCAACCAGACGATCCGTCAAGGCCTGAAATCCCATCCGCTGCAGACCCAAATAGAACAGTCCCAACTAAGATGGTTTGGCCATGTCTGCAGAATGAGAGAAGATCGGCTACCACGACAAGCATGGGAAACAAAGAGCCAGGGATCCAGACCTCCAGGACGACCCAGAGTTCGCTGGGAGGACAACATTAGACAATCTTTGAAGGACCGAGGACTAGAATGGAACCAGGCCAGGAAGAAGACAGCTGATAGAATGGTCTGGCGCTCTCTCTTCCAAACCTCTACACCTCACGGTAGAAGGGGAACGACTAAGTAAGTAAGTAATAGGGTTTTTCGTCTACCAATACGCAAAACTCTGCATGTTAGAATTTTATTATGCTTTTCTAGATAGCTATATTTAGCTCTGACGTCACCCTCTATGCTACGGAATTTTATAAAGTATACGGTTTCCTCGCGCCGTTTTGCGCGACGATCAATCGCGTTTTATAACTAGCGAGGGTAAAAGCACGTGCGTGTTTTAACTTTATTAAAAAAGGGATGAAAATGGCCTCGACATTGTTACTGTTGCAGTCTGTACAGTGACACTAAGGGGTGTCTGGTTGATGCCATAATCTAGTCTGCATATGGCATATATCTCTACGGAGCCTCATTGCGTTCAATAAAACTGTCTATTTGGCATTGTCCAGCCTGGCCTTTGACAGTATTTTTTATGTGGAGAATACGGCTGTGTGCGGGGTCACTTACATGCCACTAGATGGACATTGGGGTGAGTAGATTTATTACTCATGATATAATATAAATAATAAAGAAAACTACCCCGTGGACCAGAACCCGTATCAATATGTAATTACATTCACCCAACAACGGAAATTCCCTGTCATATTTTTACATCAAAATACATGTCCACAACGATAATTACACCCCTTCACCTATCACCACCCTATATTCCCAGCAATACCTACACACAAACACACCAGACAAACCAAAAAATCACCCCCACCACACCCCGTTCATTAACCATCTTCCTCTATAAAATTTATCAATTTTTTTATATTTTCCTCTTTATTCTATAGCGGCACAGGAAAAAGGGGATTCACTTAGTGAGTGCTTATAAAAATTCCTTCTTCTCAAGCTTCGCAGCAACATAGTTGGATGAAGGTTTTGGAACAACTCGGTTGTTATATTCATGTAAAAAGGTAAAAGCGCAACTCCTTCCAATAAAAAGTGTTAAAGCTACGTCTAAATCAGCTTGATGTTTGTAACAAGACCATAGCACATCCAAACAGATAACAACGTTCTGATGAGCTCACTTTTGGCCAGTGTGCCTATATCTAAGCTTTCATGAAATACACAAAAATCTCCCGTTATTGATTAAGAATACACTACCTCCAAAATAATTGGTCAATCTACACAAGTCTGCGGTATGGCCTCTTTAAAAGCGACAGTGAAAAATCAACATATAATTGCTGCTGTAAAGATTTTTCTTTTGTGAAGCGTGAAGTTATGTGCGACGAACAACACCGCAACCTCACTTTATAATACTAAACATTATAGAAATAATGGCTTAACAAAACTATTTAACACACTACAGATAACCAATAGTGATTTTACACTGTGTACAGGACTATCAAACCAAGAAAGCTAACACCAATTAGCTGTAATTCTCATCAATACCTACACACAAAACACGAGACAAACACACTTTGTTTTGGGCGGTTCTCACTACACAACAAATGCAGGGCAGGAAAAATGTACTAATGGGCTCAATAAACATCACAATAAGCTAGCCTTTTAGCTGTACTCACCCAACAACGGACATTCCCTGTCATATTTTTACATAAAAAGACAGGTACACGCCGACAATGTCCCCACTTCATAATAATAATATAATAAAAATGTATATGTAAACACTTATTACGCCTCTGTGTTTATACATTGGCTTATGCCCGCGCCAATACAACCAGGCGTTATCACCCCCGCCAGCCAAAATCAATACCCCCGCGCACTCTCTATACCCCACCTACCACCTAATAACAATAATTATATATATATATTGTCTTACTCCGGTGCCCTGCTACACCCCAACACAGACCCATGAGTCATCACCCCCACCAGCCAAAACCAATACCCCCCGCAAACTCAACACCAACACCAGAACACGCTCATCTTCCTCTATAAAACTCATACTAAGCGAATTTATCGATTTTTTAAATTTTCCTCTTTATCTCAAGAGTGCAGGATTTTATCGATTTTTATATATATGTTGTATATATATTGTATAAAGTAACAACACACTACCAGCACAATACAACAATTAAAATACCTACACACAACACACCAGACAAACCAAAAGCAATACCACCCACACCCGCCAGCTACACCCCAACACACACCCAGCCAAAACCAATACACTCTCCGTTAAAAACCCCACCGACCTCGCTCATCTTCCTCTATAAAACTCATACTAAACGAACTTATCGATTTTTTTTATATTTTCCTCTTTATCGATTTTTTTATGTCTGTTATATATATATATATATATATATATATATATATATATATATATATATATATATATATATATATATATATATATATATATATATATATATATATATATATATATATATATATATATATATATATATATATATATATATATATATATATATATATAATATATATATATATATATATATATATATATATATATATATATATATATATATATATATATATATATATATATATATATATATATATATATATATATATATATATATATATATATTTATATATATATATATATATATATATTTATATATATATATAATATATATATATATATATATATATATATATATATATATATATATATATATATATATATATATATATATATATATATATATATATATATATATATATATATATATATATATATATATATATATATATTTATATATATATATATATATAAATATATATATATATATATATATATATATATATATGTATATATATATATACTGAAGCACATTAAAAACGCACCACTTATATATACTGATGCCGAGAAGCTGGAAAAAAAAAGTGTGGGAATGGATTTTCCCCATGTTTGTCACGAGGTAGAGAATGGCTGCTGGAATGGAAAGTGCATGATTCAACCCACGGGTTTGTGTACACACTACATGAAAACAATGAAAGTTAAACGTGCAACACGATTCCCAACAGCTATGACCCTGAAAATGTGTACGCGTTGTGGCAGTATACTCGGTATGAAAAGACCGTTGAGACAAAACACCCAGTACATGTGCTTGAAATGCCACGACTATCTCAAAACGACCGCCAACGAGCCATTGGTATGTTGGAGACCGGAATGAGCTCGTGGGCCATTGCCAGAAGGATGAATTGCCACCACAGCACTATTGTACGTCTCAATGAACGTTACGGAACCACTGGCAGTGCCCGGGATAGACTTCGGAGTGGCCAACCACGAGTTACTACCCCTGTGCAGGATCGTCATATTGTGCTGAGTCACCTAAGGAATCGTTCTCTCCCGACAAGTCAAACAGCAAGAGCAATAGTGGGTGGACATGGGCAAGTCTCTTGAATGACAGTCATACGACGACTCAGAGATACAGGCCTTACTGCAAGACGACCTTATGTTGGGCCAAACTTGACTCACAGACATCGTCAGCAGCGCCTGCAATGGGCAGAGCAACATGTCAGATGGACTAGACTGCAGTGGAATGCTGTCCTATTCACAGACGAGAGCAGATTCACCATATCCTTTGCTGATTTGGCGACGGTGTGGAGAGCGCTTTGCAGATTGCTGTGTTCGTCAGCACAACCGATTTGAAGGTGGCAGTATTCTTATTTGGGAAGGATTCAGTTTTCACCATCGCTTGCCTCTTCACGTCTTCTGTGGAAATGTTAATGCTGTGACATATCGAGATGAGGTTCTGGATGCATTGGTTGCTCCTGCATTCACAAATTATCCAGACTTGCAGCTTCTCCAGCAGGATAACGCACGTGCGCACACCGCATGCATTACGCAGCAATATCTACAGCAGCAGAACATTGTGACGATTGATTGGCCTGCCCTATCACCAGACATGTCCCCTATAGAACATCTGTGGGACGAGCTTGGATGTAGAGACAGGCAAGGTTCTCCAGCTAATCTGCAACAGCTCGAAGCTGCTCTTATGCGTTAATGGGACTTGATTCCCCGGAAATTCCTTCAGAGACTTGTGCGTTCCATGCGGAGCCGCTACCAAGCTTGTTTGCAAGCACACGGTGGACATACCAGATACTGAGGATAGTGTGAATGAATTTTTTTATTGGTTGCATTTTTGGTTTTCTCCCTTGCCCGCATAGAATGCAATGAATTTCATAACAATCAAATGTACAAATTAATGACCAGCATGGATTCATAGGAAAATGAATAAAGATTCCAAATATGTAAACTTGTAAACACTTATATTTACATTTCACACTCTGTTCCTGGATTATACAGGTGGTGCGTTTTTAATGTGCTTCAGTATATATATATATATATATATATATATATATATATATATATATATAAATATATATATATATATATATATATATATATATATATATATATATATATATATATATATATATATATATATATATATATATATATATATATATATATATATATATATATATATATATATATATATATATATATATATATATATATATTATATATATATATATATATATATATATATATATATATATATATATATATATATATATATATATATATATATATATATATATATATATAATATATATATATATATATATATATATATATATATATATATATATATATATATATATATATATATATATATATATATATATATATATATATATATATATATACAATATATATATATAATATATATATATATATATATATATATATATATATATATACATACGAGGTCTGGTCAAAAAGTATCCGACTTTTTTATTTTTCGGGGGAAAAAATGATATACAGGAGGTTTCTCTGGTGGATACAGTGGAGAAGACCTTCCTGCGCATGCATGAATTTTTTCCCTCCCAAAGACAGCGTCAGTCGTCTGCAATTAGTGTATGCGCGAGCTGTGGTAGTAACAAGCCGTCGGATTTTTATTTGTCACGAAATGACGGAACGTTTTGAACAGCGGTATTGCATTAAATTTTGCCAAAAGCTCGGTGATACCCAAGTAGAAACAATTCGAAAGATTCAACAAGCTTTTGGCGATGAAGCTATGAGCATTACACAAATTAAGGAGTGGTACAACCGTTTCAAAGATGGCCGCACATCGGTGCATAGCGAGCCACGTTCCGGTAGACCAACAAGCCGAAACGACGTGGTCATTCACGAAGTGCGGACTTTGGTCATGCAGAACCGTCGTATCACCATCCGAGAACTTACACACGAGGTGGGGATAAGCCACGGTTCAGTACAATCCATATTGACGAAGGATTTGAACTTGCGGAGAGTGTGCGCTAAATTCGGACCTGTGGACAACGGGAACTTGGCAGCTGCATCACGACAATGCACCCACACATTCTTTGCATCTGATTCAGACTTTCTTGGCCAAACACAAGACTCCTCTCATTCGTCAGGCTCCATACTCTCCTGACATGGCTCCTTGCAATTTCTGGCTGTTCCCCAAGCTGAAAATATCACTGAAAGGGACCCGATTTGAGTCACGAGAAGACATTATGATAAATTCGACGGCCGAGCTATACTCCATTCCCAAAGAGGCCTACCTAAAAGTCTTCCAAGCATGGCGGGACCGCTGGGAAAAGTGTGTGCAGTCCCAAGGTGATTACTTTGAAGGGGATTAGGGTTTCAGACTTCCAGGTGAGTGATTGTATTTTTCCTGGCCAAAGGTCGGATACTTTTTGACCAGACCTCGTATATATATATATATATATATATATATATATATATATATATATATATATATATATATATATATATATATATATATATATATATATAATATATATATATATATATATATATATATATATATATATATATATATATATATATATATATATATATATATATATATATATATATATATATTGTATGAAGAAACAACACACTACCAGCACAATACAATAATTAAAATACCTACACCCGCCAGCTACATCCCAAATTGTACACACCCCCTCTTTCCATCTAACCGGTTACCTACACACAACACAACACAAAAACCAAAAAATCAACACCACCACACCCCGCTCATTAGCCATCTTCCTCTATAGAACGCATACATAAGCGAATTTATCGATTTTTTATATTTTCCTCTTTATCTCAATATTGTAGGTTTTTATCGATTTATATGTCCGTTGTCTACCTGTGTATGTATGTATGTATATGTATATATATATATATATATATATATATATATATATATATATATATATATATACATATATATATATATATATATATATATATTGTATGAAGAAACAACACAAGACCACCATAATACAACAACGCACAACAATTAAAATACGTACATAAAAAAACTCACACCTGCCAGCTACAACCCAAATTGTACACACCTCCCCCTTTCCCTCTAACATAACCGCCTTCCACTATATGATCCTGTTCATATAATGTTTGTTACCATAAAAATTGTACACACCTCCCTCTTGCCAATATGTGACCTTACTCGTATTTTTTTGTTACTGCTGTAACAAAACACTGTTATTTGAAAGCACATCACAGCCCTCTGATATACGAAGTGGCGTTAAACAAGGCTGTGTTCTGGCTCTGACCCTCTTCGGAATCTTCTTTGCCTTACTCTTGAAACATGCATTCAGAGATGCAACTGAAGGAATATGCCTTCACACTAGGTCAGATGGCCGTCTGTTTAATCTTTCAAGGCTGAAGGCAAAAACAAAAATCAGAAGGGTCACTATAAGAGACTTGTTGTTCGCTGATGATGCTGCAGTCGTCACTCAAAGCCAACAGGAGCTTCAGAGCTTGATGAATCGCTTCACTAAAGCATGCAAGGACTTTGGCCTCACAATAAGTCTAAAGTAAACGAATGTGCTGAGTCAGGATGTGGGTGCTGCACCAGTTATCACTATCGATAACTATGAATTGGCAGTGGTGCACCACTTCACATACCTAGGGTCTACCATCAATGACAAACTCTCACTGGATACAGAAATCGACAGCCGCATTGGCAAAGCTGCAGCTACCTTTGCCCGCCTCACATCGCGTGTTTGGGGAAACTCTAAACTCACAATGAAGACCAAAGCTGCGGTATATAATGCCTGCGTCACCAGCACACTCCTATATGGCAGTGAGACCTGGACGACCTATGCTAAGCAAGAAAGAAGGCTCAATACCTTCCATTTGCGGTGTCTACGCCGCATCCTCGGCATCTCGTAGAAAGATAAAGTGACAAATGTCGAGGTGTTGTCACGTGCTGGCCTTCAAAGTATGTATACGCTGCTTAGACAGCGCAGACTTTGCTGGCTTGGCCATGTTCGCCGCATGGAAGATGGTCGCATCCCAAAAGATATCTTCTACGGACAATTAGCAGATGGCAAGAGAACAGTTGGGCGACCACAGCTGAGGTTCAAAGATGTGTGCAAGAGAGATATGAGGGCACTGGACATGGATCCAGCAACATGGGAGGATGAAGCTGCCGATCGCACAAAGTGGCGATGCTATTTACGGCACCACCTCAGATTGGGCGAAGAGAGGCTCACACAAGAAGCAGAGGTGAGGAGAAAACGTCGAAAGGAGCACCAGGAAAATAAGCAGTTGAGGGCTGTCACCTCAGGGGCGCATTCCCATAGTCAGTTATGACTGAAGGGGCTATTATTATTATTATTATTATTATTATTATTATTATTATTATTATTATTATTATTATTTGAAAATAAAAATATATTTATTAACTAAATCTTTGTTATCTATGGTGGCTAAATATTGTCTACATGTATAAATTGTGTTGTAACACATGTTTTGTAAAGTACGTATAAATATATATCGTATAACTGTTGTAACACTTGTTTTGTAAAGTACGTATAAATATATTGTCTACATGTTGTATAAACAAACACACTACACGCCCGCCATTACTGAACGGAGTATTTCCTTATATAAAAGTCACGCGCATCCGCCACAATACGACCCGTAGCGTGCCTACTATACTATTACTAAAGTCACAAATGTGGAATTGATGACAAGAACCAGACAAATGCCAGTGGAACAAGAGTTGAGAAGAAGACGCTGGTGATTGATAGGACACACATTGAGGAAACCGTTGATAGCATTACAAGGCAGTCCTTGTTCTGGAATCCACAGAATGACTGGGAAAGAACTAAGGCTGACGCCATAACCTTTCAGCATCTGCAGCACATTTAGAAGACTGCGAAGTTCATTTTGTTGATTCTGAATGAAGTTATTTTACCGATTTTTGTTAGGTAGAAAAAAAAATTATCTTGGTTTTTTTTTTTTTTTAAAGGGATGTAATGTATTCTCTTCCCTGTCAAAGGGAAATGATCAAAAGACAAAAAATAATATCAATAAAATATAGTGTAGGCCCAATATTTTTTACACTTTATTATGTTTTCCAAATATAGCTGCAATTTTTGTGGGAAAAAGATGCACATTACATTGAGCGTCGTGCACTTTAGCGTAAAGGCCAGGAGCGCACGACTGTTATATAATTTATTGACTGCAACTTTGGTGGGAAAAAGTTTGTAACTGGCGTCCGTGCCGGCACGTCTGAGAGAATTTGATTTATGTGGGATGTAGGTCGTCCACGAGGGAGTTGTTAACTCGTTCGATTAATTCTCACTATCGTCCTTTCTCGGCCTTTTGGCTAAGATCAAATGTTGGTGCAGATCTAAGCCAGGGCCGAGATCAAACACATTTTACACAATAAAGTCAATAGACCTCATTTTGAGCCCCAGAAGGGGTAATTAAAAAAAAGGGGAGTTGTTATCTATTACGGCAAAAAGTTAACTATTGCAGATAAAAGTTAACAAATGCAGATAAAAGTATAAATATAATTTATGTCAAAAGCGAGTTTGGCTTTTATTTTTGTGAGTTAACATTCTCCCCCCCCCCCCCCCCCCCACCATCGTCACAAAACGTTACACAATATTTACCTTCTCTTCCCCCCCCCCCTTTTTTTCACTGCGTGATGTCATATGTGGACAACCATAAAGGACAAAAACACATACATTCGATTTGGAAATTTAAATTGACTATGTGCAATAATTGAACAAGGAGGTACGATGGAACGGTCGGGTATCGGTAACTGAACGTACACTGCTCAAAAAAAGTTAAAGGCCACTTTCAATTTTTAGGTCATTTCAACTAAGCTGTTTTTTTTTTTTTTAAACCTGAACACTCAGTCAAAAAAGTTTTGCTGCATTTTGTTGCATGCTTAAACAATGTTTGTTAATCTGACAATAAATCAAATCTGTATTACGTGTGTGTACCTCCATGGTCAATCAAATGTACGTGGTGGAAAGGGAAATAATGCATGTTTGAAAATGCTTCCTATGGCAAAGCCTGTTGATAACATTGCTGAAATTTGCTTTTCACGTGCAAGTCGTGACTATAGTGAACACATGTCACCCACTTTTCGGAAGGAACGGGCAATGGGTATGTTTGTAACATTTACCATTTTAGCCATGGCTCAGCGAAGACGCTTGACCAATGTTGACAGATGGAGAGCGATGGTATGGCTGCAGGATGATGTAGGGCTGCGAGAAGTTGCTAGGAGATTAGGAGTTGCCCACTCTGTCATACAAACTCTGCGTGATCGTTATAATGCAACCGGCAGTGTCGCAGAACAACGCAGGTCAGGACGTCCAAGGTCTACCACAAGACGGCAAGACACATTTGTTGTTGTATTGGTTCTCAGACAAAGAACAATCACTGCCAGTGCCATCAGGACGCAACTGCGAGCAGCCACCAACGTAATCGTCAGTGACCAAACCATACGAAACCGACTGAGAGATGCAGATCTGCATGCAAGGCGACCTGTCATCCGACCTGTCTTGGCTCCAGCTCATCGCGCAGCTCGTCTGGCTTGGGCTCGGCGTCATGTGACCTGGACAAGGCATCAGTGGAGCAGAGTTCTGTTCACAGATGAATCCCGTTTCACCAGATCATTCACAGATGGCAGAAATCGTGTCTGGAGGCGCCCAAGAGAACGCTATCATGATGCCAACGTCCTTGAACATGATCGCTATGGCGGTGGATCAGTAATGGTGTGGGGCGGAATTAGTGTGACCTCCAGAACACCCTTGTATCGAGTGCATGGTACGTTGAATGGTTTGGCCTACAGAAATGACATCTTACAGCCGCTTGCTCTTACGGCACTTCAGGCTCTAGGACCTGATTCTATCCTGCAGGACGACAATGCCCGACCACATAGAGCTGGGGTCGTGAACGACTTCCTACAACAGCAACATGTCACCCGCTTAGACTGGCCAGCTTACTCTCCTGATCTCAGTCCGATAGAACATGTATGGGATGTGCTAGGACGTAGACTTAGAGAAAATCATCCACCTGCTACTGACCTCAATCAGTTGTTCCTCTTCCTGGAGCAGGAGTGGCAAGCGATCCCACAAATGACTCTAAGAACTCTTGTCTTATCAATGAGGCAAAGGTGCAGTGAATGCATTCAAGCTCATGGTGGACACACTCGATTTTGAATCATGTTAACTTTTGTTTAATGATTCTGAATTTTCGAAAAGGGAGGTAAGACGATTGACATCGATTTTCTTACTAATTAAATCATTTGTTTTTCTTCATTTTAGTGTCAATGTAATGTGCAATGAAAACCGTTTATGATATGTGAGTTTCATAATTGTATCTTTATTTTTTTTTTAAACTGCAGATGAATTTGTAAGTGGCCTTTCAATTTTTTTGAGCAGTATATTATCTGGAATTAAAGGCACTGTAATGTTATGATGTATGCATATATACGTTACTACGTCCTCTTCACAGGCACACATAAGTTTCACAATGCACAAAGTAAAGCGTGATCAGTTTGCAGCCATCTTTATTTACAGAATGCTCGTACATGTCTAGTTTCGTATTTTAATGTATTATATTACAATGTGTAGTTTCGCATTTTAATGTATTATATTACATCTCCCCTTTTTTGAAGAAAAAAAAAAGTTGGGAAAAACTATTACACGAAATGTGTCATGTGAGAAAGGATAAGTATGTGTAATGTTCAGTGTGAGCATATATGTTACTGTCTGTATCGGCTGGGAGGTGTCACTGTACGGCCAGAACGAGTGGTGTAAAGGGCTGGTGGTTCTATGGAAGTCCCTGGTTTAGCTTGAGTTGGTTGTGATTTCGTCCTTGGTGGTTGTTGGTTTTGTGGGGTACCAAGGTCTGGAGTTACTGCATTGCCTGTTGAAAGCATGGGAATTCTCTTCTCTGTTGTATTCTGTGGGATTTCTCTGATGTCCACTCTGTTTCGCCTCAGGAGGTTGTTGCTGCTGTCTGGTCTTAAGGTATAGCTCCTGGGTTCAAGGTTTCTTGAAATGATTGTTGCTTTTGACCATGTGCCATTGTTGTGGTTGTAGGTAGTCACATGCTGACCAGGATATAATGGTGGTAAGTCTTTAGCACATTTGTCATAGTTGGACTTCTGAACCTGCTGACGATGCTGAAGTTGATCATATGTGCTGTCTTTATGTTGTGGACGGAAGTGGACCTTAGATGGTAGAAGGCCTTTAATTCTTCTATCAAACATGAGTTCTGCTGGACTGTCAATCTTACTGTCTATTGGTGTTGTTCTCCATCTCAAGAGTGCTAGGTGTACATCCTCTGTTCTTGTTTTCTTCATGACTGACTTGATAGTTTGTATTTGTCTCTCAATGAAACCATTAGATTTAGGGTATCTAGGCGATGATGTTGTGTGTTTGATCTTCCAGTCCTTAGTGAAATTTCTGTATGCTTGACCTGATAAATGTGGACCGTTGTCAGATCTAATTTCATCTGGGATGCCATATATGCTGCAACACTTCTTCGTAACCAACGGGCTGATCACCCGTTTGCCAGTCACTTCGATTACGGAAACAACAGCAAATGGATTGATTTGCCGTTGCCCTAAAGACGCCAATAGGCGTGATGGGAATCAATGGCAAAGAAAACCTATCTGCTGTTGCCCTAAGACGCCACTAGGCGTAATGGCCACTGACTGCTTTGACGGTCGGTGGCTAAGGACGGAAGAAGAAGAAGAACTTCTTCGTAATGTCTGCAATAACAGCTGATGGTGAGGGTTGTGGAAGTTTCTCAATGATGGGAAATTTGCTGTAATAATCAGCAATGATAAGGTAGTCATTACTGTCGATGGAGAAAAAATCAGTCCCTATGATGCTCCAAGGGCTCAATGGTATGTCTGACGGTATGAGAGGTTCTCTGCACTGCCTATTGACATGTTCTTGGCTAATTGAACAGTTTTTACATAGTGTTTCTATGTCCTTGTTTATCTGTGGCCAGTAAACATCTTTCTTTGCTCTCAGTTGTGTCTTCGCAATACCAAGGTGACTATTATGGAGCTGTTTAAGGATGATATCGCGTTGTGTTTCTGGTATAATAATGCGATCTCCTTTAAGGATCAGACCATCTTCGATGCTTAACTCGTCCCTCATAGAGTAGTATGGACGGATGTGTGTTGGAACTTCCCTGATAGAGCTTGGCCATCCATGGTATATCAGTTCTTTGAGAGATTTAAGAATAGGATCTCTCATTGTGTCTTCCCTGATGTGTTCAAGCCGATTATCGCTAAACTTGACAAAATCAACTTTGATGTTTGGGGTAAGATCTGCTATCTTGTTGAGGTTTGGTAGTCTGCTGAGAGCATCTGCAAGACCTATATCCTCTCCTGGGATATACTGAATATTAAAATCATAACCTTGTGTTTCCAATAACAGAGCTTGTAGTCGTGGTGGTGCTGAAGCTATTGGTTTTTTATGAATCATCTCAAGTGGCTTGTGATCTGAGAGAATTGTAAATGGGCGGTTGAAAAGAAATGTGTGGAAGCGTTTGATTCCAAAACGTACAGCTAGCATTTCTCTTTCAATGTTTGCAAGTTTCTTTTCGCCAGAACTTAATGATTTGCTTGCGTAAGCTACAGGACGAAGTTCTTTGGCATAGTGTCCTTCAGGATTTTTGTCTGGTTGCAAAAGTGCTGCTCCTAGGCCTTTCAGACTGGAATCAACCATGTCATAAGTTTTTTCATATAAAAAAGTGGGTGCTTGCATATCATAGTATTTCAAGCATGCATCAGATGATATGAGGGTCTTCAAATGGTTGAATATGTGTTGGTAGTCTTCTGACCATTCATACGGAGTTTCATTCTGCAGTAGAGATCGCAAAGGTTCTGCAGCAGCTGACAAATTTGGTATGAATTGTGCTAAGAAGTTGACAGCACCTAAGAATTGCTGCAGTTCCTTCTTTGTAGCTGGTGTTGGCATGTCATGAATATCTTCAACCTTTTTAGGGTCTGGTTTTACACCATTCTGGGTGTGCAGCAATCCAAAAAAATGTATCTCCGTTGCCTTAATTGTACACTTTTTGCTGTTGAATGTTAGCCCATTGGCCTGTGCTACATGCATCAAGTTAATCAAGTTACGGTCATGTTCATGTTCTGACCTGCCACAGACTACAATGTCGTCCGCAATAGCCACTGTGCCAGAACATTGCTCAACAATGTTGTCAATCTTCTGTTGAAAGATGTCTTGTGATACATTCAAACCAAATGGGAGTCTCTTGAAACAATATCTGCCGAATGGTGTTCGAAAAGTTGTAAGGGGTTGACTTTCCTCTGCTATCTCAACACTCCAGTATCCGTGCACAGCATCTAGTTTAGAAAAATATCTGGCATTGTGGAATCTGTGAGTTATCTCTTCCACTGTATGCATTTTGTGTGGACAGCGCTTTAGACTGTTGTTTAAATGTTTTGGGTCAAGGCAAACCCGAAGGGAACCATCCTGTTTCAAAACAGTTGTGATACTACTACACCAATCAGAATGCTCTTCAACCTTTCTAATAATGTCATTCTACACCATCTTTTCTAGTTCTATGGCAAGTTTCTGTTTAACATGTATAGGATACTTTCTAGGTGGGTCTATCTTTGGTTCAGCGTTGTCTTTTAAAAAAAAATCTTGCATTTCCCTATGGAAGTTTGTGGGGTTAATCTTTGGTTCAATTCTAGGTCTATCTTTGGTTCAATTCAGCGTTTTTAAAAAAAAAAAAAATCAAACTGTTCTGGGAATCGCTGTTTAAGGTCGTCTACTCCAGTGATGTGTAGAGCAAGATGTTCTTTTTTGTCAGCTTTAATGTTGTTAATAGTTACCACACTCAGCTCTTCGCACATTGGTAAACCCAAGATTGCAGGTCCTTCAACATCTACCAAGTAAAATGTTGACGATGTCCATTCAGAGTCTCTGTATGAACATTCAAGTGTTACTGCTCCGAAACAGTCTACATTTGTTCCATTGTAAGCTCTTAGCTTTGTCTTGCCACTCCTACTTTTTACATCTCTTGTGGGAAATCCTTGCTCATCCACCTTGTCAGGCATGATCTGCCTGAATATTCTTAAGGGTAAAGTGTTTCCTTGGGCACCTGTGTCTATCTTGAAACGAATATATCTTTCTTTGTGCATTTTAATCCCTGGTATTCTGAATTGTACCTTGCAGAAAGCCTGCGTTCTATTTGATTCGTTACTGAAAGTTAGTACCTTCACAATGTCAAAAGTGGAAGGATCACTTTCTTCACTGGAGTCAAAGTCCTCAGTCATCATAGAATGTGTTTGTTTTGATGACTCTCTGCTGTGAATTTTGTGTTGAGCACTGTCTTGTTTCCTCTTGAAACAAAATTTTGTCCAGTGGCCCCTCTTTCTGCAGTAATGACATGTAGAGTCTTTAGCTGGACAGTGGTTTTGTATGTGGTTTAGGCCACAACATTTACACATAGCACCTCTGCTTGTGTTGTGTTTTCCTTGTTGCTTAATACCAGTTGCTTTGTTGTGTTTAGGTTTATAGCTTTTTACTGCATCCACCTGGGCTGCTACTGTACCTTGCTGAATTTGTTTAATGTTTAGTGTTTGTGCCTCGTGTTTCCTGCCTTCATCCAGAAGTTGTTGTAAAGTTAGTGTATCACTCTGGCTCAGTAGCCATTTCTGGAACTCTGGCATTGGTGTGCTAAGAAGGATCTGTTCAATAATTCGCTCTTTTTCTTCTTTGCTAAATTTACATACACTTGTTTTCTCCTTAATGCGAGTGAAGAAATCGTCTAGACTTTCATCAGGTTTCTGTCGCAGGTGGTGAAGTTCTAATCTTGCCGCTCTAAAGTTTGTGTGCTTTATGATCAGACGTTTTTCAAATTCGTCCAATATGGCTACGGGGTCGGTTGCCGACTCAACGGGCATGGCGGTAGCAAAACTATTGTAGATTTTCAAACCTTCATCGTCCAATGCTTCTAGAATATATGGAGTTAATGCTTGACCCTCCAGACCAGTGGTCTTGGAGTAGAGATCTATGCGTTGGCGCCATAATAGGAAAGCTTCACTTTTATCATCTCGACCGGCAAATCGCATTTGGGGTGCGCTGCAGTAGTGTTTAGCCGCCATGGTTGACCTCAACGACGAAAGTTAGCCGAACAAACTGTACTAACGTGTTATCGTGTAGCTTCTTGCGTCGGTCCGGTATCGGCCGCTGCCACCATGTAATGTTATGATGTATGCATATATACGTTACTACGTCCTCTTCACAGACACACATAAGTTTCACAATGCACAAAGTAAAGCATGATCAGTTTGCAGCCATCTTTATTTACAGAATGCTCGTAGATGTGTAGTTTCGTATTTTAATGTATTATATTACAATGTGTAGTTTCGCATTTTAATGTATTATATTACAGGCACTATATATGCTAATTATAACCCACCAGTGGTTAAACGGAATATTTTCTTCATTTAAAAAAAAATGCACAGTAGCGCTAGATAAAAATCTAAAAGCATATAAGCCAGGCGTCTGCAACCAGGCGATCCCGATCTACCGGTAGATCCCAGTTACGATTTGGTAGATCTTTAGACGACTGTGACCACACACACGCACACACATACACAAACTTTTCACTAGGAAAATTTCGAACTTGTACTCTCCCGCCAGAATTTAAAATCGCGGAGTCCCCGGGATCAAAGGTACTTTTCCCGCATTCCCAATGAAATCTCACGAGCTGGGTACTAAAATATATTCGTGAACTGCATGAGATAAGAAAGCGATCTTTTCTTTGTAAGGTTCATCATTCCCCTCCCCCTATCCACTTAAAATTACACACACACCCTCCCACCCACTAAAAGCTCCTGGGTTGCCGACCCCTGATATAAGGCATTCAAAGCTCCAACAAAAACACGTCAAGTACCAGTGAAATTCAACATTCTAAGCAACAAGAAACTTCTCAGACAAAAACGGGGAAGCAGTTTTGTAGAATATAATTTTGTTACTTATTTATGAAGAAAAATATCACGTCCAGCCTCTGATGGGTTATAGTTAGGATATATAGTGTGGCTAATTTTAAAATAATATGTTCGATTGCTGATACCTAATTATGGTATCATTTCGCCTTTCCAATTAGCGTATATGTAGTAAATTAAAAAGATGTCAAATTGTGGGGATGTGCGTGTTTTTTCCCCTTTGTCCCACAAAGGTAGTCGCTCATATTGTTGACTCCGTTTTATGGTTGAGTACAGTTTATACTGGTGAAGAGGTAGCTTAAAACGCGAATGGTTAAAATGAACGAATGTCAACAATATTCTTCAAACGAACTTCAACAAGTAGTGTTGAACTGGGTGAACTGGGCAAGTACTGGCAGTACATAAGTCGGTGATGACTGTACATAGATTTTATTCAACATGACACATACGGAGTGGACAAGACTAACATCGTCACAGGCGCAAAGATCATACATCAGCATAATGGTAATTACTTTTAAAGTTCCTGAAGATTCTCTACCAATAAAGTCCTCTGACTCAAGTGACTAAGGATCACAAAAACTGTTACCGTATAATATTCTTCTCATTCAAGTCCATTGACCTTCCTTCAAGGACGTCTATCATGGTAACGTATTCATACTCCAGGATAAAATCTTCCATATCATACTTCACAATCCCATACGTTCTCCAAAACATAACGTTAGATAGCATATAGTTTCAAACAAAGTCATACACGATAATACGAACAGGTTAGAGATTCCAGTTGACTAACCTCTCCCATTCTATGCCACGCTTCTGGCATTGTTGAATGTACGGCATATAAAATATGAAGCATACGAATAAATAAACTGGTTTACACGTAGGTATTATTCCTCTACGGTAATCTAATATGACCACCGACTCCGTCTGTCCATTCTAGGAAATTACATGCTAAGATGACTTCCCGCTAGACTACAACTGGGAGCGGCCTGATACTTTAGTTTACGGCAATAAATATACAAATATAACCGGGGCGACACTTACATGATCCTTCCATCATTGGCTTCGTCAAGAATACCAATTGAATCAATATAACATACTGGCTTATACAAAACTGCCAGAAAATTCCAATAATCTATATCTCGGACATAACAAAGTCCGCACTGCCCCGTTCAAAACATGACGTCACAATCCCCAAACTAGGTTACCCGTGCGTCCAAAGCAACTCACACTGCATTGTGCACGTCAGTGCGTGAATCAATCGAACGCACAAATAATAAAATATATAAAGACTGGTGCGTACATTTGGCAGGACCGAAGACTACCCCCTTAGGTAATAAATGTACGTAACAGCTCCCTTATCACCTCCCCTTAAAAAAAATTAATTCTATTAATTTTTTTGAACTTAATACCCGAGAGAGGTGAGTCAAAACTACCACAAGATATGAAATGCATAAAGTTATATCATATTAAGAAAAGAATATTAAACGAAATCAATATAACTAAATGATAGTATGCATTAAAGCACACATCCACAATCGACCTACTTTGGAACGATGTGGTAATATTCGAAGTAAAAACAAGTTTGAAAATGAAAAATGAAAAAAAACCATAAAAAAAAAAGATGATAATAAAATTCAACTAAGTTTTCAACAAAATTTGAAACATATGATTTCAAAAATGAAAATGAACAGCAACACTGATGATGATCAATGACAAGAGAATCAATGAAACAGAAAAATTGAAAATACAATGTGCAAAAATGAAGCAATGCAAAATTAAACACTTTAAGAATCAACACACTTAATGTTTTCTAACACTAGTACGGTTGACTAGTGATCTAACAGTGAGATATCATAACTAAGACCCGTGAATGTAGGTGTTACGTGACAACTAAGAAAGTTAGTATGTGTGTGATCCATAATCAATTAAATAGATTAAATTGAATTAATCTAATTTATATATTCCTTAATTACTAACAAATAACCAGTTACTAATATATTCTAAATAATTACAATATCACTATCAATATGTCAATGTTCAGTTTCGACTAGTTAGTAATCGACGAGACAATGTTCTCAATGTTCCATACACGATAAAATATTTGCTCAAACACGATATGTAGTGTAATATGTTCCATAGGAATAACAAATGTATATTTGTCGCTCTTAACAATGTTACCATACTAATAAAAAATGTTACTATAGTATCAATGTTCACGTAGTAATAAAATGTTACCATAGTATCAATAACAATGTACAAAGTTATTCATGTTATCGGTGAGGATGTTCCAACATCTGGAAGTGGTTTAGTTTCGACACGTTCACTTGGGCATCTTGATAGACAGTCTGCGAACACATTCTGCACTCCAGGAATAGCTCGTATCTCAAAATGGAACGGTTGAAGTGCTATAGCGTAACGCGCTGACTTTGATGACTTAACGTTCCCTGTATTCAGTGCGGTAAGAGCTTTCTGGTCAGACTCCACCACAAAGTGTGAGCCGAGAAGGTAACGTTCCAGTTTTGTGATTGCCCAGACAAGAGCAAGGAGCTCTTTATCCAGAACGGAATATTTCGTCTCGCTCGGCGTGAGCTTTCTGGATACGTACATAACCGGAAATAAGGTGCCGTTATATTCCTGCATCAAAACTGCAGCAATAGCGTAAGAACTTGCATCACTGCGGAGAATGAAGGTGAGATTTTTGTCAGGCAACCTCAAAAAAGGTGCATTTGAAAAAAATTGTTTTATATAGTCTAACGCCGTTTGGTGATCCTGCGACCACTTTATTACATTAGATGTGCCTTTCTTCAGTAGAGACGAAAAAGGTGCAGTTATAGTAGACAAATGAGGGATGAATTTTGAATAGAACTGTATTAGTCCTAAAAGCGACCTAACTTTTTTTTTTTTTTGTCTTAGGTGCTGAGATGTTTAAAATTTTAGAGACGTTACTGTCTTCTGTATACATGAAACCATGACCTATGCGGTGACCCAGAAATGAGATGTCATGAAAACCGACAAAAGCCTTTGAAGGTTTCGCTGTTAAGTTATAATCCCGTAAGGTAGAAAGTAAAGATTTTAAACCCTGAATATGTTCATCCCAAGAGTCACTGAAAAGACAGATGTCATCTATATAAGTAATGACATCGGGACGATGAGACAATATGCGGCGCATCATGCGTACAAAGGTAGCTGGCGCATTCATTAACCCGAATGGCATAAAATTCCATTGAAAAAGACCCCGTGGTGTCGAGAAAGCGGTGAATGGCTTTGCTTTAGGAGTGAGTGGCACTTGCCAATATCCCTTTGAAAGGTCAAATTTCGAAAAGAATGTAGCATGAGATAATCTCTCCAATAAGTCATCTAAAAGAGGTAATGGTTCCGCATCGAATTTTGTAACTTTGTTTAATTTCCTGTAATCTACGCAAAGACGTATATTGTTGTCTTTCTTCCTAATGATTACCATGGAAGAAGAATATGGTGATGAAGATGGTTCAATTATATTTAATTGGAGCATCTCATCCAATTCCTTATCAACCTTATCACGAAAGTGTAAAGGAATAGGATATGGGCGAACTCGAATAGGCGTATCGTCAGTCAGAATAATGTCATGTTGGATGACTGACGTATGACCTGGGATGTCAGTGAGGACATCCTCATACGAGTGTAGAATATTAGAGACTTGCTGACGTTGATCAGCCGAAAGAGTAGATGAGATCGTAACATCATTCCATTTCTCAGTGGAATGGAGTGGTACAACTGGTATTGGTAGTTGTACATCATCGAAAGAAGATTCTTCTTCTTGGATGACTGACAAACTAGAATAGTGTTGAATAGGAGGTGTAGGATCGTCAGTTGCCTGAAACACTGACTGTAGATAATCAGGACGTGAGTAATACTCCTTCAACATGTTAATGTGGAAGGTTTTATGTTTACCATTAACATCAACGATGTAGTCGACATCGGATATTCTTGAGATGATCCTGAAAGGACCTCTCCAGGTAATTAAAAGACGATTGTTATGCGCAGGTAGTAAGACAAAAGCTTCATCACCAGGTATGAGCTGGCGAAGACGTCTATACTTGTTTGCAAATAGACGAGCTTTTTCTTTGGCTTGTTCAGATGATGCAGTAGCTAGTCTACAAGCATCTATGATTCTCTTTCTCAGAGAGATCACATACTCATAAGAGGATTGAGTTTCCTCTTCAATATTCTCGTCAACCAATAAGTCGTGGATTAACGACATCGGACCGCGTGGTTGCATGCCAAAAACAAGCTGGAATGGAGAAAACCCCGTTGCTTGATTTTGTACTTCGCGATACGCAAAGAGACAAGCGGGTAGGACCCGATCCCAGTCTTGGGGATGGTCTTGAGTCATCTTACCCAACAACTGCTTGAGTGTCCTATTGAGACGCTCAATTAACCCATTTGACATCGGATGATAAATAGAACTAAGAGATCTGTCTATACCTAATGTCTTCATAACTTGAGACATGGATTCAGAAATGAACTGAACCCCATGATCCGACAAGATTTTCCGTGGAAAACCAATGCGTGAGAAGATTAACATCAATGCCTCTGCTACACTGGCAGATGAAGTGTTCTTGAGAGGGATGGCCTCAGGCCAACGAGTGCACATATCAATGCACGTAAGGATATGCGTATGCCCTCTAGCAGATGGAAGCATCGGACCAATAATGTCAATAGCCATTTTATCAAATGGTCTAATCGGGATGTCCGCAGCTTGAATAGGAGCCGCATGAAATGGACCCCGTACCTTAACTTCCTGACATATCAAACAGGACCGACAATAGAGAGTGATGTCCCTATGGACGCCTGGCCAGTAGAATGCCGAAAGCACTCTGGATTTGGTACGCGAAAAACCCATATGGCCCGCACATTGCGAGTCATGCGCATGTCGTAATATACGAGATCTCATAGAGGATGGGACTAAGATCTGATAACATAAGGATGAATCCTTTTCCCGTATTACTCTCACCAAAATCCCATTTTTAAGTATAAAGTCATGTCTAGATTTTGCAAGTTTGTTGCTTGTATTCTTTTTGTTAACATACTGAAAAATTTTTTTTAATGAATCATCATTCTTTTGCAATGTTGCAAACAACTCCCGTGAAATAGGAGCATCATCATCACAAGTGGTATGAACTGTAGGTTCAATAGGTGTATCATGCGACATATTAGTAGCTTGCGCTCTAGTCACTACTGCATTTGCAGTTTGAATATGTCGCTCTTCCCATTCAGCAATTTGCTGTGGTGTACACTCTTTAATACCATGTATGCGACCAAGTATTAAATCACAAATTGGATTCGGAAGAAGACATGCTTGGATCTTTCCTGAAAAAAAAATGGTGTATTAAGATCAATAATAGCAGTGGGAAATGTTTCGACGGTGCCACCAAAAGTCACACACTTGACAACCCTGCCCGTGGCACAACTTGGGTTGATCAGCGAAGTCCGGACGCCCACAGTGCTACAACCTGAGTCAAATAGGAGAGAGCATGAAATATTGTTAACAAATCCCTTGTTAAACTTAAGAGAGCCCTGTCCCTGGTGTACTGACGCAGCAGTGGCCGTACAGACTGCAGGTAGACTAGGCAAGGTATGTCCGCAACGCAGCGTCGTGATCGCCTTAGGCTGGAAAAGAGTCGAGCATTCTGGACAGTCTTTCACCTGGGTACAATCAAGAGAACAAGACATAGCATTGTGAGTTTCAGCTACTTTACCCTGTTCAATGTTAGCCTGTGTATCAATTAAAGAGACATTAGAATGTCTACCTGTATTACTCGACGATCTATCTCGTCGGCGCGATCGATTGTGATTATTTGCATTAAAATTGCTACAATTGTCATTTCTGCTAGAGTTAAAATTTGGATGAGTCCGATAATTTGTATAATTAAAGTTATGATGTTCTTTAAAATTTTTATTCCAAGAACCTTGTCTGTTTTGTGGACCCTGAGATCTTGATCTCCAGTTTTGTTTATTATAATGTCCTTGATTATTTTTAAAATTATTGTTACCAAAATCTTGTGATCTGTGAGTTTGGTTCCAAGAAACATTAAATGGAGCAGATTGTTGAAATTGCTTCCCTTTGTAAAAGTTATCATTGTTAAAATTGTAATTATTTCCCTTATTGACATACCTGTCAGCACTAAAGGAACGATTTCGTGAAAAATTGTTTTGTTGTGCTGCAAAAGCAACAGGCAATTCATTCTTAATCTGTGCGTTACTTAGATCCATGTTTGGGTGAGCAGTACAAAAATTTTTTGCATGTTCTTCTAAGTCTTTTATTGATAAAGGTTTCCGTTCTTGCAAAAATGCGAGAAATGTAGGATTTACAGACGATAGTACCTTATCGCGCATCAGTAAATCGAAGAGACCTTCATATGACTTTTCAATTTTGGATAATTCAATCCATCTTTCTAGTGTTAGTCGTATTTGTGACAGAAAATCATTGAAATTTCTGCTAGATTGGGGTAGTAATGTATGAAATCTTAAACGATATTCGTCTTCTGTCATTTGGAATTTTTGCAGAAGTGCTGCTCTAAGAGCATTATAGTCATTTTTCTCACCAATGCTGGTGGTATGATAAACTGCTAATGCATCCCCTGTAAGTAATCTGGATAAATATGTACAGTATAGCGCTTTATCCACGTTATAAGATCCACAAGTGGCCTCAAACCTATCTAGGAAGAATATTACGTCATCAGACGGGGGATTAAATTTTGGTAATTTAAGGTGAATTTCCTTAAAATAATCATGTCTGGATGGAGTTTGGCTTTCAAAAGTTCTCTGAGAATTAGCTTCCTGAGTAAACCTAATTCTCTCATATTCTGACTCTGCTAATTTCAGTTCATGCTGTCGTTTTTTTTCATTCTCTTCCATCTCAAGCTGAAGTCGTTTTACATTTTGTTCAGCTATTAATCTCCTATCTTCCATTTCTTTTTGTTTCTGTTCCATTTCCTTTTGAACTCGTTTCTCTTCTAATTCAGCGGCTAATCTCATTTTTTTCTCCTCTTCCTCAGCTATAAATTTCCTCTTCTTTTCATGTTCCTCAGCATCAATCCGTTTTTGATCTGCCTCAAATTTCATCTTCTTCTCTTGTTCCTCAGCCTCAAATTTCATCTTCTTCTCTTGTTCCTCAGCCTCAATCCGTTTTTGATCTGCCTCAAATTGAAGTTTTTCTAGTCTTAAAGTTTCTAACTTTCTCTGTTCGGCTTCTATTTCTTGAGCTTTCCTATATTCTGCAAGTGCAAATGTTTTTGCTTCATCAGGAGCCATCTGAAGAGCTTTTGCTTGCTTAATGAAATAATCTAGTGAATACATTATGCTTTATAAGTAGTCACAATACTCTTGATTTATAAAAATGATAATTAATCAATATAAATTAATTAACCTTGTTACTATAACAAGTGTTCTTCGTTCCTGTCCTTAGAACGGTATAATGTTATCATATAATTATTAAATATGTTATTAATCAATAAATTTATGTAATCAAATGTCATGAAATGAACAACGAGAAAGACAATAGAAACATAACCGACAAGACATGATAAACTGGACGGGTGAACACAATCGTAGAAATCAAAAAAAAAAAAATAAAAATGTATAACTAAAATAGAATATCGTAAAAATATACGACGATAACTACGATCAGATAATTAACAGTACAATTGACAACACAGTGTAAAAACATAGGTTTTGTAAAAAACTGAACGACAGGAAAGGTGAGATGGACGCAAAATACAAACAAAATTCATCATAAAACTAAATTACGAATAAAAATAACTACGAGAACAACAATAAAAACTTGACGGAACAGCTAAACAGATACTATTATAAGGGACAATTAGCGATCGGAACTTCGGCAAGGTTTCTAGCCTTGTACCGGAACTATCGCTCAATTGAAACTTACAAGTTGAGCCCTACAGAACGTCTGACGAAGAGCCCGAATTGGCTTCGAGATGGATCTCGTTCGTCAGATCAACCTCCCTACCTCCCACGACAAATGAACAACATATAACATATAACAAGGAAAATATAAATATGGACATAATTATTTAAGGCACAGCTAAACGTAATAAAGGGTACAACGACAACACGTTATACTCATCTCGCGTGCAGGAAAAAAAAACCAATGTGCCTCGTCTCCGTGTATGTACGTGTGAGGATAAAATACTTCGTTCTGAGTTATTAGACCACAGCTTGCACGTAATAGTGACAAAGAGATGATCCCAAGATGTTGTCGCCTTGAAAGTTCAGATCTTCAGATGATCCCAAGATGTTGTCGCCTTGAAAGTTCAGATCTTCCATTAATGATAATTGTATTGGGTACGTTTCCTGTGAAATTCTTGATTTCAAAACCAGACTGGCACACCAATTACTGTTGACTCCGTTTTATGGTTGAGTACAGTTTATACTGGTGAAGAGGTAGCTTAAAACGCGAATGGTTAAAATGAACGAATGTCAACAATATTCTTCAAACGAACTTCAACAAGTAGTGTTGAACTGGGTGAACTGGGCAAGTACTGGCAGTACATAAGTCGGTGATGACTGTACATAGATTTTATTCAACATGACACATACGGAGTGGACAAGACTAACATCGTCACAGGCGCAAAGATCATACATCAGCATAATGGTAATTACTTTTAAAGTTCCTGAAGATTCTCTACCAATAAAGTCCTCTGACTCAAGTGACTAAGGATCACAAAAAACTGTTACCGTATAATATTCTTCTCATTCAAGTCCATTGACCTTCCTTCAAGGACGTCTATCATGGTAACGTATTCATACTCCAGGATAAAATCTTCCATATCATACTTCACAATCCCATACGTTCTCCAAAACATAACGTTAGATAGCATATAGTTTCAAACAAAGTCATACACGATAATACGAACAGGTTAGAGATTCCAGTTGACTAACCTCTCCCATTCTATGCCACGCTTCTGGCATTGTTGAATGTACGGCATATAAAATATGAAGCATACGAATAAATAAACTGGTTTACACGTAGGTATTATTCCTCTACGGTAATCTAATATGACCACCGACTCCGTCTGTCCATTCTAGGAAATTACATGCTAAGATGACTTCCCGCTAGACTACAACTGGGAGCGGCCTGATACTTTAGTTTACGGCAATAAATATACAAATATAACCGGGGCGACACTTACATGATCCTTCCATCATTGGCTTCGTCAAGAATACCAATTGAATCAATATAACATACTGGCTTATACAAAACTGCCAGAAAATTCCAATAATCTATATCTCGGACATAACAAAGTCCGCACTGCCCCGTTCAAAACATGACGTCACAATCCCCAAACTAGGTTACCCGTGCGTCCAAAGCAACTCACACTGCATTGTGCACGTCAGTGCGTGAATCAATCGAACGCACAAATAATAAAATATATAAAGACTGGTGCGTACGTAACAGGCAGTCAATTTGTCAGATTCTCAGTCCATGCTTCGAATGCTTCGAATGGTTCAAAATAGTTGGCTACGGCATGAATGGAAAACATTCACAGAACCTTCGAATCTGCAGGAGCTGGTGTGGATCTACTGTCCTGGTCATGCAGGGGTACGCGGTAATGAGAGAGCTGACAGAATATCATCAAGAGCACCAACAGTGGGGACACTGGATATGGATAAGGGTGAGACACTTAGAACAATTAATGATCGCCTGTTAGAGAATGACACTACAACAGATGAATCATCAAGGTTAAGACTGTTGGAATTTGGCATCAAACGTAGGGCCAGCAGAGACTGGCGTATGAGAGGCGTATCCATCATGTATACAACCATCGATCTAGAATGAAAAAAAAAAAACGAAATAAATAAACAAACAAATTGTAATACTAGGAGAAAGGACAAGAAAAAAACCTACGTTGCGGTCACAAGGCCTTCGTCAGGGACAGACAAAAAAAAATTGTCAATGAGAAACTGTTGAAAGTCTTGGCAGGGTGTAGATGCCTCATTAAAAGACTCGAAGGCAGTGTAACAGACAATAGAAATGGCAGGCAGAGGGCTACAGATCATAGACCAAAGCAGGCTCCTGGGAAAATTCACACTGTGGTGCCTCCAGTTCATGTTGATACCTAAGTTGCTGTGGCCACTGCTTATATATGAAATAAGCACATGTACAGTGGAAGCTATAGAGAAGAAGATCAACAAGTTCATGAGGAAATGGCTAGGGGTACCACCAGGTCTGTCAGATGTAGCATTGTACTGCAAAAAAGTCAAAACTTCTGCTTCCCTTCAAGTCAGTTGTTGAAGAGTACAAAGTTGGAAAGGCAAGGCTTGCAATGATGCTACGCGAGTCAGCAGATGACGTGATTAAGTCCATTCAGCCCACACTGAAAACGGGAAGGAAGTGGAGAGTGGAAGAAGCTGTTGATGCTGCCCAAGAGTCGCTCAAACTGAGGGAGGTAATCGGATACACACAGACGAATAGACGGGGATTTGGTCATGGAGACATCCGCTGGTGGTCCAAGGCATCAAGTAGGGAGCGCAGAGACATGGTAGTTCAGGAGATACGAGAAGCTGAGAATGATAAGAGGTTGCAAAAAGCAGTGCAGCAGGCCCAACAAGGCCAATTACATGGGAAGGAGCCCTGCAGAGGTCCTTGACATGGAATGATATATAGCATATGGCACCTCTTAAGCTCAGCTTCGTTGTTAGATCAATGTATGACCTGCTGCCGTCGGCCACAAACCTTGTGAGATGGGGAAAGTCGGATGATGAGCAGTGCCCGCTGTGCCAGGGGAGGCGGACACTTGAACACGTACTCTCAGCGTGTAAGGTGTCATTAGGGCAAGGGCGATACACTTGGCGCCATAAAAAAGTGCTAAATGAGCTTGCTGCGACAATAGACCTGACAAGGATGAAGGCGAATAGCAAAGCCAGGCTGAGCACCACAAATACATACTTTCTGAGGGCAGGAAAGTCAGCACACCCCAACCCGAGTAAACCAGGTAGCAGTTTACCATCTCTTCTTGACTGTGCAAACGACTGGGAGATGGCGGTAGACCTGCCTGGACGAGGGGCATATCCAGAGAGTATCAGAAAATCGCGGAGACGGCCGGATATAGGGCTGCATTCTTCAGCAGCGCTTCAGGTTATACTGATTGAACTGACCGTGCCATTTGAATCCAGATTGGACGAGCAACATTCGTTCAAAGCGGCCAAGTATAATGATCTGGCCGCGGATCTGAGACACGATGGGTTCACTGCAAGGGTCATGGCTGTTGCGGTGGGCGCAAGAGGGCTCATGGCTGCATCAGTGTACGATTTATTGAAACTGTTGGGGCTGAGGGGACAGTCGAGAACAAGGGCACTGAAGAGCTTAGTGAAACTGCCGAAAAGGCATCGTGCTGGCTGTGGAACATCCGCAATGGGCTATGGAAAGCGTGACAGTAAACTCTGCGGTACAGAAAACACAAAAGTCCACAGTACGTTGAGTTTTTCATTATACGTTTATAAACTAATAAAACGGTATTGAATCAGTTTTACAAATAACAGTTCACATGAGACAAGGGACGTTTCGGGTTTTACCCTTCGTCAGCCACAAACAGGTGACAAAGACAAAAATTACATATAGGTACTACAAAACTATACGATGATGAGAAACATACAACAAATGGGCGATACAAGCAGATGGAAAAAGTAAACAATAACAATACAAGAAAACCGTAAAATCTAAAAGAAATACTGAAACAAGAAAGTAAATAATCCAACGAAACGAAAAAAAGAAGAATAAACAAAACTGTGGAACTAGTTAAAGTTAGCTTAGCTCGATGCAAAGAATCCGTGGAAGAAAGCGGTAGTCTCTTGTCACTTCCTTGCGAATTCTGTGACAAGAGACTACCGCTTTCTTCCACGGATTCTTTGCATCGAGCTAAGCTAACTTTAACTAGTTCCACAGTTTTGTTTATTCTTCTTTTTTTCGTTTCGTTGGATTATTTACTTTCTTGTTTCAGTATTTCTTTTAGATTTTACGGTTTTCTTGTATTGTTATTGTTTACTTTTTCCATCTGCTTGTATCGCCCATTTGTTGTATGTTTCTCATCATCGTATAGTTTTGTAGTACCTATATGTAATTTTTGTCTTTGTCACCTGTTTGTGGCTGACGAAGGGTAAAACCCGAAACGTCCCTTGTCTCATGTGAACTGTTATTTGTAAAACTGATTCAATACCGTTTTATTAGTTTATAAACTTATATTCCTTACCAGTTTTACTGCAGCCCCTTAATTTATTGAGTTTTTCATTGTACTGATGAATGGGTTGTGACTGACGAGCAACAGGCGGTGTGTATTATAAGAGGTGTTAGGCACAGAATTTCAGTTGCTAGCGCGCAGTGGCTAGCCTCGTCGGCTTCGCGCAGGTGTGTCCGTGTCTGTCCCTAGTTGTGTGCGACGGAACGAACGGAGTAATTTGTCTTCTCTTTGTTACTTTCACAATTGCCTCCACGGCTGGCGGAGTTGTGGATTTTAAAGTTGCTACTAAAGTGAAATGGGTTCATTTTCGATACAAGACAACAGGAGGCTGAGACACTTGGGAGTCATGACCCAAGTGGGCCCGCCCCCCTTAGAGTGTAAAGGAGTATACTGGGCCGAAACACTTGTCCGATGGGGGGACTCCTTCTGATGATCAGATTGCCTCCTGTTGTATCGCTCTGTAAAGAGTTTCCTATCATCATATAGATCTATAGGTCTGTCTATTCTTAACACCTGTTCTACAGTTATGGGCATGTGTGAACAACAGCGAATCCTAATGTAACAAATCATACATTTGGCGTTCACAGATTTCGGTTCGCGTCTTTGTTAGTACTGGTGACAAAGAAGGAATTTGACAAGTATAGCACAAAGAAGTTCACTATCAGTAACTCTTAACTCTTAAACGTTATCGCCCGTACGTGTTCGGGGCATTCCGACATATGTCGGAAAACGAACGAGCATGAATAAGTAGGACACCGAGCATTCAAGAGATGACGTAGAGCAGTACACACTCGCTGACAACAGAGAGCTGATTTAGCAAAATCTTCACTGTTCTGTCAGAATAAAACCTGCTGGAAAGTTGAGATTGGTAAGATATAGCGCTTCTGTATCATATGAAATTATGTTACACGTTTTGTTAATTGCCGCAGCGACGAAGTTTGGAACATTTCAACTGTGTTTTGCTGGGTTTTTGTTTTGTTTACATCCAGCAAGGTCAGCGCCTGCGCAGAAGGCACTCATCGAGGATTTCTCAGCTGTTTAACGCGGAGCACCTCCAAGTTATGAAGATTCCGAAATGGGGCAATCTGTATGTAAATATTAAATTCATGTAATTATTTATGCCTGGCTGTTTGAATTAATATTTTTGCCGCAGTTAATTTATGACGAAACGATATGACACAAAGATTGTCGAAACTCATCGCATTATTTTAGTTTAACGTCATCGCTGAAATAAATTACATTATTTCTTATTCATATACGGAACATATCTGTGCTGTGCGCAGAACACCAACTTTACGCTCGACAGGAGGAAAGAACATGGCGACTGTCGCGCAAGAAACACAAAGGCTTGACGTTTCACAAAGAATCGCTCACCGCATGTTGTGAACTGAGCGATTTAATCACGTCGCACCCAACTTTCACTTATTTTTTCATCATACTGGACCATGATGTTGACTTAGCTGTGTGGATGTAGTGCAGAAGGGAGAATTTCGTTCTCCCAAGGCTGTGCAGGATTTCATATGAATAAAAAATAGATGTGAAAGAAGAAAGAAGGGAAAGAAAACATCTGCATGGTTTCGCGCGTGAAGTTCGTGGTGATACAAAGAACTTTGGATTGCAAAAAGTGATCGCATACCACATCTCTGGTCAGCTTGCTTAGCGCTTACATCGCTTTTTGAGACAGCCACAAAGGGTTAATGTCATCAGCTACGGTCACCATCAGCATTATGCCCGTGCGACACCATGGGCCCTGTGGTGTTAATACCAACTGGATAAGTAAGCTGTTGTTAACATTAAATGTATATATTTACAAAATTAGGCCTAGTTGTAAAATACGCATAATTTTTACTTTGATGTGTTTCATTAAATTTGTTTTCCTGTCTCAACAGCCATAGCTAAATAGGTAGAAAATCAATTCCTGGGTTCCATAGGCTATACATAAGACTTTGCGTCAAATTATATAACTTTTTTCGTGTAGGGGCCTAATTAAATAACTTGCTCACTGAAAACTTACTATTTTAGAAATACTTGTATTTGGCTGACAATCAGATTAGAGCGGAGAACAAATTTACACATGTACTATCACTGTTACTAACTGAATATCCATCAATGCAACTTTTAGTGGAACACATAGGCTACATATAACAATGGCAAAGAAAACCTATCTGCTGTTGCCCTAAGACGCCACTAGGCGTAATGGCCACTGACTGCTTTGACGGTCGGTGGCTAAGGACGGAAGAAGAAGAAGATAGGCTACATATGGTCTGTCCTTCATTTCAACTTTCTGAGTTACACCATATGTCACCTTACCAGTGGACTTCTTTCAGTCTTGGATGGCTCAGTAGAATTATTTTTGTTGAGGTTTTTCTGACTTAAAGTTTATAAAGGATGGGAGTACCCATGCCCAACCCTTCTTATTCTCCTTTCATAATATGCTCACATGTTGATTGTTACTATTTTTTACTCTCATCCTGGGATATGGTTACTATTCTTTGCTCTCCTCCTGGGACATTGTTACTATTCTTTGCACTTCTCCTGGGACATTGTTACTGTTCTTAGCTTTCCTCCTGGGACATTGTTATAATTCTTTGCTCTCCATTGTTACTATTCTTTGCTTTCCTCCTGGGACTTGTCACGGGTTGCCTCCCCTTGCTCTGCAGTAGAGGTCCAACAGTGACAAAAACCTAGAGTATCTAATGTGGGTCTTCAAAGATGTCTACCTTTGCACAAGATTACTCTTGGCAGAGTTGTAGATGGAAGGATAATGATGCTTCTACCTCAAGGGAATATCCACAAGATATTTCAGAAGTCAAGAACAATGCTGAATTAGTCTGAGCAAGTTAACTTTTTTATCTGACCAGCCGGCTTTTGTGAAGATGGATATTGTACGATTTAATTTAGCTCATACAAGCCCCCAGCTGATTTAACTCAGCGAAATTCTTTTTATTAGCTCGATATAGATATCTATGTATATAAAAGGCAAAATACAGTTGTGTGCTTGCCTCTATGTTCTTAATACAAATCCGCATGCCTTATTTCTTAATGAATTTTGGCAGAGAGTCTCTTTAATTACTGCCGGGTAACGCCAAGTAGTTATTTCATAATTTAATATTGTAACTATGACATGGATTTAATTTAAAGTTTTAGTATAAAATGTAAACAAGCCAGTTAATTCTCAGGGGCCGTAATCAAGGGTTAGAGACATTCTACAGAAATCAAGGGATGTAACACAAATGTTAAAACTATTATTCCATGTTTGGGAGCCGCGGTAGCATAGTGGTTAGTGCACTGGCTTCCTAGCTCTGTGGTTCGATCCCCAGATGATGTGGGATTTTTTAAGGCCGCAAACGGCTCTTGGGTCGACCCAGCCCCAATTGGGTACCAGAGCAACTTCTGGGAAGGTTAAGGCGGCCGGCATGATGCTGACCACATCACCCCTAGTGTGCCGATGGTCAAGAAAATACGGGCCTAACACCATATTCCCAATATGCCTCAATGGGCGTGTAATGGGATCCTATTTCATGTTTGTAATTAATAACCATACGTTTGCAGGTTTTACAACATAATTAAAAATGTTTAATTACACACTTATAATTTAATGGGAAATAGAAAAAAAATTCAGTTTTAATGGTACTGATTTTGCCACACGATTTCTAATTGCATTGGAGCTGTATCGATATATATATTAAAACCAATGAATGTTCTGTGTGAATCTACATTTGTAGTAAGCAGAGTCCACTGCGTGTTCAACTTGAATAAGTTATTTTAAAAATTATTTTTAAATGTTCACAGCATGCTTAAAATACATCGTCAAGCGAATTTAAATTGTAAAACAACTGTATTGACATACATAAAAACTAAACATACTTGATAGTCTCTTTTTTTCGGTGCTTATAGTTTTAAGTCATTTTATAGCAAAAACTTTAGTTGTTGCAGAAAACAAAACTATAAAAATAAGCATGTTTAATTTGAATGAAAATCTATTAAGATTTTTTTTTTTTTTTTTACACCATTTTAAAAATACTGCGTCAAGAAGATTTAAATTGTAAAATAATTTGGTTTTTACCGCTTTGTTTTAAAAAAAAAAAAAAAGCATAAGATGGTGCCAAAGATATACAAGTGAAAATCTGTGAATTCTCGCCTCAAAGCATTACACTTCTGGAGACACATTCAGAAAATTTGACTGACCATCGATATGCAAGTACATCCATTGTATTTTATGTACGCGTAAATGCTGAAAACACTACACGTAAAGTGTAGTGTTGGGCAGAGCAACCTAACCTTTGAGGTGAAGACAGGAGTATGACAGGGATGCCCCTTATCAACCACTCTATTTTTAACAGTCATAGACTGGGTGATGCGCCAGACAACAGAGGACAGTCCAAGAGGAATAAGATGGACTACATTTTCTACATTGGAAGATCTGGAATATGCAGATGACATTGCACTACTAGCACATTCACATCAACACATCCAGGAAAAAACGGATAGACTTAATAAGTTTAGCCAGTAGCTGGGCTTGAATATCAATTTAAAGAAGTCAGAGGTCATGACGCTCAATGTGAGCAACCCTGAGCCCATATCAGTAAGGAATCAGCAACTGGTACAGACAGACACCTTCGCATACCTGGGATGCATTGTAACACCAGACGGTGGGGCAGGCAAAGACATCAACATCAGAATGAATAAGGCAAGAACAGCCTTTTTTAGCCTAAACATCTGGAAGTCCTCTCAATACAGCACAAGCACAAAATTAAGATTATATCAGAGCTGTGTGCTTTCTGTGCTTCTCTATGGTGCAGAATGCTGGAGAGTTACAGAGAAGGAAATGTCAAAATTGTCCTCTTTTCACACAACTTGCCTAAGAAAAATTCACAGAATCTTTTGGCCGAATACCATCACCAACCAAGATCTGCTTACTCGGAGCAAGCAAGAGGACATGCACACCATCATAGCTGGCAGACGCTGGAGCTGGGTTGGTCATGTCCTCAGAAGAGACCCCGATGCCATCACAAGAACAGCTATGCTTTGGACCCCTGAAGGAAAACGAAAGAGAGGTCAACCAAAAACAATCTGGCAGAGGACTGTGGAGGCTGAGATGCAAAGAATGAACCAGAGTTGGGGCACTGTACGAAGGATGGCCACCGACCGAGCAAAGTGGAATCATTTTGTTGTTGCCCTACAAGACGCCACTAGGCGTGATGGCCACTGACTGCTTTAACGGTCGATGGCTAAGGATCAAAGAAGAAATGCTGAAAAAGGGAAATAACCAGAATGATAAAAATATTTATTGTTGATTGCACATAACTACGCCAATGTTATTATTTTATAATGCAATTACCGTAAAATCTCGCGTATAATATGCACAATTTTTACTCATTTTTGCCCGCTAAAACTCGGGTGCGTATTATACGCGAGTACTAAAAAATACGTAATTTTCTATATCGAAAGTAACCTACATTGGAAAGTCTGTCAAGTTTTTGTCACAATTTGACAGTGAAAATAGCGCAAAATTGAATGTGCCATGATTTTTCATATGTGTCAGACATTGTTGCAAAACGCATTTCGCACTCTTGGTCTTCAATCTGTTTTGATATTAAGCTTGGTTGTGAAGTTTGTCATTTGATTATTTTGAGCCCTAAAAATGAATTCGAGAAAATGTTGTACTGCAGCAGAAAAGCTCTTAGTGGTAAAATATGCAGAATCTAACGGCAATCAGGCAGCAAGTCGACATTTTCCATTAACGAGTGCAACATTCGATTATGGCGAAAAAACAGAGGCGCTGCAAGTGTTGCCTAGTAAGAAAAAGGTGAATCGTGGGTCACCACCAGATCTTCCAGACCTAGAAAAAAACATTATTGGAGTGGGTAGTGGATAGAAGGCAACAAGGCATCGGTGTTTCATGCATTGAAATCCGACTTAAAGCTCTGGAACTTAAAAAATCTCGTACAGGCACAACAGCATTTAAAGCGTCATATGGATGGGCAGTTCGTTTTATGAAGCGACATGGTCTTTCAGTTCGTCGAAGAACTACTATCGCGCAGCATCTTCCATCTTCTTTCAGTTTTTTAACAAATGTTTCATAAAATAAAATCTTGAAAAATTATGGTGCGTATTATATACGAATTTCCATTTTACCAGAAAATTTTGGGCTAAATCAAGCATGCGAATTATACACGAGTGCATATTATACGCGAGATTTTACGGTAAACAATTTTAATTACACTTCAAAACTTTACGTGAAAATTAAAAGAAAAGTGAAGTTGTAGCATTTCTTTTTTATTTTTGAATATTTAAATTTAATATAATTAATTTTAGAAGGCGGATTTTAATTGTATTCTTGATAGAACAAGAGATGAAAAGCAACATGGATGTTGTATATGTACACCCAGATCGCAAGGTCTTTTCTAATTGGACATGCGCTAGTGAAATGCCACATTGATTTGGAAAATAAACGTGTATATATCAATATGCCCTTAAAATATAAAAAAATGGACATGCGCCTTAATCGGGAACATGTGTCTAGGTTGAAACTGGCGCACCTTGCCAAAAAATTCCATAACGAAGCAACATTTGTTTATTTAAAAAACTAATCTCAAAGCTAATCAATGTACAAGAATGAAAGGTCTTCTTTATTTGGACATGTGTCCTAATATAACTGACGTCATCTGTGTGTCTAGGTTGAATGAGTCGCATCTTGCCAAAAAGAGAAACTTTTATTTAAAAATGCAGCTCAACACAGTTACTAGGTCTTTTATATTAGAAGTATGTATCACAGAAAATAATCATTTTTTTTTTGTTTGAAAAGAAAGTGCTATGAAAACTAGTAGTAAACACGTTAAAAAGGATTGAGTCTTCTTGGTTCACCAGGTCGGAAAGGGAAAATGTGTCTTATTAATTTTCGGCTTGCTAAAACTCTGAAGTAGAATAACATTGCTTTCGCAGTTCCACCATAAGAAATAAGAGTATTTTGTGTGGAATACAGCTCAACATATTTACTCACTCTGCTATATTAGGAAAATTTTATACGTGCGTTAATTTAACAGACGGCAATTGTGTTTTGGATGAACAGAGCGTGCCATGACAAAATGATACAAACATTACAAAAATAATGAAACCTTACAGAACCACTTGATTGCCTTTCCAATAGTTCTACAGTAAAGATACAGACTGACATAAATAAACCTCCAAGCAATATTAAACGCGTGCAATTATAAACAGAGCTTCAGAACAACAAAACAATCTGAATAACAACTAAAACATAAATAAATCATAGAGAAGAATATTACAGTGCAGCAAATAGAATATAAACAATCAAGGAAGATATCAAAGGAAATAATTAGAATCTTGGTTCAAGAAACAAAATATGTGTTTGAAGGGGACGTGCTGCAAAGATAAATAGCTAACACGTTTAGAAAAGGAAATGGTGGGCTATTCTTTCATGGTGCACCAGATGGAACGAGAAAACATGCCTTTTTAATTTGCTTCTTGCAAAAACTTGGAAGCAAAATGAAATCACTCTTCCGGTGGAACCGTAAGGAATAACAGTATTTTGTGTGGCTTGCATTTGCAATTACTGTAAACAAGGCACGAGGATAGTCACTTAAAGCAGTAGTCATTAACTTAAACGAAAATTCACTTTCACTCGAATATCAAAATATTATTGTTTGATTTTTTTTTTCATTTTCTAAGTTTCCTAAACAGTTACTAGGAATACCCAGGCAATGCCGGGTACTTGCAGCTAGTATATATATATATATTTATGAATATATACTAGAGGTTCTGTATAATACATATGCCTTTCTCTCTGTAATGATTAATTCAACTATGAATTTGTCAAAATCAACATATACAAATTTAATGATCAATTACTTTGAAAAAATGTAAATAAATAGGACTGATGATTATGAAAAATAATTAGGTTTCTTCACCGAAAAGTTTTTAGGCTTGATGAATTGTGCAAAATAAAGTTTGTTTGTTTTGTTTGCCTGTTAAAATTGTGACTTGCCAAAATGCTGAGGTGCTGATGCTGCTTTTCCGTAGATTCATCTCTGTGGTGAAGGGCACGTTTCCAGATCAGTTCAGGAAGTAACCTCTCCTGGTCAAGGCAAGAATCTTCAAGTGTTGATCTCATGCTTCGAACCACAGTCTAGTAGTCCAGTAAATGGTCTCTCCGGGTCGTTTCACAATTAGTCGGGTCACCTCGTACTGGTACCGCAAACTTTAGAGGAAATAAAAGAACAAATTCTGCTGCTAATTATCTGTTTGCCTGATATTAATCAGACGCCTTTTCCCGCTGCCCCGCAGCCATTTGTTTTCTCAGATTTTTTACTCTCTGAGCATATATGATATCACTCAGGGCATGTGATGAAAAATTACCAGCATGTCAGTTAATTAAGGAAAAATTTGTGACTGGACAACAGCAGTGGCTTGTGCCTGAAGGTGCATATAAAATTTACATGCATTCACCAAATGATAATATACAACTATTTACAAGTTGATGTAATCATCACTCGCTCCCTGCTTCATTCGAAGGCTGGGGTTACGTCTGCTTTTGGTTCTTCTGTGAGAACTAGCATGAAGCAATCACCAGTACTTGCTGTGGTGGTTCACGAATGTATCCTTTTCACTTGCTGAGTTTGCCAGCCTAGTATGAATCTTTAACACCACTATGTCAAATTCACAGCATAAAAAATATGTTACACTCATCTCAATAATTGAGAAATCTTAGACTTCTTGCTCAGTAGAATAGTCTTGGCAACTTAACACAGATGCCTCGAACACACGTCTAGGGTATTATTTCTATTTCAGAATCCTCTGACTTGTGACTGGTCCTGTAGAATTCTGGGTTCCGTATTAATGTTGGCGAGTTTTCAACTGATGTACAGAGATGCTCTTAATACTTTTTGTCTGGTCCTATAAATTTAGAATCCAACTCTATTCTTTTCTGTAGCAAGGTCCGAGCTGTCTACGTTGGCAGTTCCAGGAATGCAGTGCCGTATGTCAAACTTTTTCTACGTTATATCGTAACTTCCCAGCCCATGCTTCCACCTGGAGTTTTCTGACAAACTCCCAATCAGCACAGTTGTTTATTAGCGCCTCAAGTGCCAGCCAATACATTCAAAGTACAAGTTATGAAAACTTTTCCTCATGTAGTATTCTGTATGACTCATGCGTTTGCAAATTTCAAACAGTCATCCTCCGTATATGGAGTTGCTACATCCGACAATTCTTGGTAATGTTTACGTTACAACTTCTTACATTTTTTCCTGATCATAACCAGGTTGTCTGGAAGTTTCCTTACATCATTCTTCCAAATGTCTTCCAAGATTGCGTTTATCTATAATCACCTAACCTTGCTGTCGAGTCGGAAGTAATTATGCAGTCTTAAGCAAACACTTCATGCTTGCATTTACCTGGAGCCAATGTGGTAGTAACATGTTTTAGGGACTCAATTAATCTCTCAGGGATGGGCAATACGCTTGTCTGGCCCTGTCATGCATCAAAGCATGAAATGTGAACAATGACAATAGTGGAAAAGAATGTGCTAACAATGATTAATGCACCTAATTCAGTACGCACAACAAATATAGTTCAATACTGCCAGAGAGGAGAAGAGAGTGCACAAATTATGTCACAGGACATTGTTACTATTCTTTGCTCTCCTCCTGGGACATTGTTACTATTCTTTGCTCGCTTTTGGGTCCTGATAACTCAAGGGGGATTCAGTCTTTTTTAGGGTACTGTAAATAAACATTTATTCATAGTAATAGGTACTCCAAACTGAATTTTTAAATTACATATTTCTGTTAATAACATATGTAGATGGGTAGGTCTTTTTATTCTAAGCATTTTGGTACCAAATTTAGTTCCCTAGGTGAATTTGTTCAAAAGTTAAACAATTTTGAATATTTGAGTGGTCATAAATTTTACAGTTACAAACCCACACTGATAAATCTTTGTAAGCACACTCTCATGTAGACAGACAACAAACTCAATTTTTTTCATGAATGTCAAATAATAAGTTGTTCATATTTTATTAGCTTAAAAGTGGCTCGAGGCCCAATTTTGCAAAATTGACCAAGGGAGTTAAAAACTAACAAAAATTGTCATTCTTAAAAAATCATAAAAAATCAACAATTGCATCAATAGAGATAGAAATTACACCAAGTTATCAGAAAATTCAAGCTCTTTAAAAACAAACATCAATATACTAATAATACAAAATACATCTCAACACAATGACTGCTAAACGGAGCGATCTGCAGCAAAAAATGAAATTTCATTGAATTTTAAAAATCATTAAAAATGTAACAAGAAGTGTACAAAGATCAAAATTATATCAATTTTTCAGGATTTTTGTGCTCTAACGTGGAACATATACTTTAAATGTTCAGCCCTGCCATAATAATAAGTATTATGATTATAGCCAACAGTCCATTTCATACATAAAAAATACAATCTTTTCTAGCATTCTTAAAGGTCCTCAGGATGATTTGTCGCAAACGATCTTTGTCCATGAGTTGCCCTGGGTATAAATGATGGAATCATTCCACAGCCTGAAAAAAAAAAGAATATAACAATATCTTTGATTACCGGTATTTTCATTTTTCAGTAAATCTTAACTTAGCTTACAATGTTGATTTTGTTGTTGAACTAGAGCTGCCGAAGTTCTCACTCTTTAGCAGCCAATTCCAAGTTGAAGACTCCTTGGTATTATCTACACTGTACATCTAGGCTTTTCTGCCATTCCAAAAGTGTTGAGTTGAAGTCATGAGCTCCTGAATTATGAATGGTATCTAGTTTTTATTAGATTGCTACATTTCATACCTTTCTCTGTGGGCCCTGACTTCTCTCCATAAGGTGACACAACTGCAAAACAACTCTGTTTGTCAGTGATGGGGTGGTGACATATGAGCGTCTACCTTTGCCAGACCGAAGAAATCGATTTTCCAACAATTTGTAAACATCATCCACTGAAACATAAAAGAATGTACAACTATAAGAAGTTTCTGTAGTGTTAAATTACACAGGAAATGTTTATATTAAACTTATTCTTTCTAGGAGAGAAGTTTGCACTGGATAGTTGAGTCCAAGTTAGTAGCTGACGAAATGATTTTTTTTATGAAATATAGATAATATCTCCCAAAAAAAATATTTCTGCATTTTCGCATTTTTTTACTTCCCATGCTACAAATTGGCTTCTGGACAATTTTTTTAAAATTATAAAAGAACAAAGGTGTTCAAATCCTCTGAAAACAATTGGGATGTATCTGTTTAGTATGCAAATTAATGTATACAAATTTAAAGCTTGTACCTTTTATACTTTTTGAAATATGTTGTTGTGAAAATTGACTTTCATGCAAAAAAACCGACATTTTTCAGTAATGTGTTTTGCAGATCTGCAGTTTTTGGTCTCAGATATAGGCTATTGATAATTATTCATGATGTAGCCCTATTATTTTCTTTGTGTGATCAGTATATTGCATACTGTATGCTGTTTGTCAGAGAAGGTTGTAAAATATTATTTAAGAAGACGGGAGTGCTCTGAAGTTGGTGTTAGGCCTATGTAACTTTTTCAACTTTGCGAAAATATTCTAAGTCCCCACACTTTTAAAAATGCCGTAACTTTTTTTATTTGTTGTCCAATTAAAAAAATTAAAGTACCAAATGTCATGGTTTCCCAAGGGCTTCCAAACTGCATTGTTTTCTCTGGTGTTTCTGTGCAAACAAAAATCACTTAGTGATACCTATTTATAGACCTAGGCACATGCGGGAAAGGTAACGTCGGCCATTTTGTGTTGATCTGTAAACTAGACTGAAATACCTAATTTTGAAAGACCCAAACTCGAGCCAGAGGCTAAAAACACATACGTTCCAAATTGCTGCACCCATAAAAACTTAGGAACTAGGTGATTTAATAAGTTTCATCTCTTAAAAACTCGCCTAATGAAATAGGGAAGGTTCAAAATACCAACATTGAATTCACCCAGTTCACGTCGTATCTGACGACCGTAGGTGAAGCACTCAATGTAGTTTTTTAAACATGAAAACAAATTAGTACGTAATGAAATTACTTCCAAAAAACAGAATATATTCTTACCAATACATTCGTGTAAAATTAGCGTTGCATTTGACTCAGCCATGATAAATTTTCCTTCGCACGTTGGTCCGATGTTAGCAGCAAACCCAGTGTCTAGAGTAACTAGCGGGAATGTGTGCGCGTTTGCACGGACCGCAGTTCATGGCTTCTCTGCGGATCACTTTCATTTTTGGAAATTATGTAGGAAAATGGTGTTGCTCTATATTCAAATAGGACACATGAAAATCGACCGTTTTCCATGGAAAATATAGCTTTTTTGTCATAAAATCGCAAATTTTACAATCTTATCGTTCTATAAATATGTCCTAGGCACAGATTGAAAGGGCATTCACTGCTGAACAATATGAGACTATTTAAAGCAGGCTGACGTCATTTGCCGCGCACTGCTGGCGATTTGAAAAGGGTAACCCCCTTACTTCACCTTTGTCGCGACTGCGCGAAACCCGTTTACACATACTTTTTAAACACTTAAAAGACAAACTCATTCATAATACTTCAAACTATTTTTGCACCCATATAGACAATAAGAAAACAAGCTTTCTGTTGATACCAATTTTATTTAAATGCTATATGAAATAAAGTTGCACTCCTTGGCTGAAGTTATAGACAAAATGAGAATTTTGAGCCTTAAGCGGTAAAAACGAGCGGTTTGGGGTACCTAATGGTAAGCATTTAAAATGTGGCTAAATGAAGACAGTGGGTCGTGTGTTTGATACAGCCTCAGAAAAAAAAGAATTCAGAGACCCAGTGATGAGGTGGTAAGGGAATCCAAAACTTAACTTTATTCCTAACCCAAATGATGTGGGTGACTTATGTAGATGGCAGTGAACACTACGTCCCGCTGTTTTTCATTTCAACCAAAAATATTTATAGAAATGTAATATAAAAACATCATTGTCGCTGCAGTTCTTGCTCACCACCGATTTCAGTTTTGATTCATTATGTCTGATTCTTTTCATGAGATTCACATTGTCTTTGTTTCTTTTTTCTACCAACCTTCTCCAGGTTCGGTTCTCTTTGGCCTTCTCAGTGTCTGCGAGTTTCATTCATGGACATACCTGGTCATACTGATTGGTTATTTCCTGAGGGTGTGCTGTATCCATCTCTACTTTCATCAATATTGTTTCTTTGTATTGTCTATTGACTGGTTCTTTTCCACATGGCTGTGTTTATTACTTTGGCCATTTTTATACAAAGGGTGTAATTGAAAGCATGTGTTGGTTAATCTGCAGTTTTGGTGTGATATTCTTGGTAGTGAAATACCATGTTTTCCTACCATAAAGTGGGTTAGATTTTTCCAAATAGTTGAAAACCTGTGTTATTTTCCATGGAAAAAAACTGCTGTATTTATTTTGATTTATAAAGAAAACAAAAATTTACCTGGGACATGTCATTTTTGTTTTTGAAAATCATGGAGAGATTCCTTGATGGCTGCGTTTTTAAGCAGTTGGTTAATGTTAGTGATCACTGAGCTGTATATCTGGCATTTTTCAAATACTCACTGAACAAGGCCATGAAAGGTGCAGTGTCTCCTGGCTAACTGTTTTGTCTGGTTCCTTTACTCATTTGTTGTTCCATTTCTTTGTCACTTGGATACCTCCACACAGTTTCAGACCCCACAGTTATAGTCCTGTGTTTCTCTGTCCCCTTTCATCAGGCTTGCTATCAATTATAAGTTCTTTCGGGGGTATCTAAACTTAATTCTATTTTTCTTTGTATCCTGGCATATGTTATTTTTCTGCAGGGTGATTGAAAACACTCTGTATTTTTACATCTTTATATCCTCACTTGTATCTACCGAATATACATGCAACAGATGTCAAAATAAAGAGCCATAGCTGTCACTTTATTGGTAAGTTTGATATTTTATTTCCGGAAACAAAATAAAAATGGAAGAAAATCTAAACTGGCCAATGAATGGATATTACAATAGACAGCAAAAATTGCTGCCCGCTATGAAGTCATATTTTGAAGAAGTAATATCTCTCGTTAGTGGAACATACAATTATATGTAATAAAATGACATTTGTCTTTATCCTGACTTTTGTTTCGTATAAATTAGCTGGATTGAGGAAATCACAATTTAAAATAGGAATTGACTTTTAAATCCCCCCGTTTTTGTTAATAACTGGATTGGATATTGACTTGATCTTCTTGTGGTTTCCAGCAGTGTTTCATGTCAGAGTCAGCAACACTAGCTGTCGTTTTGTATTAATTTGACCTTTTGAAAGAACATGATTTTGTTTTAAGCAGGGATCTGAATAATTACAGGGCAGTCAGTGACTCACAGCTTGACTGCTTGCATCAGTGAACCATAGCAGACCAAGACCCTACACCACCTCCAAGTGCTGGTCCTGGAAACAGGCTGCATCACTGCAGTCTGGCAGAGAAAGTAGGGGTCGAAGAGGGAAGGCAAACCCGGTCCCAAAAAATGCTGTGTGGAAGTCGGATGTGTCGGCCGAAAGGCGCAAATATCGCAGATTCGCTGTAAACGGACACAACACAACCAACGTCCTTTTCAGGACAAACGAGGAAGAAGAAGAAGAATAATTACAGCATAATAGTTGAATAAGGATTTAAATAATGTTCATAGTGTCTCCAGCTTTAGTTTTAAGAGTTGATAGGTTTGGGTTCCACTGTCTGCCTATAGGCTGAAACAAGATGTGCTTGTTAAGCCCGTGAGGCTCGTTGAAAATTGTGTTGGCATCATCATGTTGATTAAAGTAGCATTTGATAAACATCAGCATTTTTTAAAATATAGCATTATTTTTCCTCTTATTCTGTTTACATGAAGCCTCCAACATATTTTAAACAGTGAATTTTTGTGGTTTTCATTTGGTGTGCTTGCTGAGTAGGAGCAGGCTTTAAACAGGCTTTTTTTTTTGTTTATTTGTTCAGGTAATGCCAAAGTTTATTATAAGTATTCGTGGAGAAAAAGTTTGTTCAGTTGTTCTCTGAGTATTTCCAGTAGTATCTTTCATTCAGTGGTGTAGAAAAAAAAACTTAAATGTTATTGTTACCCTGGTGGATACAAGGCAACATCAGTGGCTGTACAATCAGTTAAGTTGTGCTTATCCTCTTTTGATCATGTGACTTCTCCAGTCCCACATAGCCACTCATGTCTTTCCAGTGGTTCAGTTTTGTGCAGTCTGAAGCTACTGACTCCAGATGTCAAGCTCTAAGTATTATCATAAACTGCTGTAAAATTATGCTGTTGTTAAGTTGTAAAGCCAGCGATCATGTAATAATACTGAGAAATAAAATATCATCATCACCCTTCAGCTACCCATGGAGCACAACAAACTTATGCCGTCTTCCTATCTTGTGCCATCAGCTGAAGGTCTTTCCATGTTTTCTTCATCCCCTTCGTGTTTGTCTCCACTTCTCTTCTGCATGTCTCCCTCTACCTTTCTTACCCTGGGAATTCCAGAACAGAGACTGCCTTGTAAAACTATCAGCAGGTTTCCTCAGTGTGTATCTTCCATTGCCAGCATCTTCTCATCTCTTGTTCCGCTGGTTCTTGTCATCAGTTCCACATTAGTCATCTTGTCATACCACTTCAATCCTTCTATTCTAGGCAAGCACCCATTTATGAAAGTCTATAGCATTTTTGTTGTTTTTTGTTGTTCTCCATGTTTCAGAACCATACAATAGAATAGGACTGACTTGACATTAGAATTGAAGATTCTTATATTTGTGTTGGACCTGGTTTCTTGTGATCTCCATATATTTCCCAGTGCATTGAAAGCTCCTCTAGCCTTTTGAATTCTAATTTTGATATTGTCTGTCCCTCCAACTATGTCTGTATTTCTGCCAAGATATATGTAGGATTCTACATCTTGTAGTGCTGTTTCTGCAAGTACAGTCTTATCGTTTTCTGCAATTATTCTCATTATCTTTGTTTTCCCCCTGTGTATTTTCAGACCCACTTTCTGTGACATCTAATCACAGTAATACACGGGTGAAACATTGGGAATAAATGGTGCAAATTACCATAATAATTATTAAGAATATTGCATTTTTGAGTTGCCGAACGTATCATTCATAACCCTCCACTCCCAAAGGAGCATAGGCCTTCAACAAACACATGCCGAGTCCTCCTGTCCTGTGCCATCATCTCAAGTTCTTTCCACGTTCTCCTCATCATTTTCACCTCTGTTTCCAGCTCTCTTCTCCGTGTGCTTCTTGGTTTACCTCTGCCTCTCTTGCCCTGGGGGTTCCAGAACAAGGACTGCCTTGTAATGCAATCAACAGGTTTCCTCAGTGTTTGTCCTATCCATCGCCATCGTCGTCTTCTTATCTCTTGTTCCACTGGCACTTGTCTGGTTCTTTTCATCAGTTCCACGTTGGTAACCTTGTCATACCATTTTAATCCATCTATTCTATGCAAGCACCCATTTATGAAAGTCTGTAGATTTTTGGTTGTTGTCTTTGTTGTTCTCCATGTTTCAGAGCCATATAATAGTACTGACTTCACATTTGAGTTGAAGATTCTTATTTTCGTGTTGGTGCCAGTCGTTTGCTCACCTCAAAATACATAAATGTGACAGTTTTAATTTACATAGCATTAAAACTAATTTTTAATAATTTTTGTTGAAGGTTTTTGAAATGTCTGGCATTTAGGGTACATAAAAATAGTCAGATTTCTCCTTTTTTTTTTTCATTTTGAAGATCATAATGTCAGTAAATTATTTTGTTTTAATTGTTCCTGGCAATTTAACAGTATTAACTCTTGCTATACGGGAGCTAAAACTGCGTTTTTAGGCGCTAGTTTAGCTATCGTAACCGTCGTGCGCCACTTGAACTGGCGAGCCGTAAAATTGGTACTAAACCCGCGCCACTTCACGGGGCTTGCCGGATAGTAAGAGTTAATGAATAATTTCAATTAGATTTTCACAAAGAATTATTTGCTGCTGCTACTTTATCAAGCTTAGTTTTAATTAGACACTCGACTTTGTCTTTCAAGTATTGTGTTTTAAAATCCATAATGTATCAAATAATTCATAATGCCTAAACATTTGTACGGTACTGGATTGCAATGTAGATGGGCACATGTATGCCATATTACAAATGTTGTTTCTAGGGACAGAAGCATTATAGCTACAGAATCGGTAATTCATCACGCAGATGTAAATTTGTATCCAAGGAAACGTAACATTATTTTGCATTGTTATTACATATATGTTGACTGATGATTGGGAGATAAGTTTACAGACTTAATATTACAGTAGAAAGTTAAAAAAAAGTCACGACTTGTTAAGTAGTAAAACTTTTGTATTCATTGCAGGCATTATGAACATGCCAAATCAAGGAACTCGCCAGGTGTTTCTCTATGACCATGGGCGTCCGCATTGGTCTCAGGGTGGACCCCTGTTCTATGATCGCCGAATTCCACCACCACCGCCGCAGATGGGCAACTTTCCAAATCACCAGATTCAGGGGCCATCACCGCAGTGGTTGAGAGGACCGTTCATTGGAGGACCTGGCCCAGGCCCTAGTCAGAACCAGCAGTTTGATGGGTTTGGTGTTATACCATGGGGCAATCAGAACAATTATAGTAACAGGTACAGTGTTTTCGTAACATGGCTACAATTTGGGTGTTCTGTTGTCATGTCATGGGGAATGGACACATAGGGAAGAACTAAAATGTATGTACAACTGGGCATTGCTGTTAGAGGGCCATTAAACAGATGCAGGAATGCAGAGTCCAAAACAGGCAGTGTGTGAACTGTGTGTAAATATTAAAATAGCTAAACTAAGTAACATTTTCATCACATCAGAAGTAGCCAGTTTCTTGAGAAAACTGAAATGCATTCATATTCTTGGAGTGTGTCCTAGACCCTGACAGTAGGTAGGAAAGAGGTTATAAAGGCAAGCATAGCTCTTGGCACAGAGAAACATCTGGAAAGAATGATGATTTAAATTATGCTGTGGCTGTATGAGATGCAAATAAAAAATACCAAACGAGGTTTATTATACAGTTTAAGGCAGTTTTGTTGTACTGAACAAAGACATGAGGAGGTAACCAGCTCGATACACTCTCACAGTATTTGTTTTACTTGTCTGTGTATCTAGTTTACTCCTTTATTTCCTGTTTTGCTCCTTATGAAGCATGGAGCTACCACTGCAGCCAGTCACTTGCAGGAAGCCTGCATCAAAGTATTTATATGCTCTTACAGTGGTGGTTTCTGTAGCATATTGTTTTTACATGATGATGTTGCCAGTCTCATGCACAGCCTCATATTAGTTGCTTCTTATGACATGCCTGGGAGCTGCGGCGCTGGTGTAATGGTCACCACACTGCGCTGGTGATCCAGGTTCGAGCCCTGGCGAGAACATTTGAAGGAGTACATTTGACCAGGGACTGGAATAACCTGAACGGCTCCTGAGCCGACCCAGCTCTAATGGGTACTTCCGAAATCGGCAAGTATTTGCCTGAAAGGCAAGAGGACACCTGTCAGTGTACAGGGAAAAAGGGATACTCACGTAAAATCAGTCAGGTTAGATATTAACCTGAGATTTTGCCTCGAGTAATAGCAGGCGTACGGTTAAAAAAAAAATAATAATGACATGCTCGAGGAAGAAATTGTTCTATGTTTTCGTTGTCTTCTCAGAGACTCCAGGGCAGATGTCCAGTGGTACCATGTTATTTCTTTGTGTAAACTTACATTCACACACACACACATATTTTCCTCATTTGCTTTCTGTGTTAAAGAATTTCGTATTGTAAAACGACAGGTAGTCCCATAGCAGATACTGCTGTAGAAGAGTGAAGTGTTAGAGACTTCACCTTACAAGGTCCAGCCTTTTTTTTTTAATGGGGTGACAAGTTCCCTTTCTCACAGCCTTTACTTTTCTAACTCATGAAGTAGTCAGGTGTTGCGTTGTTATTCTATTATTTCATCTGTAACTTCTTGAGTACACGTCTGGTTACTCTGGCCAAGTTAGTATAGGGTCATACAGCTGAACACAGCAATACACCAAAAATATCCATATCACCACCAAGGCCGAGTGGACAGTTAAACAACGTTTATTACAAAGCACACAGCTCCATAGGTATCAACTTGGAAGCCATTATAGCGTATGGCATAATATATATATCGTCATCAGTATAGTTCTGTAGCGTCAGTAGCTAGTACACTGTCCCCGACAGTTTTCCACATCTTTATTTACTCAGTTCAAAGAAATACATACTTCCTTTTCACATGCATATATCTAGTACCCCTCACAAAAGATCTTGAAGTACAGAAGTTGGTATCGTGTAGTAATCAACCACAAAATCATATAAATCTCAGGAGCTCAGACACATACGTCCACTCGCCATCAAACACACCATCGCTCTCTCCCACCAGTCACCTGTCTCATGATACCCAGCCAAGCATGACGGCTTAATGTAGCTCACCCGTCTTTTCCAGTGACCTATGTAAAAATAAACAAACACAGAGCCCCGCTAAGCTAAGCTATCTAATTCACACCAGTTATGAATTTTAATCATAACAGTACTCCCCCCCTTTCAAAATAATGAAAACAAGGTTTTCATTGTTTCCGTGGTGAGAGTATAACACCACCAGAGTGAAATTTGGTATCATCAAACTTCACTGTCAGTACCACATAGCATAGCACCCAGGTTTCTGCCACAGAGTAGACAATTAAACACTCAGTGTGTGGATGACAAAATGAAGGTAGCAATACATGCACTCACATACCTCACACACATCACACCGTCCAATAACCCCTATTCGTCAAGTCCAGTATCAGTAGTCAATTAATTTCTTATTAATCAGTGTAATAATGCAAAGCATTAAGTAGGAATATGCAATAGCGTAAATAGATGAAATGAGGCAGACAATCATACCAAAAAAATGATTGAATGCACCATTATACACCAACAAAATTTAAGGTTAATTTACCCTGTTACATACTAGTCAACAAAAGTGTACTGTGGTATCATTAAAATGTTATTTTGCATCTAACACTAATGTGTGAGCCATTGAACACGAGTATGCTGATGTGTTGTACGAACAGATAATAGTATGTACTATCAGCAATAAATTGACATAGATTTAAAATCCAGTGAAAAAGATTTGTATCACCGACCAAATCATATCTGGCTAATCAAAATTAATTAACACTTATTTAATCACAGTAGTTAAAATGCGTAGTGTAATAAAATTATACACTGTCATGATATATTAAACTAGAGTTCCACAATAAAATGTCCAGCAGACCAAGTCCAGTGAAAATATGTCCAAATAACTCATTGTCAATGTTCTTGATTCTCCTCCATAGAATATTCTTGTTATCTTAATTAACAATGTTCAAGTCGAAACCGATTGAAAACCGCAAAATAGTCAGATAGGAAATGTCTTTGTACTATCCCTTGATCATGCGAGTTATTCTAGAGTTAAGTCCCTTCATCTGTAGATGCAGTTCTTTATATTGAAATAAACAGTAATGTCTGCAGAAAGTATGATCAATTCACCACATTTTCATTATCTCACAGAATGTGCGTTCGTTAGTCTGTAGATCGACTATGATCACTGTCAATAAGGCATAATATATGCACGTAATGCACTGAGTTGAAAGAGTTATTACACGATATGGAGCATTGAAGTATTCATCAGGTATGCGACAAACCAAAACAGTTCTTAGCTTTAGCATGTGGTAGCAGGTTACGGTATCCTCTACGCTTGGATTTCAGCAACACACTTGATAATTCTATTGTATTTGAATATTGTCAGACAAAAATGTTAACATAAGATCAATATTCCATGGTCACGACGTCAGTGCATCAGTTAATTTCAACATCCCAAGTCGTCTGCAATTCTCGAGTTGATTGGTGACAAAGGGTCCTTGACACAGCGGGATAGGACATCCGCTAGAACATTCTGACTGCCCTTGATAGTTCTAATTAAATACTCATAAGGCTGAAGTGCCAGCGCTGCCCTGGCAGCCCTCTCATTCTTAAATCTTGCAGTTTTTAGATACGGTAGTGCTTTTTGGTCCGTCTCCAGAATAAATTTTGATCCCATCAGGTATCTTTGTAGCTTTGCGAAACAGAAGACAACGGCGAGCAACTCCCGCTCTACAATGGGGCACTTCTGCTCAGTTGTGGTCAATTTTCTACTCACGAATAAAATTGGATGCAAACAACAATCGAACTCTTGCATAAGCGTCCCACCGATTCCTGATCCAGAGGCATCGACTCTAAGGATAAATGGAAATCGAGCGTCAGGTAATCTCAAAATTGGTGATGAAAAACAGCATTTTATTATATTTAACGAGACATGACAATCATGTGACCAAACAATCTTGTTTGGCGAGTTCTTTCTTAACCACGAAGACAGAACTGAAGTAATATCTGAAATATTTAGGCAAAAATTTCGTATAGAATTCGACAAGACCTAAAAGACTGCGAACCTGTGAAAAGAATAATTAGTACAGTAAGCCTCTGAACTTGTTCTCAAGGAGATAACTGAAATAGAAACTGAAATAGTGCGAAACAAAAGAAGTTGCAAAATGAGTGCAGTATACCCAATCCAACACTGAATGAAACCAGCGGATAAGATAGTCAATATCTGAAATAAATAGGATTACAGAAGAAAAATGTGCACAAGAATGCATTAAAATCTGTGTGGCGCCGAATTATGTATCAATTGTACATCAAAACAATGGCCTCGAAAGTAAGCACCGTTGTCAAGATCAACGACCATGCTTGCATCCATATTGGAGTAAAAATAAATAATTGCCTCCCCATCAATTTAAAGCTGGGTAGACACTACCAGGTTTAGATCCTGGGACCTAGTAACTATGCTGTGAGAGGAAAGCACTCTAACTGCTGAGCCAGTCGGATGCTCTTTCATATTGTACTCTCTTATCTTTATCACTCATCTATCAGCAGAATAAAATTGTTTTTGTGTTCGTTTACGCTTAGTTGTTACACATGTCATAATTATTACGACTTATGCAGGCACAGCAACAACCGTCACCATCAAGGGAGAAACGTTGCAGGAGGAGCTCCAAGAAACAACAGAATGCTAGCAATTAATGCCCGCAATAATCACAGACAGAACAACGACCAAGAGGTAATGTAGCATAGAGTACTATTGCGTGACCTCTTACGTAGAACAGTACAGTGTATGAAAAGTGTTTTGTTGGCTGTGTTTTGCTGATATCCTTGAGTTGTGTTGCAAGTGCTTTCTAACTGATGGATACATGCTCGTCTCTCCACAGATTCTAGTTCCTAGTGCAAATTTGCGTGTGTAAATTTGCCCTCACTTTAAAACGATTGAACCAACCCCTACTTGCAACAAATTCTTCCTCACAATCACCTTCACTTGCTGCACGTGCAGCTTTTAAATCACTGAAAAGGCTTTGAGCCTTTTCTTGCACTAAAACAATGCTAATAGGCTTATTACGCTGATATTGATCCTCTAACCAAATTATCAATAGCCTTTCCATTTCAATAATTAAACCACTGTGTTGCTTAGTGATAATTGTAGCTTTCATCGGGGCTGGGCCTTTTACATGCTCCGTTACTCTCACTTTGTCTTTTAAAATTGTCCCGATCGTTGACCGACTGTAGCCTAATGCTTTTCCAATGTTCGTTGGCGTTTCACCTCTTTCCGATCATTTATTATTTCCACTTTATTTTCTTCTTTTTCTGCATTCGTCCTGAAAAGGACGTTTGTTACGTTGTGTCGCCATTTACAGCAAAGATGCGATATTTGCTCCTTTCGGCCCAACACATCTGGTTTCACGAGCCGATGAACCGCTGAAGATGCTCAATGTTTTGATGCACATCGCAAAGTACTGTAGTGGGTCTGTTCGTTATTACGAATCATCGTATGTAACTCGAATTGTTAATATAATAGGCTTTTACGGCTGTCGGTTTATAACTAGGGATGTTCGCAAGTCGGACGTTCGTAACTCGGGAACTGCCTGTAATTCCTTTTTAAAAAAAATTTTTAGTTTTCTTTTTCGTACATATTTAAAATTGGTGGTGAATTTAGCTGTGGTAATCCCTTAATATAAAAAGTTGTTTCATAAATAAAATATGAAGATTGCTTATATAGTGTAGTTGTGATAATTCCTTCAAAAAATAGTTTTTAAAAATTTATTTTTAATTAATTTTTTTTTCTTCTGTTGATAAATACAATTGTTGATATTAATAGTGGTAATTTCTTTGGGCCACTTGTCAGCGCGCTTTTGTTACATCCAAGAAAGAACAGAACTAGACAATATTTTAAAAGTGCATCATAATGTGATAGTCCAGTTGTAAAGTAGTCATTTAAATCATTCCCACCTCTCCATGTGTGTCACAGTGAAGAAAATACCCCAAAAAATTACTGAATGTATGTGTACGTTGAGCTATGTGTGTGTGTGTGAGAGCAAGACAAAGTTGAATCCTGATCAGGTCAGTAAAATTAAAAGCTTCTGAATGTGACAGCAAGTGACATTTTGTACAAAACTAGGTGAGGTACTTATGCTTCAAGTGTGGAGACTACCTTCAGAATTCTCCAGAATCAGGGGTCCACCTTTGTGATGCTGGAGCCCAGAATAACGATTTTCGGCAGCAGCACCACCTGCAGCAGCATCAGAACAATGGCGGAGGTGGTGATTTGCAGCAGCATCAGAATGAAGATCTGCAGGCCAGGCTCAGTAAGAGTTCTTGTTGTTCAGTATTCCAAGCTCTTTTCTGTCTGTTATAGTTTGTGTTATGATTTCTTATCTCTTTGTAGTTCTTATTTATTTCGTTCATTATCTTTTAGGACATCTTAATGGTTTTGTTCCCTGCGTTTGTTGACCATACACTTTTCATATCTCTGGTAGCTGCCATCTGTTTGAATCTCCAAGGTTACCCATCTCACATGTTTCTTCTTCGTGTCCTATGTTTGCTCCACATGGAGTCTCTATTAGCCCCAAAGCATTTCATGAGCTGCTTTCTCGAGGACGGTTGTTGCAGCAGCTTAACTTCTCAAAAATTTATAGTAGAATAAATGTTTATTCACTTGTGAGACTTCCTTTTTTCTGAAGCTTGCCTGGTATTCGCTAGACCATCGTCCACACATAGCTGTAATTCTGCTACAATCTTTGATAACATTCTATATCATATTTGAAGGAGCCTATTCATCTCTAGTTTACACATAGGTCACTCTTTAAAGATGTCAGCGATTTAAAAATATTTAAAAATTTTTTTATGTTAGTCTTATTTGGATTGATTTCTATATTTTCTGTGTGTCATCTTTATTAGTAGATTCTGCTGATATTTCATTCGAAGGCAACCACTTGGGTTATTTTTCTGTGGGAATAATTTGTGTGCATTGCTGAGGTGACTTAAATCATTGATTCAACAGTTTCATTATACTTAACATATTACATGATGTATAATCCAATAACGTTATGCCCAAAGATGTCTCATGTCATTAATCTTTTATTCTGGACATGACATGGCCTTGCATATGTCAGTAGTCATCAAACCTGCAAATTGCAATTATCATCAGGCTTTAAGAGAGCTTTGTCTAGGGTTGTAAAATGGACCAATTCAGCAATCCATTGCCCCATCATGATGCCAAAAACACCATCCATAATTGTCAAGACCACTAATATTGTGGATTTATAGTAACACCGATACTAATGATGAATAAGGCTCGTCCTTCCAAAGGTACGACCACAACATGTAATAGCTGACACAGCAAGATAACACCTTTCACAGGTACTGCCCTTTAATACGGTATACACACACAAATAAAGGCCTCACACGGCCATAAACAACGTATGAATTACAATACGAAGAATACCAACTTGCCTAACTACCAGCACAATCTATCAACATAATACATTCTAGTATGCCCTACCGAATGAACATTATCGCTGACTATCGCTCAATGGTACTCTCAACACATAGACACTTTACAACTCTGCTATCTATGGAAAATGTCCACTAGATCCTATCCACATCTAGAATTATAACATATAATCCACTCAGCATGAAATATGGCAAGTACTATAATAATCCCAACATGGCATACAATTCACCACAAGAATGCTGGCGAGTGAAAATATCTGCGACCTACCTCGGCCGCTGACTAGGAGGGAACTGCCTTTTGCGCCAAAACCTGTTCCCACTTCCTGTCCGGTCACCTGATCTGGGCAACCAGTCTCTCTCAGGGTTGCCACCCACCCAAGGTGGCCAATCTGAAATTTCGGCAAAATAGTGCCGTGACAATAATACAACCCCCATTGGAAGAAAGAAAGGGATATGGGCAACAGATCCAACCAAATCCACCATCTTCATGGGCACCAGCAGACCATCTCTTTCCATCTGAACAGTCCACTGCAGGATACTAGGCCTCCTCTATCACTTCAGGACATCTCACACTATTGAATGTCCACATTGAATTGGAATCCAGACCCCTTAACACATTCTCCAAAACTGCCCAGTGCACAATGACATGTCAAACCTGAGAGTGCAGAGCTGAGGCAGAAGCTAAGGGGCTGGCCACATGGACCTGGGAAAGACTGGATTTTGTCCTGGCCACTGGCCTGCAGATTTATCATGCAGAAGAAAATTACATTTTGTCCTCACAGTATGGCACTAGAAACATCTTCATCTACAACCTATTAACTGATAAACGAGTTGACTAGTGATCTTATTAGTATCCAAGTATTTACATTCGAAACTCGTGTTTGGTACTGTTTTCAAAATGTCAACCTTCTGTCCAAAAAAAAAAAAAAAAAAAAACTCACAGGAACCTGTTGTTTTTCTTTCTAGCATCTTCATTTTTCAAGCCAAAAAAGACACTGCTATTCATCAAATTATTTCTCGTTAATTTCCAAGTTACAAAGGATGTGTGGTTCTGTTAGCCTGCATTTGTATATTCATTTCATTCACAGATGCATTTATGGAAGAAGCAAAAGTGGCTGTGAGCTCACATGTAAAACTGTCTCAGGAGGACATCCATAAAGTTTGTCTAGAGAGGGCAGAGAAATTCCTGTCTCTGTATAGTCAGGTATGTGTATTTAGTGAAATCTAGTTTTGAATATCAGAAGGTTATTGTGTTTTAATGTCTATCCATTTCACCTGTTACTGCATGTGTGCTTTTTTAACATTAGTGGAGTCAGGCAGATCCAAACAGTTGAAAGTTCATCATTAAAAAAGCCAGTATCTGAAACAGTTATTGCTTGTTTCACAATACAACCATTAAGTGGTTCATTTGGTCAGACAGATGTTAAAATTGAAAAAGCCAGTAACAGCAGTCTCTTTTTTCCAAAATACAATCATCAACTGCTTCTTTTAGACACGCTGATGTTGAAAGGGAATTTTTCAACGTTTGAAAAAGCCAGTGCTGTCTGATGCAGCTGTCTGTTTACAGGCACATCATTGTTTTGATAGTATTAGAGATGTGGTAAACAAGATGACACACATTGGGGAAACTTGTTGATAGTATTAGAGATGTGGTAAACAAGATGACACACATTGGGGAAACTTGTTGATAGCATTCAAATACAGTCCTTAATTTAGAATACCTAGCTTAAGAGAGGTAGTGGAAACCCAAACAATAAGTGGAAAAAGGAACTGGAGATAAACAATAAAAAAATTGAAACAAAATAACATGGAAAAACCTTGAACATATGGCACAGGACAGAAAGACTTCAACTGAATTTGTTGAAAGTCTGTGCCCTTTAATGACCTGAACGGTGATGAATGAAATAGAGGTGTGAGAGTTATGGGAATTATCGGTGGCAGGAAAGATATATAGATAGATTTCTAATTTTCAGAGAGATTCTTCAGAATAATCTTCATAGTGTTGTGTTTTGTAATGATTGCTTTAATCTCTAGCCATTGTTTTCTTAGAGCAGGGGTGTCAAACTCAGTTCGTATGTTGGGCCGCAAAAGGGCAAAACAAAGTTGAGAGGGCCGTACCATAAACATTCAAATTGATTTGGCATAGTAGCTATGTTTTGCAGGAGAATAAAATGTGATGCAATATAAAATGTATATGCTATAAATGAATTAAAGAACATAAATAAGGTTTATTTTATTTTATTGCACATTAATTTAAAAAGTTAACACTAGTTAAGAATGAAATTCTTCCATTTAAAAAAAACAATTCAAACAAAACTCAGAAATTTGACATCTTCTTTCTAGATACAAGTTTGTCGCTGTCAGGTATATGTTTTTTGTGATGATGCAACTGTCAGCATGGATATGTGTTCATCTATCAGTCTTTTTTTTTTTAAGTTTTATTTGTTTTCATAAGTGAAAATAACTACTCGCAAAGATAGGTACTACCAATCATTGTAAATATTCTCACCACAAAGTTGTACATGTTAGTAAAATGGATTGGCAAGTAGGAATTGTTGTTGTTGTTTAACTAGGACTGCGGAGCTTCTCGCTCTTTAGCAGCCAATACCAAGTTGAAGACTCCTTGGTATTAACCACACTGCATATCTAGACTTTTCCTGTGGCTTTTCTGCCATTCCGAAACGTGTTGAGTTGGAAGTCATGAGCTCCAGCTTGGCTTATATTAAAGGATCATCACATAGGGTCCCAAGCCATGAGTAAGAAGTGCATGGCATACTGTGCATTCCCCACCATCCAAGGGGGCTCTCCAACTATGCAGAGCTAAACTATTGTACTCTGGTTCTGGGCTCTCCCAAGGAATTGTCACGTCCTGCACAGAGCCACTTCTCAGCTTCCCCTGCCTATCACTGGATCCACTGTGAGATCCTTCTGCAAGAAGTCAACCAAGTCAAAGCCAAAGAAATACGCCTGGGGTTCAAGTGACTTCTCCAAGCTTAGTGTGCAATGCTGGGCTCTCAACAAGTTTCACCACAGTGGGAATCTCTGGAAGCGTGTGGATATTTTCAAGAGTCAGTGAGGATTTAATTAGCCTCGCAGACAGAGGTTCACTTCCACATATGTTTATTATTGCATTGTGCATAGTTGGTGGTCATATAATGGTGACTCCATATATGCCTCCATGCATGGAAAGTAGGAATAAAAATCTGAAGTTCCACATTCATTATACCTTTCTTTCATTACTGTGTCCCACTGGATTTCACCAAGTTCCATTTAAATGTTACCTCTCACCTTCTTACATCTAAAGAAAATTGTATTTTGAAATGGGAGAAAACTTTTTTTTTTTTACAAGTTTTGACATCTTCAAATCGCCTTTCAAAGTTTAATTAAAAAAAGTAGCTCCTTCAGATTGGAGAAGTGTTGACTAAAATTTCAAGCACTACATGATTGTTGATAGTCCTGACATGTTGGAAAATGAGATAATTCACCACATTTTTAGTTTTTCAAGCGGTTGACTTGAATTTGAAATGCCCTTCTTCTTCATGGATCCTTAGCCCATGACTGACAAAAGCAGTCAGTGGCCATCACGCCTAATGGCGCCTTGTAGGGCAGCAACAAACTGTCCCCATTTTGCCCCAACTCTGGTTCATGCTTTGCAACTCGGCCTTCACTGTTCTCTGTCAGGTTGTCTTTGGTCTGCCTCTCTCATGCCGTCCTTTTGGGGTCTATAGCATAGCAGTTCTGTTGATGGTGTCAGGGTCCCTTCTGAGGACATGACCAACCCAATTTCAGCGTCTGCCGGCAATGATGGTATGCATGCCTTCTTGACTGCACCGTGTAAGCAGTTCCTGGTTGGAGATGGTATTCTGCCAAAAATGTGAAGAATTTTCCTTATGCAGGTTGTGTGAAAAGAGGATAATTTGGACATTTCTTTTTCTGTTACTCTCCAGCACTCCATGCCATACAAAAGTACAGAAAGTACACCCTAATGCCATTGAGCATTATTGTCACAATCTATTCTCTTCCCTGAAGTTTTAGGTAAAATGTCCGGTGATGTCCATTGTGAGTGCCGAATCCTGAAGTCAGTTGCTGCCATCAAGCTTGTTTTGTGACTCCTTTTATTTCATTAGAATACTTTAATTTCTTGACATAGTAGACAGAACTGCTTCAAAACTATATGGCAAGAAAGCCAGTGAACTCTGTATAACAAGGCAAGCCTTCAAACTCACTTCCGGTTTCAAGGAGTATGAAATTCACTGCTTTCTTAAACATTAGTACATAATCCATATTTACTACTTTTGAGCACAACACTTCCTGATGTGAGATTAGCCTCTCGCACCTTAGCTCGTACATTAGATATGGACGCATTATTGGCTGTCTTTGTGATATATATATATATATTTATATATGTTTTATATATATACACACACAATCCTCGCTATTCACGGGGGGTTAGGTTCCTTCAAAACACCGAGTAAAGAAATCCGTGAACACGGAACCATTGATCCTATGGGGAAAAGGCTGTTAGGTTCCTGTGGGACACTGTGCACCATACACTTTTGCTACCGATCACCATAAACTCATCATTTCGTGTACACTTCTTGTAAAAAAAAAAATAGCTTATTTATTTTACTTTGCATTTTATAAATGTATTTTATACTGTTTTCTTTGTAATAGTACAGTATGAACAATCTGTTAGTGTACCAGTACTCTCACCCATTCACTCACACTGCCACTACTTATTCACTCTTTAACACATCTGCAGGCAAACACACACACACTCACACACATTGTTACAAAATCCCTGGAAAACGAACATTGAAAACACCACAGATGTAATTTTTGCACTCTCTGGGGCAGATTCACGCTCAGCTGTATGTATATCTTCTTCCTTATGGGGAATCGACCAGATGGTGGATTTATTCACACTGATGTTATAAAATATAAACAGTTTGAAATGAATTAATGAGGCAATATGAAATATACATGACGATGTATCAGTGCAGGGCCATACTGAAGAGTGCATCGGGCCGCATGCAGCCCATAGGCTGCGTATTTGACACTACTGCTTTAGAGCCTCTATTAATTCTTAAAGCCTATCTTTATAATGCTTTTCTCATATGTCAAATTTTAATTGGACTTTGCCTGATAAATCTTATCTCTATACATAATTATCTCACCCTTTTATCTAAACTCTGTAATGATTGTTTCATATTATTTCAGCTCCAAAGTGAGCAGCTGTCAATACAACAGCAGAAACAGTCACTTGAAGCTCAAAAGAAGGAGTTGGAGCAGCGTGATGGAGAGTTGGCGGCATTACAGAAAAGTTTAGAAGAGGATCGCAGTAAATTGCTGCGGGAATGTAAAAAGGAGAGGGAGGAAATTGCTCGCAAATGGCAAGAGCTGAAAGATGAGATCACTAGGATGGAGGAAATGCATACAGTACAAAAGGTATGGTGTATGTTTTGTGCGTATTGTAGCACAAATGGTGAGGTATTTGTTTTGTGGTGCTGTGTGTTTTGTACTTATGGCAGTACAAAAGGTGTATGTGTTTTGTGGTGCTATGTGTTTTGTACTTATTGCAGTACATTAGGTCTCCTGAATTTGATGTATCATGTAAATGTTCAGCCTCATGTATCTGCAGTATCACATGAATATTAAGCATGACTTACAAAACTTGCTATTATGAGTTGAGCAAGTTACTTCATTATCATTTGAGTTCAGCCAGGTTATTACTGACTTTGCAACTACAGAATCATGAAAAGTGGAAATATTGTAGATCTACAGGCCTGTCGCCAAAATGGAAGTCCAGTTTTCCAGGTCCATGCGGCAGCCCCATATCCTCTGCTTCAACTCTGCACCCTCTGGCCAGGTTTGACATCGTAGGTCACTGTGGGCTGGGTGGTTTTTGAGAAAGTGTTCAAGGGTTTGGATTCTGATTCTACATGGACATTCATTAGTATGATACATCCTGAGACGAAAGAGGTGGCCTAGTAATCTGCGATAGCCAGTTCTTGGGCAGAAAAGAGTGGTCCCCTGGTGCCTGTGAGGCTTGTGGATTGGGTCGGGTCTATTGTTCACATCCCTTTCATTCATTCATTGATAGTTGTAATGGTTGTAGGTGATGGTTTTTGCCTCTTGATAGGGCAGTGGGTGACTGAATTGCTCCATTTTACTACCAGCTGCAGACAAAGCATCAGCTCTCTCATTCCCAATGATTCTTCCACTGGAGGGCAACAGTTGAGTTTCTTTGGATAATGTTCAGCTCAGATCAAGTTTTATGCAGCAGTTTATCATAATAATGAATCTTCAATATTCAAGTTTTTTAAAGGACTTATTTTTTTTCTAAAATTTTTGTTCATTTCATAATAAGAAAATTCAACGGGCTGATCACCCATTTGCCAGTCACTTCGATTACGGAAACAACAGCAGATGGAATGATTTGCCGTTGCCCTAAAGACACCAATAGGCGTGATGGGAAACAATGGCAAAGAAAACCTATCTGCTGTTGCCCTAAGACGCCACTAGGCGTAATGGCCACTGACTGCTTTGACGGTCGGGGTCGGTGGCTAAGGACGGAAGAAGAAGATAATAAGAAAAGCAACTAGTTTACATAGGTGCTTGGGTACCCACTATTGGACTTAAACTGCCTGAAGGTGTAGCATGAACTTCTGTGCTGAAAAAAACCAACGTGATGACCAGTAATTTAGAGGGAATGCAATCCAGTATCAAGATAAATGGACATCAACTGGAAATAGGTTCCCAATTTAAATTTGGGGCAGTCATAAATGTTTAGTTGGCCAGAACAGAATGTTAAAATAATATAGCTTCTAGCAAAACTGAAATCAAAATGGTAATTGAAAATTATCTCTCTTTATGCCAGACTCATACAATACACAAATGGTTTACGCAGAACAGATCAGCTTGACAGCCAATTTTAGGACCCATTTTTATGTGACAATGCTGTAATGTTTAATAAAGTTCTAGGAGGTAATATTAACTTTAAAGCCAGCAATGAATGATTCAGCCATTTTAAATCTTGACAGGAAGTATGAGGGGGGAAAAGTGGAAGTCTCTGCAACAGTGTCTTTAAAATGTGCACTAATTAATACAGATGTGCTATATGTGGATACAAGTGTTTTTTTTTTATAAATTATCCAAAGTTTCAGAACGACCCTTGTCACAAATTAATTAGGAGTTCTACTGTGGTTTATTTGAAAAGTAGAGTTCTGGTCTCTTGCAGCAAAGGTAGCCGGTTTGAAACACAGCATCATGCTCCAGTCTACCAGCTGTAAATGGGTCCCTGACTCATGACTTAGGGAAAGAAAAGGCAGCTGGAAGGAAACTGTTCACCCCTCCCCCACCTCTCGAAGCTGAACCTAGTATAGTGAAGGCTCAAACACTTCACTTCCCTATGGCAGTATCTGCTATGGAATTATCTATACTTTATAGTTAAAAAAATAGATATTTTTTGTTGTTGAGTTTAGTGTTGCCTGTTTTGTTTTAGATGTAGCTCTTCTCATGTTCATTCAGCAGTCTCTTGATCAAATATTTTATAGGGTCGAATACGTCTGGATGTAGGTGGCAGTTTATTTACAACTTCACGTCTAACATTGACACGTGATGCAGACTCCATGTTGGCAGCGATGTTCAGTGGCAGACACCATGTTGCTCAGGAAGCTGATGGCACTGTGTTCATTGACAGAGATGGCACACATTTTAGGTGAGCTCAGTTGGTATCATTACTCTCATTATCATTTTAATTAGTGTTTATTCTGGGGACTTCTTTTCCCATGTTACACGTAAGGAACATGGGGTGTTCTAAACTTTGTTAGGAGAAACAGTTTTCATTCTTGTGTGAGGTGTGTTCTTTGGCCAGCAACATACATTGTTTCTTCAAGTTTTATTTAGCTTACTTGGCAGTATTTTTTTGTTTCATCAAATTTTCCTTAAGTGATACATACTTTGAGCCGCGGTAGCATAGTGGTTAGTGCACTGGCTTCCTAGCTCAGTGGTCTATGGTTCGATCCCCAGATGATGTGAGATTTTTTTTAGGCCGCAAACGGCTCCTGGGTCGACCCAGCCCCAACTGGGTACCAGAGCAACTTCTGGGAAGGTTAAGGCGGCCAGCGTGATGCTGACCACATCACCCCTATTGTGCCGATGGTCAAGAAAATATGGGCCTAACACCATATTCCCAATATGCCTCAATGGGCGTGTAACGGGATCTTTTACCTTTTTTTTACTTACATACTTTAGGGGTAGCATTGAGTGGAACGGAGGTTAGAGCGCTAATGTAAAAGAAGTTAGAGCACTGCCTTCTTGAGGAAAAGTTTCTGTGTTTATAGCCGGTATCATTATGCTTCAGTCTGCCCAACTGTAAGTGGGAACTGACACTGCTTATGAATTAGAGAAGGCAAAGACAGGGAGGAGGTGTACTGGTCACCCCACCTCACAAATGGTATTGATTGATTTAGTCTTTTTCAGAAGAATAGTAACAATTCAGCTGAGACATCTAAGACGGAGAAGGTCCTCCATTAAGGAGGTTCATGAAAGAGATAAATAAGATATAAAGAGACCTCGAGTGGATGGTGCAGGACAGGAAGTCTTGACTTGAATTTGTTGTTGAAGGCCTGTACTCCACTGGGATCAGTAGGGCAGTGATGGAAGTACATCTTTGTTTAGCCCCACAGCAGCGAGGAAGGGAACCAGTCCCCACATCTCATAAAGATGAGACCTACTATAATGAAGTCTCTAATACTTAATACCCCGTCAGTGGTAATTGCTGTGGAATAACCGTTCCCTTTTGCAGTCTGTCTTATGATGTCCCAAACACATTTATTTTGTGATGTGATCCATGTATGATATCCAAAGATGTTTGTGAAAGTCTTTATTTTCATTGCTTGTATTTTTGGCTTTAGTTTGACATTCAAAATACTAGTTTCATATGTATATTGAAATACTGTTCTTTTGAGAAGTATGCCTGCACCCCTCCCCCACCCACCCATTTGCAGTTGGTTATATATTTTTTTTAAATAGAGGGAAAGAATGGGAGAGAACTGGACACACTACCAGCAAGTCATCACACTGGGCTAGGAGTGTTGAGATTGGTGCAGTGGAAAAGCAGGAAATTAATCATGTGATAAATTTTGCTGGGGTGATGATGCCATAGTATTCAGTGATGGTTCTCCGTGGTAAGAAATCAGGAGGGGGATTCTCGGCTAGGCTAAGGGGCAAGGTCATCTCTGAGTAAAGCGAAGCTTACCTGACAACAACCTCCAGCATAAGAATGGAGATAGCGGCAGCTACTGCAGCCCTGAGTTGGCTGTCTGAAACTACATTAACCAGGACAGTTAATTTATCGGACTTTCAATCCATGTCTCGAAAGCTCCTTTATGTATGGCTACGAATGAATGGAAAACTTAGAGGCCTTAACTGTTCAGTAACTAGCATGTATCTACTTTCCTGGTCATGCTGGAGTTGCAGTGACATAGCTGAGAGACTAGCCTTGAGAGCATCGATAATGGGCACATTGGATTTAGATAAGGGACAGATAATAAGGACAATTGTTAGATGGATGAATCAACACGACTCAGATTACTGGATTTCGGCATTAAGCGTAAAACTAGCAGATACGGACTTATGAGGGGATGGATCAGACGTATATACAACCAGCATGCTACAGGAATAAACATCATTAATACCCTTTGACATTTATTGAGGTAGATTGAGCATCTATTGGTTTGCCCAGAGTGCAGTGGTGTCAATTCTGAATAACAGTATGTTTGGCTACATTTGTATTTTGTTTTTGGCCTTGTTCTTAGCTATTTTTTATTTTGTTCTGTTGACAGATATATCCTGAATTATCTACGGGATGGAGGTGTCAATCATGATGGGCTGCCACGAGATCGCCAAGTGCTCAAAGAACTCAGGAATGAGGCTATCTATTTCCAGCTGAATGGTTTGGTCCAGACCATTGAGAAGTATTTGTAATGAGTGTCATAAAATTATTCCTTTGTTGCTTGACGCAACTGTTGCATCTGATTAGTTGCTAAGGTAGAACTGTCTTTAATAGTGGATTAGATGTTTTGCGGGTATTCAATGTTCACATGACTTTTTTAATTTTTAAAACAGAGATACATTCTGACACTCTGAGTAATTGTTAGTGTGTTCTGTTGCTGTTGTGAGTGGTAAGCCTGAGGAGCATGTACTTGCCGTTCTCACAGCAAGACATGTCTGAAGATTTAATTGGTGCAGAGATGAATAGTTTAGGACTGTCAGACGGCGGTCCATTGATTTTAAAAGATTGTACATTATTAGTAATTTTCTTCAACAAGGTTGACAGCGTAGGTAATATTTTAGTTGCTGTTCTTGATGCTTGGTTTGAAAAGAATATCATTGCAGGTGTTGGGGAAGTCCCAGCTTTTTATTTAAGAATGTGCTGCATTTTAAAATATTTATAGGCAGTATTGTAATGATGTTTTAAAAATATTTTAAGGCAGTATACAGTCTTTTGTTTTTAAAAATGTGTTTTAGCTTAGGGTAAATGAACACGAGCAATACCGCAGTGATTACTATTTGTTCCAGCTTTATCAAAATATGTTGAAAGTTGGGCTCATTTTCTTTGCATCTTTAATTTTATTGAATACTAGCTTTAAGTACCCAGCATTGCTCGGGTTTCTAATGACAACTTATAGAAAATTGGAGCATCACGATGTCTGAAAATGTAGAAATCAAACCAAGATTTTTTTAATTTTTTGATTTTATGGTTTCTAAAGTTGTTTCAGATATTTTGAATGAAGGCTTTACTGCCCTGTAATGATATTTGCAATGAAATGCTAGACTCCATGGTTTAGTAAGATTCAGACAGATGAAATTTTTTAAAGATAATTTTGATATTTTATACTCCCAGCACACTAAAACGGTTGTTTATTATGTAGAAGTGACCCTAAGGATCTGGAGTTGTTTGTTTTGCCTTTTTAACACATTTTTAGAATCTTTTAGCCACATGTGACCATGTGGGTCGTCATCATCAGTCGCTGATTGAGGAGCATGGAGCCACTACCACTGCAGCTTGTTCCTTTGCAGGAAGCCAGCATGAAAGCATTAATGTGCTGTTGCAGCTGTGGTTTGTGTAGCGGTTTGTTTGACATGATGAGGTTACCAGCTTCGCTATGCACAACTTTGTATTTGTTGCTGCTTATGACATGCCCGAGGAAGTAGTAGTTCCGCTCCTTCTTTGTCTCCACAGAAAACAAATGACTCAGGGCTTATACATACATTTGTAGGGATCGTAGCTGATTTGTTCAATTATATGATTGTAGTTTGTCAACAAATATTTTTAAATGTAAATAAATTACCAAATTTTAGTCAGTCATTGGAAGGACAACCAGAAACAGTGCAGCTTGAACATGAGGGTATGTGTTTAGCTTGAATTTAAGTGTCTGATGTTAATATCACGGATTCTCAGAATAGCTTTGTGCATAATTTTATATTGTCAGTGCTGTCTTTGTAAGGCAAGCAGCTTGTGTAAGACATCCGTCTGTGCTAAGTGTACAATCAAAGTTTGGGAGACTTTTAAATTTAGCAAGGTAGACCAATTTTGTACATGGCTTCAGCGTCTAGTTTTGTCACTGTGAAAAATATGTACCATCTCCCGGGCTGTTTTGGCATGTTGCTGTCACAGGATGATGCAGGTAGAAGTGCAGACTTTAATCCCATTTTTTATTTATCTCTCTGCTCCTAATATTTGTGACTTGTGTAGGTCTTCGCCACAGATGTCCACTTGATATATCCAAACATAAACAGTACTGAGTTAGAGCACCAACAATTCAAGTTGATTGTAAATTTTACATATCAGTTTCTACAATCTTCTTTCCGTTGTTCAAATGTATTTACTTGTATGGAAATGCACAGTGTTACTAGTTTTAAAATTCAACAGTTAAGGCGCACACGTTTTTAAAAGTTTTCCATGGTTACCTTTGATGGTGTCACAACCGCAGAGTTCACGGATAAATGAGAGATTGGCTTGGTACATGTATAAAGGGTGGACTCATATCATCTGTAGTGTTTCTGTTGGTTGAATCTTCACGTCAATGAAGTGGGCTTGATTCATGAATAAAGGGTGTACTCATACCATCTGTAGTGTTTCCACTGGTTTGATGTTCACGTGTCAATGGAGAAATGGGCTTGATACATGAATAAAGGGTGTACTCATACCATCTGTAGTGTTTCCACTGGTTTGATGTTCACGTGTCACTGGAGAAATGGGCTTGATACATGAATAAAGGGTGTACTCATACCATCTGTAGTGTTTCCACTGGTTTGATGTTCACGTGTCACTGGAGAAATGTGCTTGATACGTGAATAAAGGGTGTACTCATACCATCTGTAGTGTTTCCACTGGTTCACGTGTCACTGGAGAAATGGGCTTGATTCATGAATAAAATGCTGTAATCTTGCTTTTGTGATTTTGTGGTACTGTTTTTCTTTTTAAAAATCCGGCTGTCAGTTTTTCAGTCGTCAAGTCACAGAGAAATGACTTTTTTCATACTCGAACACATTTGCATGCACGTAGCTGGTGGTGGTACTAATGCTAAATTTAACCTAGCTCAGTATTTTTAACCTCTTGTATACGTAACTTTTTCTTGATTGTCAGTACTACAGTAAGCATTCGTATTCTTTAGTTTTTCCAGCATGAGATTTAAACTTGTATTGTGAGATGTCAAACTATATACGTGCTGTGTGCACAATGTGTAACAATACCTGCTTTATCTTGTATGGCATTTTTCTGAACTTTAAACTTATGTGTATTCCTGAATTTCAAACTGTACTTCTTGTTTCAAACTTCACTTTAAACTGATGTTTTCTGGAATGTCAGCTTACATTTGCTTTGAATGAGATGTCAAACCAAAATTGCTGTTTGGGAGATTTCAAAGTATGTTTTGTGTGTGAGATTTCCTTTTTTCTTTTAACATTGATGAATGTTTTTCTGAATCATCTTGGGGTTAAATTTCACCTAACGCCTACCAATTTCAGTTCGCTTGGAGAGCATACAATACTTTAGTTCATTTACACAAGAACATGGTTTTTTTTTTGGTCCATATTATTCTTCTGGTAGATGCCTTAAATCAGAAATATTTGTCAACAATTCCTTTATCTTTTCCCCTTATAAAAATTAAGGAAACTTAAAGGTATTCGGTTATGATTTTTCTGTTATTATGAGGGCAATCTTGTTGTGTTTTTATTATTTTTTTCCCTGCTTTGTGTGTGACTGCTTGAGATAAATTGTTTCTGATTTGCTCTTTTCTTGGTGAATGCTACTTTTCAGAGTTAGAAATGGGAGACAGTGTAGTCCTTCATTATGAGAATTTCTGTATTTTAAAACTGTATTCTGGTTCTTTCATATCACGTGAAATAACCACTTTCATATCGCTTGATTGCTTTATGTTGTAAAGCTTGTGTGAATAATTTTTTTTTTTAATTTTTAAATTTAGCTGTGATAGTTTCTTTTCCACACTGTATATATTTTTAAGCCTTGATTTCTTTTGTCCTGTCGTAGATCACTGCCTCCTCACTATTCTGTATACAGAACAGGAAATGCATGTTTTTATTCTCTCCCCCCCCCGAGTTTAAGTTCTCCGCATAGTGTAACACAAGCTTGTTTCGTCTGCCTTTTTTATGGGGGAGGATGTTTTATTGGGATGTCTTTGTCATGTGACATGTAGCACTTTGTATTAAAAGTAATCTGAGCTGTTCCCTAAATGCTACTGAGTTTATAAGTACCTTCCTATGAATATCTCTTGTTGAAGCTGAGCTGTTCCCTAAATGCTACTGAGTTTATAAGTACCTTCCTATGAATATCTCTTGTTGAAGCTGAGCTGTTCCCTAAATGCTACTGAGTTTATAAGTACCTTCCTATGAATATCTCTTGTTGAAGCTGAGCTGTTCCCTAAATGCTACTGAGTTTTTAAGTACCTTCACATGAACATCTGTTGTTTGGTTTGGTTTGGTTTTAAGGACTTTTCATTGGACACGGACTACTCCATCAGTGCTCCGATCTCCTCCCTTAGATCACACAAGGAGGATCTCAGCACAGTGCACGAACTTCGTAATACTGGCGAGAATCACAATGTGTGTATATAGGAATCACACATTCTATAAATATTGTTGTGGTGGGTAGGTTTCTAATTTTTTTAATGTTGCCAGGCAGCGGCTTGACAGGCCTCTTTTACGATTTCTAACTGCCGTGGGATTTTTAACATGCACAACTTGCACACTGGACCTCCCTATTTTTTTTGCCCTTTTCCGAGAAGGCTAGGCATCCGATCTCACTACCCAGGAGACCAGGGGGGAGTATGACATCATTAGGACCACTGGTTCTGGAAAAAATTTCCATAAATTATATTCCCTCAACTGGGAATCGAACCTGGAACCTCTAGAGCTTGAGGCGGACACCATACCTCTTAGCCACGCCAACATCTGTAGTTGAAACTGAGCAGTTTGAACAGAAGCAAACATTGTTAAAAGAACAAACTTATTTCTGTAATTTTTTCTTTTTGGTTGGTTTTTTTTTTTTTCACCACCCAAAAAATGTAGGCTGAAAACTTTGCCTTCTTCTTCTTCTTCTTGCGATCGCATCTTTGATGATTACACCGTCAGACGAGTTCTCATGATGAATTCGACTGTTGTTTGAAGTTCCTCTTTAACTCCATATAGCTTTGAGTTTAGTGTTGAGTCATTCGGCCAGTATATCTTTCTTAACTGGTCATACAGAGGACAGTCCTGTAGAACATGCTCAGCAGTTTGTTCGTTTAATCCACATGTGCACAGTGGTGAAGCAGACAATCGTAGCTTGTGCATGTGTTTATTCAGTTTGTTATGCCCTGTCCTGAGTCGAAAAATAGTTATCTGTCCCTGCCGGTCGAGAGTGTGATAGTCGTCTTTGGGTTGGTTCTGTTCTCTTCTGATAGTCTGGATAGCTCTCTTTTTCTCAAAGTATGTGACTTCATTATCTTCTTGTTCACATTCTCCTCCCTTTTTTGCAAGTTTATCTGCCTTTTCATTTCCGGGTACACCACAATGAGATGGTACCCACTGAAGTATGGTTCTCTTTTTGGCAGCTACCTTGTTTAGTTCATTTCTCAGATGCGGGAGTTTACCACCCTTGAGAGCTTGCAGGACAGACAGTGCATCTGTGAGGATGACTACCTGGTGGCAGTCAGAGTTGGTGTTATAAATCATATTTGCAGCTTGCTCTAGAGCTTGAACCTCAGCTGTATAGTTGGAACAGAATTTACCAGTGGGAATGTGCCTAGTCTCATAGTGGTTGTCAGGATATGAGATAAAGATACCGGCACCTCCATTCCTAACAGCATTAGTTGCTGATCCATCTGTATAGGCATGTATCCATGATTGATCGGGATAGCTTTCTTGGATCATACTCAATGTAGCAGTTCGTTTTTGCAGATCATTATACTCACATCCACTTGTGAGACCACTGACTGATGTATTAATTTGGAGGGCACTGCTGGCCTGCTCCCATGGTACAGGGTATAGGGTGGGCTTCAGTGGTGTTGTCTTCATGGATAGGTCTTCTTGATGCTGTCTTATAAGTCTTTTCCCCCGATGCACAAAGCTGCTATGCTTTAGACGTCCCAATGCCAGATCATCTAGTCTTGCCTTCATTGGGTGCATTGGCATACTGTTGTACTTTTCCATCTGGATCATGGTTTTTGTGTCTCTTCTATGGGACAATGTCTGTAATCCAGCAACCTTCTGCATCTCTGTTATTGGTGTAGTTTTCATGGCTCCTGTAATGAGCCTGAGAGCTTGATTTTGCACCTTGTCCAAAGACTGCAGATGTGAGTTAGCAGCTGATGACCATGCTGCTGAGCTAAACTCTAAGTGTGGTCTTATTACTCCATTATAAATTTCTTTAGATTTCGTTCATTTGCTCCCCAGTTGGTACCTGCTAATTTTCTGAGTATGCCTAGTCGTCTTCGGGCCTTTCCTTCTGCGTTTTCAATATGCTTATTCCATGTAAGCCTTTGGTCAAATGTCACCCCAAGATAGGTGGGGTAGCTTTCTTCCTTGATCACGGTTGTCCCTAGGTGTATGTTAGCTGATTTGTCCTTGGGGGCGAGGGAGAACAGTGTTGTGGAGGTTTTGTCTGTGTTTATTGTGATAAGCCATTTCTCTGCCCATGACACTAGCATGTCTGCTGCCCGCTGCATTCTATAATTTGCTGTGGTGACATTTTCATCAGCGCACCAGAGTACTAGGTCATCTGCATATAAGGCAGCTTTAACTCCTGCAGGGAGATCTTTCACCAGGTCATTGATGTAAACAAGGAAGAGTGTTGGGGAAATTACTCCTCCTTGAGGTACCCCCTGATGGAGCAACACTTTTCTGCTCTGCAGACCGTCAAGAGTGACTCTAGTTCTCCTGTTATGCAAGTATGACTGGATCCATTTCATCATGTTGCCTTGGATTCCACTTCTCCTAAGTTTTGCAATGAGGCCATCTTTCCACACCTTGTCAAAGGCCTGCTTGAAGTCGACCCAGATCGTTAGGACCTTTTTCTTCTCCTGGAAGGCATCTTCTATTGCTTGAGACAAGTAAGTAACTTGGTCTTCTATACTGTAGCATTCTCTAAATCCAGCTTGTTCCGGCACCAGGATCTGCTCAGACTCTAAATACCATTTCAATCTGTGGTTGACTATTCGCTCCATAGTCTTCCCAACACAGCTTGTGAGACTGATTGGCCGGTAACTTGCAGCCTCGGTCTTACATTTCCCTTTCTTTAGTATGGGTATTGTGATGGCTTCTCTCCATACTTGGGGTACCGTTCCTTTCAACCAGCTGTGGTTGAATATCTCAAGCAGTTTTGTCTTTGCTGCTGAGCTCAGATTTACTAGCATTTCGTTGCTGATTTTGTCTGGGCCGGGTGACTTTTGAAACTTAAGCTTGGAAATAGCCTTCTGTAGTTCTCCTAGTGTGATGGGTTCCCTCATTGGGGCAGGAGTATCTGTCTGTCCCATGGTTGCCAGTATTTCTTTTCTTATCTCTCTCTGATGATCTATGTTAATGGGTAAGTTGCTTTCTGAACTGTATCTTCTAGCAAACAAGTCTGCAGCTTGTTTTCCTCTGAAAAGTTTGCCACCCTCATCCAATGCGATAGTCTGCCCAGGTGAGGAACGCTCTTCATTTAGAGACTTGACTAATCTCCAAAGTTTCCTGCCGTCTCTCTCAAGGTTCAGCGATGCCGTTTTAGCTCTCCAGCTCTTCCGTTTTTCTTCCAGCTTTGTTCTCTGAAACTCTGCTACAGCCTTTTTCCATTTGTTGTGAGTTTCAAGTGAAGGCTGAGACTCTGCGTCCTTTCTAGCCCTGTCCATGGCTTCCTGACGTTCTTGGAGTGTGCTGGACCAGTATGGTATGTAGTTACGCCGGCATCCTTTGGGAATGGTTTCCCCCGCAGCTTGTAGTATGCATCTGTTGAAGTCTTTTACCACTTCATTAATGTCTCTGTTCTGTACCTTGAGGGTAGACAGCAGCGTGTTCACCTGATGCCTGAATAAACCCCAGTTGGCTTTTTTGTAGTTCCATCTTGTAATGGCTGGGCCTGTACTGAGAGTTGCACTCTGGACAGTAAGAAAGATTGGGCGATGGTCGCTTCCCCCTAGTTGGTCTCCTACTTCTCTACTAATAGATCCAGCTATATCTGGTGTGGAGAAGGCAAGATCTGGTGTTGAAGTTGTGTGCCATCCTCTGGAGTAGAAGGTAGGAGTATCTGTGGCATTATTGACTAGGATTAGGGAGTGATCATCTTGCCAAGTTTCAACCTCTTCACCTCTGTGATCCAGATGGTTATAGCCCCAGCTCTGGGAGTGGCTATTAAAGTCTCCAACTGCTATAAAGTTGGTGGCTGGTACCTGTATAGAGCTGAGACTCAGGGGTTTGTTGTTTGGACAGTAATAGTTCAGGAGTTCTATTTCCATCTTGTCTACCTTTATCTGCAACAGCTGATATTCTGCTCCATCCATGAAGGTTTTCCTTTCGTGTGCAGGAACGTTATTCCCTACAAGAGTAAGCACTCCTCCCTTTCGTCTATCTCCTCTGTCGGATCCGAAGCATTGATATCCCCTTATTTTAAAGGTTTGATCTGCTTTCAAGTGAGTCTCTTGGATACAGCAAACACTGACTTGCTTCTCATACAAGATGTTTTCCAGCTCTGTCTTTTTGCTGTATCCAGCCTGCTTGCTGTTCACTCCCTCTGCATTCCAGTGCATCATGACAAGTGGCACTCTGGGTTTCTCTTTTTCTGTTTTGTTTTGGTCAGTAGTTCTCCTCCGCCGTCTGCTGACTCCACAAGACGGTCTAGAGGGTCCTCCAGTAGCTGAGGGTGGGCTCTGTCGAGGCTCAGAGCCCGGCACTGCACCTGCCTGGTGGAGCTCCACAGGGCGAGCACCAGTACGAGATTTATTTGACGGTGTACTCTCCATAGAAAAAAAAAAGCGAGTTGCGTGATACTGTGGTTTCCGGTGCGCCTTCTGGCCCAGTATCTATGACTTTAGCACCTGTTCAACGGGAGAGTGGGCTCATCCCTAATCTGTTTATGTTCCCAGTAGTAGACTATTCGCAAGCAGCCTGGGGGTGTCACTGCTCTGCGCGGACCTTGTTTACCGAGGCGGCGTCCGAGCTCGTATGGTGAAAATATGGTTGCATTATCTTCAAAATAGCCCTGTCTTTCCTGCCATCCTGCAACTTTGAGTTAGGGAGTTCTGAGCTCCAGTCTCTTTCCCAGGCATTTTATCCTGGCCTGGCACGCATACAGAGGACCCCACTTCTGGTTCTAAGTTAGCAGTTGGGGACAGGTGGGGTAGCACACTGTGCATTCCCCGTCATCCAGGGGGCTCTCCAACTATGCAGAGCTTGCACAATGCTGTGCTCTGGTTCTGGGCTCACCCAAGGAATCCTCACGTCCTGCACAGAGCCACTTCCAGATACCCACCACCTGCCAACCCCCCATTGTAGAAATCTCCTGCATGCGGCCATCCAGTCAAGAGCCAGTATTAAGTCTGGTGCCCAAGTGATTCCCCCCAAGCTCAGTGTGCAATTCTGGGTTCTCATCATGCTGCAACACAGGGGGGATTGTGATGCTCAGCCATCTCTCTCAACTCTGCACCGATAAATGACATCGGGGACTTAACTGTGTCTCAGTACTGGGAGGCCCCGTTTCCGGGTACACCACACACAGCCAGTTGAGGCAACGGTCGCCGTGGCGTGTCTTCAGTGGGGAAGTTGTGGAGTCTTCCTGTCCATGTTCTTGCACATCCTAACACTGCCCGCAAGACATCGGAGGTTTGGAGAGTGGCCTTCTCTGCTTTTTTGAGCCGGGGTGGGCTCCCCGGGCAAGTCTCGATGGGGATCGGGACGTGTCCACGCGCCAGTGGGCCCAGCATCGGCCGCATCTGTTGGAGGACTTGCTCTGCCAGGTTTGAGTTAGTAAATTCCAACTTTGTCATCTTCTTGGCATTGTGATGCTGGGGTGCCTGTGGATTTCCTAACGCCCCGGGTAGAAGCCAGAAGTGTACTGTGCCAGCTCTGGGGGAGATAAAGGGGGTGTTTCTGCGTCTCCTTGTGATAAAACTTTGCCAAAAACACGATTAAACATTCATTATCCTTTTGACTGTGTAAGGAGCCACCACAGCAGTTCACTCCCTTTGAGGACAGCTGCTCCAAAGAATTGATGTGCTTTTGCAGTTGTGGTTTCTGCATCATTTTGTTTGACCTGAGGTTGCTATCACATCTGCTACAGCTGTACCTTATTTGTCTCACATAAGATGTTATGATAGCAGTGGTCTTAATTGGTGATGGAAGTGGATTGGCTATTTAATGTATTAGGACTGAGAGCATATTAGTCATAGATTAGTCATTTATGGGAATGGGTTATTTGTTAGTGTTCTGGGTGGATTAGTCATACATTGGTCATTTATCAGTGTTTGTCATAGATTGGTCATTTATTGTCATTGAGAGTTGCATTAGCCATTTATTTGTGGGTTTTTTTGTGATTATTCCTTTGATATTACCTTGTGTAACAATGTTTGTTATGGTCAGTTTTAGAGTAACTGTATAATATCCAAATTAACTGAATACAGTTGCTGTGGTATGTTGCCATAACCTCCCTTGACATACAAACAAAAAGTGACTTGTTTGATTATATTAGGTTAAGACAAGTGATTTTGAAATATCCTTTCTGTAGATCTTATTACAGTAAACGGCTGTGTGCTTACACTAGACACATAATTTAAAATGTTTTTGCTCACAAGCTCCCAATGTTTTTTACAATATTGTGTTTTGTTACCTGCATACTGTGTTTGTTATTTTGATATTATTAGTATATTTGTTCTTTTGGTATTAAAAGTGTATTTATCCTTGATTTTGTATTATGCAAGATCAGTTGAATTGTGTTGGAATTGATAATCAATGAATTCCATTATAGTTTTTGTTTCGTTGTTTGATTTGTAGAGTTCTAAAAGCTGTTCCAGTAGCCAATCAGCCATTGCCACATGCATCTGTCTTATAACATGCTATATTCAGTATTTAAGTAGATTCATGCTTAATTTAATTATACATTTTATTTTCACTCGCACGCAAACATACACACTCCCCAGAAAATTTCTTTTTCACCGGATTACTGCCATTTTGTGGGTTTTTGTTGTCAACATAAAACCATGTATTCCAGATTTTTCTATTTTTAAGCTTTCCAGACTTCTGTTAAGATTATGAGGTTGTGCATTGAGTTGGCAGCCTCATTATATAAAAAATTACTACAGAAACCATTGCTGCAATAGCACATGACTGCTTTGGTGCCGACTTCCTTCAGGGTCCAGCAACAGTGATGGTCTGCATGCTCTACATAAAGTCAACAAGAAAATGATTGGGGGTGATGTTCTTTCATCTGTTTTCTTCCCCACCTCCTGAAATTCTGGTCTCACATTTCATAAAACCCACCCTTGTTTTTCTGACTATCCCTGTTTTTCTGACTATCCCTGTTACAATTTTCCAGTAATTCTTTTCCCCACTTAAATTTTAAATAGAAATTTTCTCCAAGTACTGTTACACTAGCAAATGTCCTTCGACATGGGTGGCGTAGGGGGATATCTGTTATGCGGTACTGTTCATATCACCCCAGTCCTTGAATTAGAGTGCTACTAGTGTGGTATGTTACAGCTGTTGCCTGTATTTGACTGCTTCAGGTTATGTGTGGTGGCAGTTTTATGTGAATTGCCAAGTTGGACAGTCATCTTTGTTGTGGTGTAGGAAATATTATCATTGTCCAATTATAGTCTGGTTTTGTCATTGTGTGCAGATTATTTGGCTCTTCCACATTTTTTGCATACCTCCCTTCAATTTTTAAGGTTTCATCAGTTTTGGAGAGACAGTAAAACTCCCAGGTCTGGAGTACTAATTGTGCCAGTTCAGATTTGAAATCTTGTATGGGTGTATGATTAGTGAAGATTCATTGTTGTCACCACAGCTTTGAGTAATTTCCCTTTCTGTTGTCAAGGTTTTAACAACCTTGGTATGGTGGCATAACTACTTTATCTGTCTGAAAAACAAATCTTAACAAGTTATATATACTAGATAGATCATGAATTTTGTGTGAATATTGCTGCGTCACCAGTGAAGTTTAAGGTGCTAGAGAAATCTTAGCCTTTGATGGAAAGACATTTTGGTGAATTTTACTGTAAACCATATGTTTGTTAATTCAGTGTTGCACATTTGCCATTTTTTTCCTTGTTCCATGCATAGAGCATTTTGTAGGCAGCTTATTTAATACTTAACGCTCAAATTGGGATAACCGAGACAGCTCGTAGCGTTCACTGTGATGTCCGTACACCTCCTGCAATAACAAAAGCATTACTAACTAGCAATTTTCTTGACTGTTTTTGTTTTTAATTTTGACTATGCCATGGTGCTAGTTACAATGAACAGTTACTGTATCTTTGTAGAGTGCTTTATTGCTTTATTCTGCCTGAGAATATAAGGTATCAAAATACAAAATGCTTATATTTGAAAAATCAGTCGGAGTTCATTATAACTAGCATTCACACATTTTTTTTTTTCTTTACAAATTTATTAAAACTACCCAAGTCTTGTTTTCTTCCCCCCCCCCCCCCACTTTTCTAGTTGGTGAACTGTCATTGTGGCTGCATGCAGGTTTCTTCCTTCCTTCCTTTTTTTTAAATTTATTGTAGCCCATATTTATATGTATATATTATGTATATTTTGCAATTATCAAGAATAATCAAGGGTTTTTCTGTCTCTGTTCCATAGAATTGAGAATGGCTAGTCAAGAGTCTGACCTAACACCAGCTTTCGATGTTCATATTACGTATTGATGCAACATGCTATCTTTTATTACAGCTCTGTCTTCCTACACAGCAATCAAAATACCTTGTTTTGTCATTTTTGTTTACAAGTATTTGTGATTTATGTGATTACACTATGTTGCTCCCATCACTTCATTACTATGACAACATTTATATGTTTGTGTTGTGGTGACAGTAAAGTGTACTAACAGTTTGTAGATAGGCACAAGTCAGGGTGAATTTTGTTTTTTAGTTACATTTCTGGTTGTTCTTATGGGTTTATATGGTTTGTTGTTACGTGTTTAATTCCATTCTATTGCCAAAGATATTCTGATAGTTATTGTCATGAGCTGCTTTCTTTCTATGATGATTTTTAAAATTTGAATGTTGGCTACTAATTTCTTTCTTTTGCATTTACAATGCTTGTGGGTTAAGCTGTTTTGACAGTTTCGTAATTATTTGCCTTACAGATTTGAAGGTAACCAACCCCAACCAAAAATTTAAAATATGTTCTTGCGGATGTTTGAAGCATATGTTGTGTTGCATAATATAGTCTGTATTGATACTGGGATTAGCAGGAAACATTTGAAGGATTTTTTTTTTCATTCAGATTTGAGAATTTCTTTTGCTTCAGTAAAGAATATGTAATGTAGTTGGGATTTTTTTGTATTACCATTAATACCAGAAATGCCTTATTTCTTTTAGCGTTGTGAATTGTTTACTACGGAGATCATCTTTCCCAATGTTTTTTTGTTTTCTTTTTCACATGGAGTTTGGCTTTTGAAGTAGTGGGTGTGATATTTGAATCTTTGAACACTGCCAGAAAATTGGTATGATGGTGGCATTAACTGTCTTGTGACTTCATGGATTTTTAGTTATTCATTTATAGGTCATTGTGCTGTCAGTGACAGACCTGGACATTAACTTTTAGAACATGACAGAAAATTTGACACTGTTGAAATGAGCTGTCTGACACAAGTAGCTATTTTAAAAAAAACTTGGAATGAGTTGACCGAGAAAAGCAACTGTTTATTTTAATTTAAAAAAAAGGTCACCGCTTTTGGAATGAGTTTTTTTTATTTAGGAAATTGGCTATTTAGTCAATACTTTTTAAGAGTTGTCTGTGAAAAGTGGCTTATAAAAAAAAAGGGTCACCACTTTTGGAAGGAATTTGGAAAAGCAAAGGTCACCACTTTGGGATGTTGCCTGGGACAAGTGACAGTTTTTAAAAAAATCCCAATTTTTTTTTAGATGAGTTGTCTAAGAAAAGGAGCTATTTATATAAATTTAAATTTTAAAAAAAAATGAAATTAAAAAAGTCACACTTTTGGAATGAGTTGTCTGAGAAAAGTGGCAGTTCAGAAAATTAAGAAGAAGAAAAAATGTACCTCTTTTGAAATGAAATGTCAGAGAAAAGCAGTTGTAATTGATAATTGCTTTGGAAACTGAAGAAGAATTATTTGATTTCCCTTTAAGCTCAATAAACTAATAAAGAAAATATTTGAAGATGTGAAATGTAGAATTCTTCATGAAGGACACTTATAGACCCTATGAAGGCTCTTCACCATTTATTTTCTTACCGGCTGTACTTTGGATTGTGAAAACAGTATAAATCAACAGAAATGGAATTTAATGAACTCTGATAAAACAGCTTGACGATCTAGATTTGGCAGATAACCTGGTTGTTCTGGGATGAGTACAAAATAACACTTGATGATAAGCAACAATAATTGGATCTGAAAATACGTAGTACCAAGGCAATGATTATGAAAATAATGTGGCTCATGATAGCCAGATAACACATGGAGGAAAAAGGCAAGGTAAGCTTTCATTGCATTGGGAAATGTATGGAAATCAAAAGTGATCACGTACGGTACCAAAATAAGAATCTTTAGCTCAGATCTCAAGGCAGTCCTATGGTAGTTCTATGGTATGTCTGTGAAACATGAGGAATGAGATAAATGACAGTCAAGAAGTTAGACTTTCATAAATGGGTCCCACCGCATAATAGGAGGATTACAATGGTATGACACGGTTTCCAGTGGGGAACTGATGGAAAGAAAGAAATAAATACCAGCATAACAGGAGGCAAAGACACGATGTTGATGTTGGATAGTTACACTTTGAGGAAACCATCTGATAGCATTACAAGGCAGTCCATGTTCTGGAATAACCAGGGTAATAGAAGTAGAAAAGACAGAAAAACACGGGGAGGGAATTGGAGACAGGCTTAAAAGGGATAAAGAAGACATGACATGATGGATGAGGCACATGGAATAAAGACTTGGCATGAATCTTGTTGGAAACTTGTGCTGCACAAGGAGTTTTAATTGTAATCAATTCTAGTTTAGAAACTGTGTCTTAACTATTTTCCAGCATGACTAAAAATATTGCTTGTGTGTCGTGGAATTGTCAGGTAATCATATTGTGGTGTATGATGCTTTCAGTGACTGAGTGTTAGATGCCAGGTTGCTTATGGCTATATATTTTGTTATTTGATCTGTTGTGGTGTGATTAACATATTGGCATATCTGATTGTTAGCATGAGGCTAGCAGCCTCGTCATGTAAGACAGATTGACACAGAAACCACCGCTGCAGGTGTGTGTGAATGCTTCGTCCTGGCTTCCTGCAACAGGACCAGCTACAGTGGTGGCTCCATGCCGCATTGGGAGTGTGAAGTAATATGTCTGATTTACTCTGTGTAGTTGCCAGGGGTCTGTCAGGAGACAAATAATAAGACAACTGGAGTGCCTCAGGCATGTTGTAAAAGATGACTAATGTGAGAGGTTTGGCAGTCACATCATGTCAAACAAATTGCACCTAGAAACTTTGACACAAACATAATTCAAGGGAGGCAACTACACTTGTAGCCTCATGCTCCAAAAGAAGCGAAAAAAGAGATGTGTGACTTCTGGGATAGAGGAGAACATAAAAGACCTTTAATTGAAAGTGTCAGTTTTGAGATTTATATATTTTATGACACTTCATCTGTGGTGTGTTCATGCGATTCTAAATAGATTGAAACTGCAATCAGGAGAAGTGACTATTGTGAAATGATTTTTCAGCTTAATGATTAACCAGTTTTTAACAGATTAAAGATTTTGACAATGCAGACATAGTGCATTCAAACATGCATAAGTTTCCACGAATTGTTTTTAAATTTAAAAAAAATCTTTTGACCATTGGAAACATCTTTGTTATGAATCCCAGTATCACAATATCTCTCAAGATGTTGCTTGCTTAGTCACATCACTGTTAAAAAACGGGATATATTCACTTCACACAATTCATTTGCCTTGTGTCTGCCATTAAAAGTAATGTATGACTTGATTTTTGTATCCAAAACTTTTAACTTGGATGAGACATAGTTTTGACTGAAACTTTGTGAAGCTTTGAAGCAACGTATATTTTCATATCAGGTCTATTGTTTTGTCTTCATCCTTCTAGTAATGACACTTTGACATGAGTGATTTTATCAGATGAATCTAATTTTTAGGAACTAAGTTTTTGACAGAACACTGGTTTAAATTGGAGCTCATCAATCAGAAATCTTTCATTTATATTTCATCGCTTTTAATGAAGTAGTTGGCAGTTAATATTTAGTCTAAAGAGGTCAGTATGCAATCAGATATCATCATTGTTGTTTCCTGGTTGGACAAAAACTGAATGAGTTTATTTCACACAATTATCATGAGGCAGGAAAAAAACTCAATGAGTTTATTTCACACAATTATCACGAGGCAGGAAAAAAAACTCAATGAGTTTATTTCACACAGTACTTGTTCTGGAATCCTTATGGTAAATAAAAATAAGACACAAAAAAAGTATTACGGAGAAGAGAACTGGATACATACATAAGGACAATGTGAAAAAAACTTCAACAGATGGCTCAAGGCATGAGGGCTTTTATTGTGAACAACTGATTGAAGGTCTGTGCTCCACAAGGAGCTGCTAGGTTTTTTTGGAGGTTTTTTTTAAAGAATTTAAAAATGATGTGGCCAGTAATGAAAATATCTTAAGTGATTTTTATTTTATTTTTGGAGAAACATAGTTAAGTGCTTAGTAATGAAAGTGTTTTCATTCATACATCTCCATTTCAGACTTGTTACTTGATTTATTACCCTTTCCTAGAAGCCTCTATTTGTGTATGTGTGAAGAGGGTAGTGTTTAAGTCCATGCTTTATGTTCTGTAACTCTGATTGCATTATCAAACATAAGTGCTGTGCTTGTCCAGTTAAAGAAAATCTTATTATTAACATTGTAATACATATCAGCTTGCATGCCCAGTAATTCAGGAAAGTCTCATCAAATCCCATAACATTTCCACTGTATATTATAACCATATAAGCTGTATGATATCCTGTAACTTTTTTTTTTTTACTTCATTATTATCTGACATGTACCATTAATGTACAGTCTTCGTGGGGGTTCTTTTTCTCTTGATGTTCTGTTAATAAGCTGTTTTTAACATTCTGTTAATGAAGTCTTCTTAACACTTTGTTAATGAACCGTTTTTAACATTTGGTTAATGAATGAGACAGTTTTGTGTCAGACAGCTTCATTAAGTCATAGCACGGAGTGGTGAAGCCACATTAATTGATGCTACCCAACTTCTCTGTACATTTTGTTAAAGAGATTAAGAACCCTCTGTTTGTATCAGTAGCCTTTTGCCCTGCAATGTGCGCACTCTGATGTACCCACACTCTTGGTGATAACTTGTGGACTTCATTAGTTCATGTTGTTGTACACAAAACCATTAGTTCATGCTCTTTATTTGCCAGACATACTCCGTAGCTCATAGCTGCAGTTGTTGTCGCCAGGCATTGAGTAGATCATGGTGCACACTTTAGCAGACGTTTGTAAGTGCTGACATTTAAAACTATATAATGGTTGTGAATTTCATTTGCAGTAGTTTTGTTGAACTGTCATTGTTATGATTATGTTGTTTTATTATCACCTCAAGTTTGAAATCTCTTGCACGTATAATATGTAGGCTAATGTTTAGGACATCTGTACACTCACTATTCAGTAATTTAGTATCATATATTTACTGCTCTAAATTAAACTTTTGGCATCCACTTGCATAAGCTGATAATATTTTTGCAGATTTTCACAAATAAACTACTAGCATGCTTACTACAAATTGTTGAATCTATAAATATACATATATATATTTATTACTGTAGCTATTTACACCTATAGACTTATTAACATCCACATTAGAGCCATATCTATTTTTATACTTTAAAAATTCCCTGAAAATTCCCCTTGTTATTGCATCTGTTGGATTAGATATTTTCTTGGTATTGTTTAAATGATTGAGTGCGTTTTTCTTGTACTAGAGACTCAGAGCTTCATCTACAGCTTCTTTCCTTAATACCATTTTGCTGAAGTTTATACCAGATTTTTGAATAAAAAACACAAGTAGGTAGAAGGGTTTCCAGTGTTGTTTCATCAGTCGCCAGTTTGTTCTTCAGAATTTTCTATTTCGTTCCATTCTTATTATAAGTTATGATTAAACCTGTTAAATATAGTTTTTATGTTGTACTGTAATCAGCAGTTAGATTATCGGTGCATTTTAAAATTAGACTCAATAGAGGGAGTTTTGTCAACCCAAAAAAGGCAAGTCAGAGTAGCAGAGAAGTATGAAAAAATCTTTTGCTGATGTATTTACGTACTTTGTCTTTGGCACATACAGGCCGAGGTCTGGCCTGAAATTGGAGAATGTTAACCGTATGAGGGTATTATTTTTTGCCTTGTGACAAAATTGCCTCTGATGTTTTCTTGTTTGTTGAAACAACTTTTTCCAGCATAGCATTTTGTTTTATTCTCAGTCCGTATTATGTAACCCCAGCCAGCAAAATGAATGCATCTTCTCATTAGATTCCATATACATTCAAGTTGTTGATATATATATATATATATTTTATACACATATAATCGTGCTGTGTTGTTAGCGCGTGTGTGTGTGTGTGTGTGAGTATGCACGCATGTATAAGTGCAATGCTTATTAGTACTAACCTTCAACATCAAGTAAATTACTTTAGGTTTATCACTATGTGTAGTGTTTACTTTACCACAAATAACTTGTCCAACGAGTCGTAAAATTAGCCAAATTAATGTTATATTTTCCATCTCTGTTATTTCTCGTCATTCTCTTGGTGCAACTATTTTGATTAATCTTTATGCTTCTTTCTCGGTGACACAACCTAGGTGTCTGCTAAAACTGCTTCACTTTATATTTTCAAAATCATTCCAGCAGAAACGATTCATTGGACAGGAACGTGCCGTTGAACATTTTCATAGGTGATACCTAAAGTAATTATCTGCCTTGGTTGCACAATACAAATGGCCTTTTTAGCTATTTTTGTTTAACTGTTGTTTGTTTTGCAAATTCGTGGTCAGCTGCTTTGTTGGTAAATGGATTTTCCAAAATGTCCTGCATGTTAGATGTTCGGAGGCTAGAATATAGAAATATTCAGAGTTCCGCGCTGTCTGAAGTTTCCTCCATGCAGCAAAAAGTCACAAATAATACTCATTTAAGAGTGGTGGTTCATGATGCGCCATTTGATAGTGCAAGCAGAGCAGATTAATTTCAGTTTTTGTTGGTGTGTGCTAACATTTATCAATTTTGATCTCTGTGCAATAAACGAATAACTTGTAGTCAGTTTTTTTTTTCATCATCTTTTTTATCAATAGCCATTACTCTTGTTTGTATTAGCATAGCACTGCTAGCCTATTTTACTTGTATATTGTGGATTTTTGTTCCCCTGATGTCATTATGAATTCACTTCACTGAGGTGGTCTCTTTCAGTTTTTGTCTACCAGAATTGGAGAATCAAAATTATCATTTGTCATCAGCGTTGACCTCAATGTCTAGTCTGTGTACATATGTTACTGTTCTGTCTGTGCACCTCTGTCACAGGTTTCTTGTCTGTGTACATGTTTTGAACCCAGTCTTGTACATGTCTTGAGCAGTCTGTATGCACATCTCTCAGCTCTGACTGTACATATCTCACAACCCAGTCCTGTCTGTGTTTCACAGTTCAATCTGTGTACATATTTCAGTCATATCTTTGTACTTGTCTCGCAGTCTATGTGCTAGTTTCTCAGTTCTATCTGTGTATGTGTGCCACAGTACTGTCTATGTCCATCTGAATTATGTCTGTGCACATGTCTTGAGCCCCGTCTGTGTACATATGTCGGCCCCATCTCAGTACTTATTTCACAATCTCATCAGTACATGTCTGAGTTATATCTGTGTACTTCTTACAGTCCTGTCTGCATTTAAGTCTCAGTCCTATTTGTGTATGTGTCAATGTCTTATGTGTGTATGTGTTCTACAGTACTCTCTGTGTACAAGTATTGCAGTCTTGGGTTTTGTCTGTAGATATGTCCGTACCACCTCTGTACATATCTCAGTTTTATCAAACATGCCCAATCTGTGTACTTCGTAATCCTGTCTGCAGTCTTGTCTGTGTGAACTTAGCCGAAATTTCTGTTCCTTTGTCTTATGAAAATGTCTATGTGCATGTCTCTCGGGCCCTTGTATGCATGTTTCATAATTGCCTGCATACAATCGTAATCTCACCTCTACATGCATGTTCAACTCTGAACCCGTATGTTGTGTAATTTTTGTAATCTTCCGTTCAAATTTAAATTCTCAATATTTTTCAGTATTCACATTTTTATTTAAACCCAGTTTGACTATTTTAACAATTTTAATACATATTTTACTTACACAAAATTTGTTGAAATAGACCCAAAAAAAAAAAAAAATTTTTTTCATTGCCTTGGGAAGTGGTGTTTATAGCAGATATATACTGTAGATGTGATTTGAGTATGCTTCCTAGATGGGTGACGACAAAGATGCATTCATTTTGACGTAGTGTGTGAATGTGATGTTGTAGCTATTTACTGGGTGCATTTGCATTTTTTCCCACTGAAGAAACACCAGTTGTTAGTTTTTGGAGCCTGGTTTCTCTGATTTGTTCAGCTTGTCTTTAGCCATTGTAGCTTCAGCATTTCTTTAACCCTTTCTTTGCAAGATGCTTGACACCTGTAATCATCGGTAGGCATGATGGTATTGACAGAGTTAAGGTGCTTTATAAGAGAACGATGTGGGTCAGTCAAATTATGAGTGTCAGTTTTGTCTGGGGTTTGAACACAACTCATTCACTTTCTGCTGTTCAATATAATGTTCAACACCAGTCAGTATTATTTGGACCAGGTACATAAGGCTAGAACAAATCGGGGAAATTCTGCAGTGAATGACAAAGGAGATCACATTTTACTTTCTAAGATTTTATCACTTTTTGCCAATTTTCTTCTTTGAATTTTTGCCAAAAGTAGCAATTTTACCGTGCCTCATATTTATATTTAGCAACAATTGTCTTTGTATATTTGATCTCTGACCTACTTTTCTTTCTTTCTTTTTTTTTTTTTTTTTGGTTAGAATTTAGAATTAAAGCTGTTTGTTTTAATAGGTTTTTCCTATAATAATTTATGTTTTTGCTTCTTAAGTGGGTTTTATCTACAAGTTCTTTGAATCGGTTACATGTAATTATTTACTTAAGTTCTCTTTGAAAGTATAAATATTGAGTTAATTTTGATTTCCTTTTTTAAGTCTGGGAGATCCCAATATATTGTCTGGCTAAGATTGAGTATTCAGATGCCTAGTTTCATTTCTTAACACCGACTCACACTTGGCTATTGAATCAATGTGCTCATTGCTTTTTTGTTGTCAGTCAGTCAGCAGATTGGAAACTTGATTCCTTTCTGAATCTAAACAGAATAGTTTATCATTGGTTGAACAATTTATTCAAAAACAAAATTCTATGGTCACATTTTGTTGTCACCTGAACACATTTGATATCAATTTATTGTGAGCTCACACCTTGTTACTGCTATCAATATCACTGTAATGTTATTATTTATTACTGAACATTGATCTTGACCTGGTCAGATATATATATAACACACAGACAATAACATGTTATGTTGTGAGTCAGTGCTAATTTAGAATAGATTTTTCTTACTCTATATGTTTCCAAACGTGTGCCTCAGAAACATGGCTGCACTAGTCACATTCTTATCATGTGGTGAAGGGTCTATTTTTTAACAAGGAAGGGGCCATTTTTGTATCTGCTTAGCTAATTATGGTTGTAGTGGTTATGTCTGGTAGTGTTAGAAACATTTTTTAAAATAGACATACTTGAGCACAATCTGGATAAATTTATGGTGTTACGTGAGAATGGCACACCTGAGAGGTAAGACATATTCTTACTTGTTTTTGGCTAATCTTTATGTATTTTCAATGTTTTGGGTACTTCGCAGAAATTATGGACTAAAATTTATAATTTCATTTTTTGACGCAGGTTGCAGTTTTTCCCTACAGCGTTGAACTATTAGGGTGTGTTTATTTAAAACAAAACAGAAAAAGGTAATGTGTCTTACAAAGAAAATATACAAAAGACTAAGAGAATTGTCTTTTGTCCTAGTAAGACACATTACCCTTTTTTTTTTCATAAACACACTCTTGACCTGTATGAATGTAGTCCCTCATCTTATAACCTACCACTAAACTGTTAGAGTACAAACATTTTTTTCCTTGATTGATGAATTACAACCTGGTGGCTCATGAAATTTTACTGAAAATAGTCATTACAGCAGGATATCGTGTACCACAAATATGATTAATTCTGAATATTATTACTATTAATCCTATTGCTTTCATTATATCTATTTACAAAAGCCACGCTGTCAGATTTAGTGCTCACCAGTTAGAAATGTTTAGGTACGGATGGCTATATTATTACTCCTTCTACTTGTAACAGTATTACATGTAAGCATTCTAGTTACTGTGGACATACGTTAACATTACTTGGTAGATCGTGATAATGTATTCAATATTACAAGTAATCGAGGTATATATTTTTTAGTTTCATTTTAAAAAAAAAGATTTTTGGCTTTTTTTTCCTTTAATTTTTATTTATTTTTTTGGTCATGCAACCGTTTTTGAGTATTGCTGCACCCCCACCCCCCAATCTAACCTGGATGTTTGTTTCTACTTGCCAAGGTAAATAAATATATTTAAAAAATATGTCTTGACTTTGTTTGCGGGATCATATGACGGCAATGTTTATTTAAATGTGTATGACTCATGTGATTTCAATGTTTATGTGGTTCCAGTGTTTATCAGAATGTTCATGACTCATCAATATTTGTATGGCTGGTGCGAGTCCAGTGTTTATCAGAATGTGTATGACTTATTGTATTTCCAGTGTTTATCAGAATGTGTATGACTTAGGTATTTCCAGTGTTTATCAGAATGTGTGTAACTTACATGGTTGCAATGTTTATCAGAATGTGCTGTACTCATTATCAAAATGTGTATGACTAGTGTGATTCCAATGTTTATCAGAATGCGTATGACTCTTGTGGTTCCAACGTTTGTCAGAAATTTGTGTAAGTTGTTGTTAAGGTATATTTATGTATATTACATGTTGGCCCTCGGTTGGATTTGTTCCAAGTTTAAATTTACGCGCTAACATATTTATCTTAATTCAGCATGATGTATTGTACACTGTAAAGTATAGTTAGTGAACGCGATTATGTGTAGACATCACTAATAATAGGATGACGTGGTAAGGCGCTGCACTAGGCAGGCAACGGTCCTTCTTGACCTTTCGTCATTTAAACCCGTCCAAGCAAGACGTGGATTAGTACTGCTCCCAACGTTATTGAATTGTACAGTCTTCCTACGTGGCTAATAATTAACGAAGGTCGCCACAGTAATTCTTCTGATGCAGTATCTAAGCATCATATATTGATGAGTAATTTCCTTATGAAGAAGGAATTCAGGGAGTACTATTATAATTATTTTCATTGCCAGCTGTCAGTTGTCACTACACCAATGGTTCCGTCATTACGGCATTGCGAGTATATAGGCTGTCATGCGACGATGCATTATTGACTGTAGGAGACTGCCTTGATATATGTATTTAATTACTACCATGCATTCTTATGATGTCCGTCAATTAAATGTAAGTGTTTTTGTGGACCCAGCCAAGAAAAGCGTCGTGAACTTTATTCAATTTCAAACATATGTTGTTGGACACTCACGTCATTCAAAAACAACTCAACACGATTACCCTACCACTCTTCTCCAACCCCGACGACACAGAACATGGTGGCCAGTATGGGGATATCGATATAGTCCTGAAGTATACAACATTCAAAGTAAAAGAACGCTGTGTAGAGAAGGGATTTTTATTTACAAGAACTTTCTGAATTGTTCCGGCATTTGAAACATTTTTCATCACGTCCAGTTTACGGCGCATGCGTCAGTTGGTGTCATGACAACGCTCCGACGATTCCCAAAAAAATGTCCGGTCGTTTGAAGCCTTCAATCAATTTTATCAAATGTTTCCAAGTCTTCAATGGCAGTAATTGATCAAGAAACTGCTCATACGAATGCTTGAAGCCTGATTCAAGTCACCAGTTTGTTCCTGACGTTGCTTGTGGTACATGCGAGCATCTACGAAGATTTTTGTTCGGCTGCGTCAGTTAAGTACCATTTATTGGTCTTGTAAAACGTAGTCAGGTTATCCTGCAGGCTGTCGTATTCGTATACTTACTTGTTTATATATGGTTTATGTATTTATATGTATAGTTTATCTATGTGGGTGGTTGGCGGGAATTTCGAATCTCTGTTATGTTTCTCCGGATGACCGCAGAAATTCGAAATCGTTCTTTAGGGCCATTTGTTTAGGGTTCCCATAATGTTTTGTTTAAAAACCGGGACATTTCCAAATTTTTACCTAAAAAACCCGGGACATTTTGTAAAAAAACGGGACATGTTAAAAATTAAGGTAAAGCACAAATAAACTATTATTGGTATGCTTGAAGATACTGGTATAAAAAGTGCACACATTAACTAACAAACTTCCACTTTATCGTTTGAAAAAGTTTTTTTTCACGATGGCTGTTGTGGTCCATGGACTTAAAGCTGTGGTTATGCACCGCCGTGTGATAAGCGAAGGTTGCTTCCTGTGCTGCCAATGATAAACTGTTTTTTTTCCATTTTTCACTGGGTTTTCGCATTTAAAAAATGACTTATACTGCTGTTAGTACCATTTAACCTTTTGTTTTTCGTTTTCTTGTAAAACGTAGTCAGGTTATCCTGCAGGCTGTCGTATTCGTATACTTACTTGTTTATATATGGTTTATGTATTTATATGTATAGTTTATCTATGTGGGTGGTTGGCGGGAATTTCGAATCTCTTATGTTTCTCCGGATGACCGCAGAAATTCGAAATCGTTCTTTAGGGCCATTTGTTTGAATATTTTCTGCTAGCAAAAGATCCACTGAGGAATTTCGTGGCATACTCTGTTTGCTCATGAATTTATTCAACACTATTTGTTTAGTTGTAAAGTTTTATATATATACTGTATTTTCATTGTACTTGGTTTCATTTTTTACTTAGTTTCGTCATATATTGTAAATCTAATCTGACTATCGTTTCGCTTAAAAGAAAAAATGTCAGCTGTTGGGTTCTGTCTGTAATGTCTATTTTTGATGTGGTTCGACCTAGTTTCAGTGTTCGTAGATTTTGTCATTTTGTAGAATTTTATTCAGTTTTATAAAACGTTTTGCTGTTTGTAATTCGATCTTGTGGTGTGATATTGTTTGTTTATTTCTTTTGTTTCCTAAATTCTGTTCTATTTTCTTTATTAACCTTCTATAATATGATATTAATATTAATTACATAAATATTTATGAAAAATATTATATGACTGATTTAATTGCATTGCATTTGCACTAGTAGGCCATTAGCCACTAGTTAGTTACCCTGAGTATGGCATAGTGTTTTAAAATATTAATAAAAAAAAAATTTTTTTTTTTGGGCTTACAAATAATTTGTAAAGCAATTTGCCAGTTATCTGGTTGACTAAGTGAGTACATTGGATAGTTAACATAGCTAAATTACAATATTACATGAGGATTGGAGAGATTGCTGGTTTTGTGGGTGAGGCATTACAAATATATACATCCAATGAGATTGATAATGATTTAAAGAGGCTCTCGGAGGAAAATTTGGATCTTCAAAAAAAGGTGGAGGAATATGAGAAACGGGTTAAAGTCTTGGAACGGGATATATTAAGTCTTGATGATATTTGTACTTGCCAGATAAAGAAGATTGAGTATGAGGTGAATTCATTAAAAAAATTACTTGATAAAGAAAAGAGTGTTGATGTTGAGTTAGATGAGGTTGATACTGCTTTAAGGGCAGACTGTCATACACATATGGCTCAGATTCAGGAGCTGAAATCTGAGGTTTCGCTTTTGAGATTAAAGGTTGATATACAAGAAGTAGCAGATCGGGACATGAGTTCTTACATTCAGTTAGAGAATAAACTGAAAAAAATTGAACTCGAGAATCAGGAATTTAGACGACTTCAAAGTCAACACGAAAATTTGACTAATAAAAAGTTGGCTAACTTTGAGGCGTTACTCCTTAAGGAGAACAATATGAATGAAAGACTGGAGAAAATAAATAAGAGGCAGAGTAATGAGATTTCACGAAAGGATGTTGAGATTACTAAATTGAGGAAAAGAGTTGATGGGTTATTGGATGTGGTGTTACACCATAATATATTGTCAGACAGTGGTCATGACAAAACTACTATACGACATGCCTGTAGTACAAAACATCCCAGGAAAGTAAAAATTTCACGGCAAGTACAACTTCCCTCGACATCAGTCTGATGCCAATGTTTCCAGTTTAAACTATACTGCCAATTCTGGGAATAAGTCATGGCGACATGATCAGAATGAAACTGATCTTAAGAAAACTGTTCAGGTTGTCAAGAGTGGAAAGAAATTTGCTAGAATGAGTAATGGTGTTTGGGATGTGGTGAACTTCAATGGTGAAATTAAGACCACTACGTCTATAAACAAGGGTCTAACTTTGCCTAGTAAGCGGTATATAAACGTAATTGGTATCAGTCAAAACGGCATTTATTGAATACCAAATTGACATGTCACGTAAAGAAATGGAAACACACCTTTTCAAAAGTCACACAATAGATATTGGACAAAGACATTTCAAAATCGGGTATGACCACCGTTTGCAGCAAGGCATTCAAGACAGCGTAGACGCATCGAGTTCACAAGGGTCGGAAGAGTATCCTGAGGAACAGCTTGCCATTCCTGAAGCAGAAATGCAGTCAGCTGTGCAACATCCATTGGCAGGGGGTGATTTGTTGACAATCTTCGACCAAGGACATCCCAGAGGTGCTCAATCGGAGAAAGGTCAGGTGAATGAGCTGGCCACGCCATCCTGATGATCCCATGCTGCTGAATAAACTCATTCACCACACGAGCTCGATGGGGGTCGAGTGTTATCATCTTGGAGGATGGCATTACCACCTATGGCCTCCAGAGCAGGCTGAACAATTGGTCTCAAGATTTCGTTCTGGTATCTTGGGCCGGTCAAGTTGCCTTGGATTATGTAGAGTGGTGTCCTGCCGTGTCTGCAGAAGCCTCCCCATAACGATCCACCTCTCGAATTGTGTCATCAGTAAATCGCTCTCCTGGTCGTCTCCAAACTCGAATCTTGCCATCATTGAATGACACAGTGGGACCCAAAGATGCAGCAATAGAGAACGCAGTCAGCTACTCATAGCTTGACTGTTTGCATCAGAGTCAGCGAACCAGAGCTGACTAAGACCCTACTCCACCTCCACGTGGTGGTCCTGGAAACAGTCTGCATCACTGCAGTCTGGCTGAGAGAGTAGGGATCGCAGAGGGAAGGCAAACCCGGTCCCAAAAACTGCCGTGCTGAAGTCGGATGTGGCGACCGAAAGGTGCAGATATCACAGCTCCGGCGTAAACAGACACAACGCAACCAACGTCCTTTTCAGGACGAACAAGGAAGAAGAAGAATGACACAGTGAAGCGAGATTCATCAGTGAAGAGAACTTGACTCCATTGTTGCCTTGTCCATCGGATGTGCTCGCGACACCAAGCAACACGGGCTCTGCGATGAGCAGGAGTAAGAGGGATTCTGACTGCAGGACGTCGAGCAGCCCGTCCAAATTCATGTAAACGTCTGCGAATGGTGCTTTGACATTAACGTTTACAGCTTGTCTCAGCTGACATCTTAGAGTGGAACAAGTCACTGTTCGATGGCGCAGGGCTGACAACAAGAGGTACCGGTCATCATGTCTATTGGTGCATCTAGGGCGACCTGGCCGGTGGCGATCCCCCACACTTCCTGTGGCCTGAAATCTCTCCAAAATTCTTTGGATATTAGAGTGTGACACTGCAAGTCGTCTAGCAACCTCACGGACATAAACCACTTTCAACCCATGCTATAGCCTTCATTCTTTGTAAGGTGTCAAGACTTCTCGGTGGCATGGTTTTTGCAAGTGATGAAACTACCCTCAGTCTGCTGATTGTAAAACAAATTAAGAGTGAACTCTGTTCACGAAAAGTCGCCATTGCACGTGGAATGTCAATCAGCACGATTACTTCACCTGTTTGGTTGTACGGAAGTTTGAAAAAACAGATTAAAAATGTGAATTTATGGTCAGCAAACCAAATTGCACGTGATCACCATGGTTGTCGGTGAGTTGTTTTTATGCTAAACGTCCATAGAGGACTGTCAGAGGAAGATATTGCACCCATTTTTACTAAAAACTTCCTTCATTTAATCATTCTATGCGCTTATAAAAGTGTATTGAAAATAATAGGGTGGCCCTTGACATTTGACGAGTAGTATATGTCAAATCAGTATGATACATCATCTAATAAAGATACCATATCCATGGGAATGAAATAATTAAATGTTTCTAAAGTGACTAAACATACACATCACCCCTGCTCACATTTTCGCGACAATGGGACTACGTTCATTGGTAAAGGTGCATATTCACGCACCGTTCTAGTGCGCAATCTGCCAGCAGGAACTACATGGCAGGCACTAGGTGATTTTTTTCACTATACTGCAGACGTCAAGTTTGTGCGTCTGTTGCCATCTCCTAATATCAAGTATTGTGAGGCTTTGGTCACCTTCTGTAACAATAGGGATGCCTGTATGGTTGTTGAGCGGGACAATGGTGCTAGTTTTCACCACCGTTCCCTCCAGTTACAATTGGTACCTAATTCTGCTTCACGCAGATATTAGCCTGTTGATATTTCCAGTTTTTATCACATCACATTCTTTGATGACTCAGCAGGTTCAGTCATCCTATAAGTATGTTATCAACTTGCGTAAGAAAATTGTCGACGCTTGTCAGTTGGCGACAGCTTCGTCAGAGGCTGCCAAATATAAATCACGTCTGTTTCAGAATAAAAATAGGCGTCTACGTCAACTGTTTCCGGGTGATGAAGCATTTGTGTTGCTTCCTCGGAAAGACAATAAGTTACTCATTGCATGGAATGGCCCATTTAAAGTAATGGATAGGATTTCTGATGTTGATTACATTTTAGATGTTAACGGTCAAAAGAAAATCTTTCATATTATGCTTAAAGAGTTTCATACTCGTCCTGAACATTTACAGGCAATTTTTCATGATCTTGATGACAACGTAGTTAGTTCTTGTCACTATTCGAGTCTATCTGTGATTCAGGAGGAGGAATCTTCTTTATTGTCGTAAATTTATTTTGAGAGAAAGAGTCTTAGAAATAGTAGTCCGGTTTAGAGTGTAGAATGATGGTGAAAAAACTCAGTGATAGGAATATAGAGATTAAATATGATGCTCCACAGAGTGCTGGAGGAGAGTAAAGACAGACTTATTTACGACAAATCGTCTCTCTCAATCTTCTCTTCCACTCTCCTGGTCAAACAATTATTTGCCAGTTTTCCAGACACACAGACGACGTGGATACAACTATCTTAAACAAATATGAGGGATTTGGGCCTTGGTAGTCCAACACAGTACTATGTATGTTTATGCTGTTTATTAGCATTTAACTCAATCACAACATCCAACAGGTTTTCATAAAAAAATTATCATAAGTATAGAAAATACAATTAACAAGGTGAGGATGGGGTAAAGAAGATTGGTATCGACTAAGCCCTTCCCGCTTATTAGACAAAGGTAAACCCAGTCCCAAGATAGATAGTTATCAGGAACATAGGTAATGTAACCTAACAATGAAGTTAATTTCTCTGAAAGAGGTGTTACAACATTAGGTATGGTGGTAGACTAAAATACTGTTATCCCAATTGTGTCTTCCCTTTACTAAGCAAAGGAAAAAAAAAGGGGGGGGGGGGATGAAACGGAGTTAACAAATTATCCCACTAAAGGAACAATGCCGGGTATACAGAAACGTATTACCCGGTAGGCAAGTTAACAAATGGTTTTTTTTTTTTAAATATATCTCCTGTCATTCATGCACACTGTGCGGATCCACACTCACATACACCACACACTTACCGATTTCAGCATCAGACAATCCATAGCATGATATACACAGTACTTAAACTCTTTACGTGTGACAACTGTCTAGTCCTTCTATGTCCCGCCCCAGATAATGCGAGGTTTCACTGAGAGCAAATATTCCCGCTTATCGCCGGACTTGAAGTTCTAAGAGTTCTTGTGTTTTATTATAAAGAAACGAGTCTATGGGATGGCACTGACGCAGTTCAACACAGGGGTAAAAATGAGGTGATGGCAATATTCCTTCACTGCGTGATGACAGCAACTGACCGGTAAAGTTTTTTTAAAATCCAGTGAGGAAAAACTAGGCTCAGTCACAGTCAGGTAAATCGGTAATCTCTCACAATAGAGCAGTATATAAACTATCGCTACTGGCACTGTTCATCTTCCAGTTTATCTTACAGATTGTAATTTAATTTGATGATAATAATCAAATGATCTTGGGTAGGCTTTCTTTCATGTAATTATGTTAGCTAGGCCGCACCGGACCACCACAAGATTTACTTTAAAAAAATGTCTCATCAAACTGTCTGGAAGTTTAAGAACCGAGTATGGAAACTCTGAAAGATTTCGTTATTGCTGGGATTGCAAAAGGTGATCAATCTAGAGAAAAAGATAGAAAACCCATAACAACATAATCATACTTTAAAAATCAAATAATCTTCTAAGCGCGCGATAAATTTCCCGTTAAGACTATTATATATATGCTCGCGTATTTATTCACATGTCTTTGCCTTTACCTACTCTAAACGCTACTGAATCTTGGCGAGATGTTACTATTTCTCCTTCTTTAACCTCACAACAACATCGACAGATTTCTAATCTTCTAGAATCTTTTTTCTGATGTTGTCGTGTTTTGGTCTGTCTTACACCACGGTCATATTTACCGCACGCAATACTATAGGAAAACGGACCGATATAAGAACCAATGAAAACACTCCTTTTTCTAGTGTGTATAAGGAAATCTTTTTAGGCTTAACATAGAGGCCCATTTTGTGTAAAGGATAGTAAGAATTTATTTAATTCCTTAAGAACTAGAGATGTTTAAAAGGAAAGATATAGATAGTTCAACAACGGGGATGTTACTTAAGAGGTAGGTGCAAAGACTTCCTCGAATAGTAGTTCATTTAAAGAGAAAAATCGTTTAAATTGACATCTATACATCAGCGTAGTCCCCAATTTAGTTAGTTAAAGTCTGCATAGATTTAAATGCATTTTGCTAACTAAACAATTATTAGATAGAACGGTAGAGATAAATTCACAGTATAATTCTAACTTTAAATGATCAAAATCGGTTCAGAATTAAGAGATAATAAATATTAAAAATTTTGCACATTGAATAAGCAGGCAAAAGATGCCTCGTTTTTAGATTCCTAACACCGGTTTTTGGCCGTGTTCTCCGATACGGGGGAGCGACGGTATAAAAGTCCTTGAACTTGGTTGATTTGGAGCCACAACTTTTTGAAACACTAAGCGGTACAGAAGAGAGCGGCAAAAAGTGTGCTGTCAAATACTTTGCCACTGCATCTGCATAGCAGACCTAAATACCTTTTGACAGCCTGTTACAGCTTATGTGTATTGCCTGAGGGTAAGAAAGAATATATATATATATATATATATATATATATATATATATATATATATATATATATATATATATATATATATATATATATATATATATATATATATATATATATATATATATATATGTATATATTTATGTAATTTTCTTGTGATTAATCCACTTGTGTGTTCGTAAGTGTGTTAAGAAAAAAACTTACAGGACGAGTGAATTGCCATCTGAACGCCAGCCTGTGTTGACTTTTAGAGACGAAAGCCAGCATTGGGAAATGTGTAGAATATTTGAGAATTATGGCAAAAATACGACTGTAGGTTTAATAATGTATTTGAAGGAGTATTTCCTAAAGGAAAGACACACTGATCAGGACCATGAGGAAGGATCACATAATTTGTTAACATGTATTAATTAAGGTGTCACTTAATAGTTTGAACTAAACCAAATCATTGTATGGAAGCAGATCATGGACAAATGGATCTAACGTAGGATTTATAAGGAAAGTGTAATCACATTGAACTGGCTGTGAGTGGTACTGAGGTAAATTGTCCTGCGCAACTGTAAGCACCATGTCTGAAACTGTTTGTTACGTCCATTGTGTGTGTGGATAGAATAGTGCTGGGCCATACAAGGGCTGTGATTATTTGTATTACAGGTTTTATCCTGCAACTACTAAGATTGTACGAGACATTCACTTCTGAGGGACTCTGTGATGCAAACGTTCTCAATATACCTAGAACTAGACAACCTATGTTTCCCAGCCTGGAGATCCAGACATTTTGTGATCCTGGCGATAGTTGGATGCTTCTCATTTTTGGAGATAAGTGGTAACACAATACCACTGATCAGCCTATCCAGAGACATTATCAAACAAATAAAATACCAATAACAACAAAAACAGTTTGAGTGATGACTCATGAAGGACTTTAATAAACTAAATACCAACTGTACAGTCCAGTGAAAGTGTCATATATATATATATATATATATATATATATATATATATATATATATATATATATATATATATATATATATATATATATATATATATATATATATATATATAGTTATATATATATATATATATTATATATATATATATATATATATATATATATATATATATATATATATATATATATATATATATATATATATGTATATTAATGTGAAATAAATAATTAATATTTGAAATATAACTTTATCATATTTAACTATTGTGGAAATGGACATTCCATGTTTATTTTATCTTGTAAAAACATTTGAATTCTTTTATCATTTTCCTAACCGAAAAGAGAAACGGTATAGGATCAATAAATTGTAAATATATATAATCAGTCTTACTTAATTATTTAAATTGAGTTAAGGTTCTGCTGGTTATATATATCTATTACATATTTAAATAACTAATTAATCCCCTAGCAGAGTCAATACAAAAATAATAAGCATTATTCAAGGGAGGATCTTGAAAGGTAGCACTTAGACCTTCAGTAACAAACACTATCATCATACTTGAAGGTTTATACAGCTTGACCCTACCTTTGATTTTCGATACACCCTTGCACTTTTCAGAGAAGGGGGTATTTCTTATAAGACCAGTCTCTTATCTGGCACTATCCTGGTATCATCTGATACATCTTTTTGTCCAGGATATCTTTCATTTAATAACATCTGAACCTCTCGTGACATCTGGTGTCTCCTTCCGGGATTTTACTTACTACCCTGGGATCTTTACTTTAAGATAGTCAGTGGTAAGATTAAAAGTAGGAGTAAAGTAAATAGAAAGATGAAGAGAAAGAAAGTAATAAATAAAAAAACTCATTGTAATAGTAGTGAGTACATAACCAAATTTTGGTGACTGGATGAGCTGACAATGGTTGGATATTAATTAATTCTGTATACTAATTAAGTTGGTATCTTATTTAAGTTTATAATTTGTATATTGATAAGATTGCAAGAGAATGACAGACTTGGAAAAATTTAGACCTGCTACAGTGCAGTCGGCAAAAGAATTTGGATTAAGTGGGGAGGACCTTATTAAATATGTCACCACTGAGTGTGACAAGTTTATAGAAAGAGAAGATAAGAGGTTGGAAACAGAAAAAAAGATTACAATTAGAAGCTGATAGGGAGGCTAGGAAACTAGAATCTAATAGGGAAGCTGAAACTAAAAGATTACAATTAGAAGCTGATAGGGAGGCTAGGAAACTAGAATCTGATAGGGAAACTGAAACTAAAAAATTACAATTAGAAGCTGATAGGGAGGCTAGGAAACTAGAAGCTGATAGGGAAGCTAGGCAAATGGAGGCTGAAGAAAAGAGATTGCAAATGGAGGCTGAAGAAAAGAGACTGCAAAGGGAACATGAGTTGAGACTGAAAGAGCTTGAACTTCAAGGACATGTCACATGAAATGGAAGTAGCCCAACTACATCTGGTACTAGTGCAAGTCATGGTACCTAAAATGGAGCCATGAACTTCCATTTGGATCCATTTGTTGAGAAAGAAGATGACATTGAGTCTTATCTCAGTAGGTACGAGAGATTAGCTACTAACTATGGCCTAGAGAAAGAGAAGTGGAGCCTTAAGTTATCACAAGGGCTGAGAGGAGCCTCTTATCAAGTTTTTGAAAAACTAGGTAGAGAAGACCAAGAAGATTATGAAATCTTGAAGCAGGCATTGCTAGTCCGTTATGAATAGAACTCAGATTTTTATAGGAAGAAATTCAGAACTGTGAAGCTACTTTCTGGAGAGACTTACCACCAATTCTCTGTAAGATTAGAAACCTACTTGGAGAAGGGGACTACTCTTGGTAAATGTCAAGACCTAAAAGAAATGGTCATGATGGAGCAAGTAAGAGAGTCTATGCCTCCAGACATGAGAAAATTTCTTATGGAACAAGGTGCAGAGAGATTGGGGAGATTTTAACAGTTGCTGAGAGATATCAAGCAGCCCAGAAAGAGCAGGAATTAGGAAGAAGTAGGTAGAAAATAGTAGTAGAGCCCCACAAAACCAAGATGAGTATGAAAATAGGGACCAACCACATAGATACAAACAAGGTTATGACAGGCCTAAATATGACAAAAGAGACAGGAACCCTCCGGTACAAGATAATAAACCCTACAGACGGAAATAAGTGGTGCAAAATGAGCAACCACAATACAATTGAATGTGGTAGGAAAGTCCCTCCATATCACGCTGCATGTATGATAACAGTGGGAAAGGGCAGGAAGGAACCGACAGCAAGTCAGGTAGATCTCCAACATCCCCCCATCTGTGAAGAAGTAACATGTAATGGCAATAAAATTATGTGCCTTTACGATTCAGGATTGGAATATGACAGTTGTGAGTGCGACTCTGGTGCACCCTGAGCAGTATACCACAGACAAAGTGGAGATACAAGGGGCATTAAAGGGAACAGCCACCATGACACTTCCCCTAGCCAGAATCAATGTCAAGACTCGCTATGTGGAAGGAGTGATTAGTGCAGCAGTGTGTGATGATCCTAATTACCCGCTGGTGTTAGGAAGGAGATATGTCTTCCTAGGGAACCCAATAAAACCTGTGGTCATGGCAACATTCCAGACCAGGTCAAGTCCCAGGAAGGAGGAGGGAACACCACTTAATATTCATCCTAAAAAAACAAGGCCCAAGCAAAAGATAAAACTTTAAAACCTTGCTTTGGCAAATTGCCAAACAGCCATAACCACCCAAAGAAAGGACAATTTTATGTGGATGATGGATTGCTTTACAGGAAAGCTGGAGCAGGACCCAATGGGCATAGCCAGTTAGTACTGCCATCTTCTTACAGGGAACAAGTTATGGAGCTAGCACATGTTGTACCAGACGGTGGACATATGAAAATTGGTACCACCTGTCAAAGGGCATCTGTAAACCACTATTGGCCAGGCATTGCTGAAGATATCAATCAGTATGTAAATGCCTGTGATCAATGTAGCAAGGTAAACTCCACACATGGAGAAAATCAACAGGACCTAGGAACTCATTGCAGTGAACATAGGCCTGAAAATAAACATAAACAGGTAGACATAGTGAATAGGCCAACACCTTCTCACACCCAGTCTTCCAGAAAACCAGTTACACTGGCAACTCTCCGTATGGTACCGAGAGTAAACATAAACACAACCCAGTCCACCCCGACAAAAATTATATCGGAATTCCGGGAACTGGATAAAAATAGCAATGCGGTTACTAGGCCAGCTTTGCAAGCAACCAGACGGGGAATCCCCAAGAAAATAGGCAGTGGACGTTTGGTGTGTGCTAATTTGGCAGCACAGCCAACATCCGCATATTGCCATTTACATTAACATGGTAAAAAGGGGACCGGTAACGGTGGTAGCTGGCCGGCCCTATACACAGTCCATTGAAAGTATTTGACACGGACATGGATTGAGATTTTATATTATATTGCCATGCTAACGGGAGAATTGATTTCCTGTAGCAGGAAATTCATTTCCCCATATGAATCACATTATCTCGCCAGTGAGGTTTAGCTGAGGAAACCCCTGGTGAAAATGGACTCTACCTGAATTACAGAAAATTAAGGAGTGACAAATTGAAAAATGAATCGAGATAAGGGCATTGCCAGATTCCAGTCATGCCTGAGCTCAGACCATTGCTGGCTGTTCACATCTCGGAGGGGCACTATGAGTTCCTGTCACAGAGAGTTTATTGATCTTAAATTGCCTATATCCTCTTCTTTTTCTCTCACCTGTGTCCTCTATTTTATTATCACTCTTTACCTTTTTCCTGTATTTTTCGCATCCATTCGTTTGCGAAAAATATTTTCTTCCCCATTCTCAACTTTACCGGTTTCTTTCTCATACTGGTAAACGCATTCATGACATAACGTGTCAGAGAGAGAGCATTAAAATGCATTCTATTGCATTAGGTGTCAGTGGACGAAACTGTGAATATATTCGTCTGGCCAGACATAGGAGCAGACATATGTCTACAGCATTCCCTGCACCAGACGAAATACACTGTGAATATTCGCTTTCGCCAGACCTATAGGCGACAAATTTGTCTGCATTTTCACCTGCCACAACGAGTTGCATCGGCTGAGCGCTTAGTTGAGGCGCGATAGCCGACATCTCCTCGGCGCAGTTTGAGACATTTGTCTGGAAATCCCAGCTGACAAGGCACTCACTGTTGGCCTGCTCAGCGTGAGGTGTGAAAACGCACGAGTGTCAGTTCATGGTAGTCTTCTAGTTGATGTAAGGTGTTTTAGACGGGAAGGGGAGATTATTTCGTTTGGCGAAATAAAGTTGGGACCCCTTTGTCTGGTAATAGATATAACCAGAATGTTAAACTTTATTTTCATTCTGACTCCTAAAATGTTGCAGTAGACAGATCGCTCTGCTAGATCAAATATCTGTGTTTTGGCGAAGTCTGAGTTTCTTGGCCATTTTTCCGAGTTCTAGACTACCATTAGATTGCAGTATTCTAGTTCATGGTTTAGTCTGTAGTTCTGTGTGTGGAGGTATATATTATAATAATTATCTAATATTTTGTGAAGTGTTTAAAGTGATAATCGCTTATTTCATATTTCACTAGTTAGATTTGGTGCAGAGTGCTTAATTTATATAGTCTGTATTATTTTCTAGTGACGTGTTTCAGTGGATAGCAGAATAAATTATAATTTCTAGCTTAAACAACAATGTAGCTATAATGAATTTAATTTTACTGCTAAATAATCAGACGAGAATATTTTTCTAACTAACTTATAAATGCTAGATGCCTCATGAGTGTTGACGGAATACGTATGTATTCCTAATTCATGTGGATTGATGATTTTAAGTATATATACTTATTGCACGGGAAGTTTTAAATGATAAGATAAGCTGTACGCTTGCATTTTAAAAACGTAAGTTATATTGAGTACATAATATGTAACATATTTCATATGTGTTTTTTTCTTTATTCAGTGAATACTGGGGTAACCCAAACTTTGCCGGCGTTTTGTACAGAGACATACCTAATAAATGCTTATACTGGGCCTTTGAACCAGTGCATATTTCTACACTAACTCTAATGTACATGCTGCCTTGTGGCGAGAAAAATTACAGAAATCTAAAACATTAACTTTCCGACATTGTTGACAAGTGTGTGGTGAACCAAGATTATTTGTTGAGAGAAGTTGTCCACCGGTCATCTTCCTAATTAAGGGAAAACTCGTGTTCTAACATTGTGTGCTCGTTTAAGCCTAATTCTTACCTCGTGAGTCAAGTGACACTAACTTTAGTCTGAAATAACTATCGCATGAAGCAGACGCTCCCCGGATCCATTTTGATGAAACCAACAAACAAATCTGCAGAGCTGGGATCCGCTTCATTAAACGACAGTAACAGATAAAAAGTGTGTGAGTGTCCCAAAGTTTGCGCCAGACGGCGAACGACCGCACGATTGTAAGTATATCAGGGCCCTGATGAAAGAACCGAGTGAAAGTAGACTGAAGGATGTTCTTTGTTTGAGTCACCCACGTTGTAACTTCCTTTTATGCAAGTTATTGCTAACAATATGTACCCTTAGAATAAAGCAGAGTATCAAGTCTGTCCATACCTTAAAAGGGGGAAACCATAGACTCACTGTTGCAAGTGGAACTTATGGAAGGGGAAGTAATCTTTAGAATGTTTTGAACAAATTAAATTTCGAGTTGCAACGCTTGATTAAGCGGATACTTGTTTGACTTTAGGATAGAATTATCTTTTCCTATTTTTCGAGTGACAGAGTACAGATAAGCGTGAGAACGCTGTTTAATCTCAAGTGTTGAGATGTGTTTATTCTGTACTGTTTTGAGTCATGTGAATAGCTCGCAGCTAGTCTGCATGTGTTATCGAGAGCGGTGTTCAAGACAGCCGAATCTCGTGACGGGTTTTTTTTGGCGGGACTAGTGTGTGATTTGGGAGTTGTGTTTTGGGCGTGGACCGTTTAGGTCGAGTCCCAGTGTTTTTTGGATAATGTATGCCTACGTAGGATTTGAGAAAATGTCGACTTATATATTTCGCTGTGTGTACAGCCTATGTGATACACTGCAGTGAAGATTTGTTTAGGCCATATGAACCTTATTATAGCTGCCGTGTGATGCAGGCTTTATTGAGAATTGGAGTACTGTTTAGGCCATATGAAGATTATTATAGCTGCCGGGTGAGCATGTTTTATTGTGTAATGAAGATTTGTTTAGACTATATAACATTTAGACTTAGCGCCGTTATCAGCGGTGGTATCAAAGGCCTTAATAACATTAACGTATAATAACATTTCCGTGAGAAATCAGCAAAACACGCATGTATCATTTGGTGGTTTTCAGTTAACAGGATCTGACATTTACGACTATTCGCGTCGATAGCCTAAATGGCGTAGTTTTCGTATCATTGGATATCATTTAAGATGTGCCTGTGTGGCGTATACGATTAAGAAATTGTTACCTCTACAGTGATATGTACTTGAAGCAAGAGGATAAAATGAAGCAAATTTTGTCCACCAGACCATAACATATCTAGAGGATCAGTCACTACAAGTTGAAAATAATACATATGACTTTCACGTGACAAGAGTGTAGAACACTTGACTTTGTTATAATTAGCCCTATGTGGGCGTGCCTTGAATCTCCTGTACTTCAGAACTTTGACCTAGTTATTGTCTGCCTGGGTGGCGCATTTGAGAAACAACGCACGCTTTATTTGGTAGTATGCAACTTTACACCAGTAGCAATTGACGTCGTATTTCATGCCTATAGACTACAACAACGTCTGCAGTGGTCAAGGAAGTTCAATTAGACTTGGACAGTATTTGTACCAGCATTTGTACGGGTTGTGACGGATTCCTGCAATATTCGAGTTACCTGTGCCAGTTATCACCATCACAAGTTCAAGATGTTATGATACACGGAGTTGCCGTGTACATTTCAGACTACAGAAGATTTAAGAGTTGCACTGTGTGCTGTATTATGGTTCCTGTCAACTTGTGCATTGTTAAGCACATATCATATTGACGAAATTACCTGAAGAGAAACGAATCAAGTTCCAGTGCTTTCCCGCAGTGGAGGTTTTAGCAGTCTATGTGATATCCAGTGTCGTGGCGGAAAGGAACGGGATCATTGACAGATAAGTGATTTTGTCTTGTGTAAATTGTGTCACTTCATATATGTCACTGGGCCTCCCTAATTGCTCATTCTGTTGTTATTGTTGTTTATGTCTAATTTGACATATGATTAAGATTTTATGCATAGGGGTTAATGGCTGTTGACATATGTCGATTTTCCTGATAATGATGTGACTTGAAAAAGGTGCTATAAAAAGGAATTGGTGATACAGAATTGAGGAATAAGCTCATTTCTTGACAAATAGTTAACTTGGTGATCTGGAAAGGTGATTGTCCCAACTTTTGTAGACAGTAATTTGTCATAACTATAAGTGATTACTAGATATATTTGATTAAGTAAGTGAATCACTATGGATGATGATGATATAGATCCTGAGGATATGAGACCTGTATTGGCTTATTTGTGGGAAGAAGGTAGAGATTATCAAGAATTAAAAGGCCCACAGCTTGAGGAACATGTGATAGACAAATTTTTGGTCAATGCGTCAAGCGCCCTTAAGTATTTTGCTGAGGAGAATTTTCACTCTCATCCTCATCTAAGGATGGCTAAAGATTTAGCGCAGTTACTGGTTATGGATCTTCGATTGTTTTCGCACAACTGTATAGGTGTTGAACGCGATCAAATAATGAAGAGTATACGTAAAATAATGCTCAACGACATTTCTGTTGATCAGAAAAAGAGGTTAGAAGATGAGGAATTAAGAAGAAAAAAACAACAAAGGGAAAACTTCTTAGAGGGTACCGCTGAAGTGAGTAAAGTACATGAAACAGTGTCTAGACTTACGGGTGAATTGCAAAAGTCAAACTCAGAACTTGCTAGTGTGCAGGCAAGTTTGGATTTAGCATTGTTGAAGATAAAGCAATTGGAAGTCCAGATGAAAGATAAGCAAATTGAGGTAGAAAATATTACACAGGAGGTCCAACAAAATAAACAGATTTATGAGAATTTGAAAGTTGAGACCGATAAACGTGATAGAGATTATACAGAGTCACTTCTTGATTTAATGGATGATATTGCGAATCTTGGTCTCCAACAGGAAGAAAAGAATGAGATGATTCCAGAAAAGATTGATGAGCTTAATAATAGGAATGATTATATTAAGATTCAGTCACTACAACTAGAGCTGACTCAGTTGAGAGCAAATAAAGAACAGTTAGAGAAAGAGACTTTAGTAGAGTTGATGGCTGAGAAAGAGAAGGTCGCTAAGATTGAAAATTTACTAGCAGAGCAAAGCTGCAAAGTTTTAAGAGTTGAGAGTTTAAACAAGAAATTACGTGAAGAGATCTCACATAGAGATGTGGAGATTGCACAGGCAAGGAAACGGGTAGATGGCCTGCTTGACATCGTCTTAATTAACAATATGTGATCTTCTGTCAATGTTGACAATGATAGACAGAAAGTTGCGAAAAGTCAGCCCCATACACTTTTTGCTCATAGAGAGGTCATTCATGGTAAAGACAGATCTTTTCGTGGTAAATATAACTTTAGAAGTTCTAATATTACTGATAATTCCAGTAATAATTCTTGGCGTCAGACCAACAAAGATTCTTGTGTAACAGCCAGTTCCGTTGGTCAGGAAAAGAAAGGTGATATATTTCAGGTCAAGACTCTTAAGAGCAAACATTTCTCTACTATTGGAAATACTCAGAAATTAATAGCGGGTGTTGAGACTATTACTACTTGTTCCAAAGATGAAACCTATATGCGGAACAATAGAGATACTATTGTTTCTGACAGTTGTCAAACTCAGCACAGTCAGTTTGAAACAATTGGTAAATATATTCCCATAGGGGAAAAGAAAAACAGTTCTAGTAAGAGAGATAACCCCAAGATTAAACAGTACCAAGGGAGATCAGTAAATAATAATTTTTCCTCTCGTAGATACTGTAGACAATTTAACAAATCTCAAAGTTTTGATTGTAAGAATGTTGGAAAGTATAATAGAGATTATAGCTTTTCAAATGTTGCTTTACATCACCAGAGTAATGTTCCTCAACAAAAGACTAAAGTCATTATTTGTAAACAAGGCAACGGTAATAATAAGTATTTTGATCATAGAACAAATAATAAGCGCAATTGTGCTAATCTTGTTCAACATGAGCCCAGAGTCATTTATAATCAAGGTAAACAGAGTAAAAATAACAGTGGATGCTTGAATACTATTGCTTGCTCTGCTTGTTGTTGTGAATATAACACGTTGTTTCAGCCTACGGCAGCGGCGACATTCAAGGTCGGTCATGTTGTCCCCAAGTATTCTGTGACATCTACATGTGATAGGAAGAGCTAGTGACATCGTGAAGAGACCGGTGCTTTACACAAGCCGGTGCTGGGTAATTGTAAATGTGATTTCTACGTTTTTCTCATTAAATTTCACTATTGAGTAAAATGGAAATTTTATTTGTATTTGTTGACAGAAGCTACGTTGCGATAAGAGTCAAGGCTTCTGCGACATATTGACGGTCAGAAATATAGGTCAACTTTCCACTCGAGTAGTCAACCGAAACCTGTCAGCGTCAAACTAAAATCTGAGGTGTTGCTTACTGAAGGTCAAGCATGTTTACAAGAGAGTGGGAAATTTTGCGGCTTATTTTTTTTTTTTTTTTTTTTTTGAGATAGTAAATATTTTTGTATTCTATATTAGTACATGACATGTTGTTGTTTTGAAATAACATATAATTTTGTTGTAATGATTATTTCTATGCATCTTTTGATTGCCATAATTTTTTTTAATTGTTGTTATTTTTATGTCGGTAGTTTGATTACATGTTAATACATTTTTATGCTATTTATATATTAATGTGAAAATTTGATTTTTCCAGAACTTGATTTCTTGCCAGTCAGGCATGCAAATTATTTTCTTAGCAGATTATTTTTGTAGATATTTTTATAGAACCTTTTGCATATTTCATATTAGCAACAAAGTGTAGATTTATTTATAATGTATATCTTATCGATTTGAGTAAGAGATAAAGTTATAGCTAAATAGCATTGTACTGAGCTGAACGTAATTGTCAGCAGAAAGAACTTAAAGGATAAATTAAATTTACATGTGTTGATTTAAAGGTTTCTTCGAGATAGGATTTTTCTTTTATATTTCACTCATTTTGTTAAAATATTGATTTCATTATTAGGTTTTAGTGGTCTTGAATTACTTAAAAATTAAATACTGTTTTTATGTAACTTATCGTAAAAAAATATGTTTGTACGGTACTGTTGAAAAAAAATGATTTTTTTTTTTTGGCATTGTAATTTTTTGTTGTGTGTGCCAATCATTTGACTGCGTGATATCATTGATATGTAGATTGATTAGTTCTTGTAAAAAGTTGTTTTTTATTATGATGTATTTTTTTATTTTAGCGCTTGATTGTGAGTTGGTCGTATTAGTTATAGCAATGCTATTACTTGTTTGTTCGATGCCTATAATTTATTTATTTTAGTTTTGTATAACTCTTGTAACTTGGTTAAATTACTTATTAGGTTTTGTTTAGTTATAAATTATTTTTTGGTGGTGTTAGTATAGATATCCAACGGGCTGATCACCCGTTTGCCAGTCACTTCGATTACGGAAACAACAGCAAATGGATTGATTTGCCGTTGCCCTAAAGACGCCAATAGGTGTGATGGGAAACAATGGCAAAGAAAACCTATCTGCTGTTGCCCTAAGACGCCACTAGGCGTAATGGCCACTGACTGCTTTGACGGTCGGTGGCTAAGGACGGAAGAAGAAGAAGTATAGATATACTTTGATATTTTGTGTTGTGCCTTTCGATCATGTTTATATATTTATTTATGAATAGGTTATCTGATCAAAACATTTATTAGTATGTATTGTTATTGACTTTCTCTGCGTTCGTGCCTTTGCTTTCCATCTGTCTTTGTGTCGTGAAACGAGTGTAAGCCGTTGTTGTTCACCAATTCTCTGCTAGACTGGAAACCTATTTGGAAAAATGGAGTAGTTTAGGAAAGTGTCAGGATCTGAAAGAAATGATAATGATGGAGCAAGTGAAAGAGTCCATGCCTCAAGAAATGAGGAAGTTTATCATGGAACAAGGAGCAGAGAGATTGGAAGATATTGTAACTGTTGCTGAGAGATATCAAGCAGCTCAGGCAGAAGTATTAGGAAATAGGAAAAAGCAGGATGAAAACTTCACATCATCACAAAACTATACCAAATATGAACAAAAAGACCATACCACAAGGAACAAACAAAGATTTGACCAAAAGGACAAAAACCCTCTAAGATCGGATAAGACACCTTACCGGAAGGAAGGAAAGTGGTGTAAAACTTGTCTAATGAGTAACCACAATACTGCAGACTGCAGAAGGAACAACCCTCCTTATTACGCTGCGTGTCTCACAACAGGGAACAAGGGAAGGAAGGAACTGGCAGGTAGTCAGAATGACCTCCATCATCCCCCTGTCTGTGAGGAAGTGACATGTAATGGCACTAAAATTCAGTGCTTATATGATTCAGGTTTGGAATTCGACTCAGTCGTGAGTGCAACCCTTGTGCACCCTGACCAACTTACCACAGAAACAGTGGACATACAAGGGGCAATGCAGGGAACTGGCACTATGACACTTCCCATAGCAAGGATCAACGTGAGAACTCGCTATGTGGAAGGAGTGATAAGAGCAGCAGTGAGTGATGATCCTATATACCCGCTGGTAATAGGATGTAAATATGTCTTTTTGGGTGACCCAATAAAACCTGTTGTCATGGCAGCAAACCATACCAGGTCGAGCACCAAAAAGGAGGAGGGAGATCCACTAAACATTCATCGTACAAAGATGAAAAAGGCTCAAACAGCAGATAGCACATTAAAGCCTTGTTTTGGCAAATTGCCAAAGGCCCATAACCCTCCAGAGAAAGGAGACTACTATATGGAAAATGGCCTACTCTACAGACAAGCTGGAAAAGGACCTAAAGGGCATGGACAGCTGGTAGTGCCAAAATTCTATAGGGAGGAAATTATGGAGCAAGAGCATGCTACATCAGGCAGTGGTCACAGAGGAAAAGGGGCCACTGGTCAAAATATAGCATTGCGATATTACTGGCCAGGAATAATTGAAGACATAAGTCGATATATGAAATCCTGTTCAGAATGTAACCAGGTAACCTCATTCAGAAGCGTAGACCAGTTACAGGACCTAGGGAAGCATTGTTGCGGACGTAGGCCCACAAAGAAAATACACAAGAGAAAACAACAGGTAGATGCAGTGATAAAGAGAAAACAAAATCACAACAAGTCTACTGTTACACCAGTAACCATGGCAACTCTCCGTATTGTACAGAGAGGGGACGAGAGACATCCCACCCCGACTAGATATTTGTCAGAACACCATGGCCTGGATCATTTGGAAAATTTGGTTAGTCAGCAACCAGTATTAAAAAAGCTGCAGAAACAAACCCGAACCAAAGGAGGTAGGAACCAGGGCTGTACCAAACAGTTGAGGGAGACAGGCCCAACTTCGGTATACTGCCCCTTACAATAGAAATAGGTGTGGGTCCGGCAACGTTGTAGTATTGCCGTCCCCATACACAGTCCACTGGAAGCATTGCTGCGGACATGGACTGAACAATAGCAAGCACAAACACTCAAGGATGAGATTGACTATCTCTTAAAAGAGAATTATTTCAAAGTCTGAATCTCCCTATAGCTCAAGTGTGGTGCTATTAAGGAAACCGAGTGGTGAACACAGGTTATGTATTGACTACCGGAAGCTTAATGCGATCACAGAATCTCAGGTGGACCCATTACCTGACACCAACCAGCTATTCTCTACACTGAGTAAGGCTAGGTATTTATCGAAGGTAGATCTAAGCAAGGGATACTACCAAATACCAGTGAAACCAGAAGTTAGGAAAATGCTGGCATTTAGTACATCAGACGGACACTACGAGTTTAATGTACTACCCTTTGGGCTGAAAAATGCTCCCAGTATCTTTTCAAGAATGATGAGGAAATTATTGGAACCTCTACAAAATCCCCATATCACTAACTTTATGGATGACATTCTTGTTGCTACAAACACATTTGAAGAGCATATAGTAGCGCTCTCCATGTTGTTTGACAGACTGAGAGCCACTGGATTGATTGCACGTCCAACCAAGTGCTATATCGGTTGTAAGGAGTTGGAATTCTTAGGTCACACTATTTCTACAGGTCATATGTCTCCTGACCCAAAGAATATAGAGAAGTTAAAGAAGGCACCCAGACCTCAAACGAAGAAAGATGTGAGATCATTCGTGTCTTTATGTGGGTTCTATCAGAAGTACATACCCCACTTTAACTCTCTGTGTGCACCATTAACCAACTTAACGAAGAAAGGACAGCCTGACAAAATCCAATGGAATGCTGATTGTGAAAAAGCTTACACAGAGCTAAAAGCAAAACTCACCAGCAAACCAATCCTTACACTACCCGATATCACACAGGAATTTGTATTAAGGACGGACGCTAGCAGTATAGGTATTGGTGCAACTCTCTTGCAGAAATCAAAAGCCCAGCCGGAGGAACTTTTACCAGTCGCCTACGCCAGTAGGAAGCTGAATGCAGCTGAGTTGAATTACTCGACCATAGAGAAAGAATGTTTAGCTCTAATTTGGTCCATCAACAAATTTTTCACCTTATCTGTATGGGACACACTTCATTGTCCAAAGCGATCACCAACCTTTAACATTCTTGGCTGCATCTAAAAAGCTAAATTCGAGATTGTTAAGGTGGAGTCTGCTTCTGGCGCCTTATTCCTTTACCGTGAATTACATTCCGGGAAGAGACAATGTAGGAGCTGATTTTTTAAGTCGACACCCTAGTACTCTGGAAGGACAGACGCAAAAGGATTAACCACAGCAGGGGTTTACACGTCAGCTATGACAAGTCACAGCTAGGAAAGGAGGGGGCTATGTCGTGAAACGAGTGTAAGCCACTACTTGGTTAATCACTATGTCGAAATACAGATTTGCTTCAACCAATCAACGATTACCGTTCACCAGTCTCTGAAACAGAATAAATTATACTGTTCACGCAGTTCACGCAAGATGGCGGCGAAAAACTGAATAAAATTAGGCGGTATGAGCAAAAGACGAAACCGGAGGAAACCAATCAACTTGCTCCGCCAGGAACCAACCGAAAGCTTTCCTTAAGTATTTACCTGCCTATATAATCGGGCGGATTTTATGCTAACCACGCAACCCCGAACTTGACGCCAGAGATACTGACTGAAGAGGAAGAAGCTGTCACCTTGATTTGTTGCTTACCTGAGGGCATCGACCTGCAACCTACTTCACTAGTCGAGTCAAACTGGCCTTTTTTTTTTAAATCTTGGAGGGTAAATATAAATTTACGATAACCTTTAGGAAAAGAGGCTTACAGCAGACCTGTATATATTTAATATATTTTGGTTCACTGATTGTATCTTGGGGAAATTTAGTATAATGATTGTATTTCCTATTATGATTGAATAGACGAAGACTAATAGGACTCATACCTCAATCTATTGTCAGTCTATAACTTCAGTCTATTGTCTCTGATAACTCCAAACTGCAATATAACCAAAACAGTTCTTGTTAGGACTCAATCTATTGTCTCATCTAACGCCAATCTATTGTCTCCTATAACTCCCACCTGATATATATAACCAAACAGTCCTCGTCGCATATATTCCTATCATAAGAACATAACATTATTGTTAGGATATATGTTACCAGCTTGTATAGCACTCGTCAGAGGGGGCCTGGGATTATAGGGGGAAGGACATTGTTGTATCACACCTAGGTGTACATATTATTGGATTTATTCATGTATTGATTTATATTATGGGATGTATTAATGTATTAAATGTATTCATGTATTGAATCTATATTATTGAATGTATCCATGCATTAGTTTATCAGAAAGAATGTTTTGCAAGTAGACACCTGTCTTGTCTCGCTATTGCTAAATCATACTGAGCCATGTTGTCATTCATCCCACATGCAGACACTGAGACACGCTCATATCATATACAATAGAAATAGGTGGGCTTGAGGACAGAAATTAGCCCCTATTTTTCCTTGTTACAGGTTTCATTTTTGTTCTAAAAACCTGAGGTCGTATGTTCGAGTCAATCCCGCTGCCTGGAACTTCACAGGAGCATAGAGATTGTACAGAAGCTACATCTTTAGTCCCCCTCAGTCTTGGGTGGGCTAAAGTAACAAGCCTCAGCAGGAGTTGTGTGACCCAAACTAAGGAGAACAGAACGTTTTAAGAGATGAGTACCCCGTAGTACCATTTCTGTCGGCATTGTGAGCATAGAAACTGTCAGTGATGAGAAAGTGAAATTAGCATAGCAAGAGACAAAAATAACAACATAGCTGATAAGTGTTATATCCTTAATTAACAGCACAGCTGATATAATTTTTGTTCCTATAATTGGAAAACTTGTAATATTTATTTACATATATATATATATATATATATATAAATATATATATATATATATAGATATATATATATATATATAGAGATATTTGGAAATCATCTGTAAACTTACAAATTCAGTACATTCCCTGTTTTTCAACATTCACCCTTCAGCACAAGAGTAGATAGTGTATATACGAAATAAATACTTAGGAAATTGTATTTGAAGCCTTGTCAATTTTATCATTGTTAAGCAAAATCTGTTTCCTTGTTTTTTTTAATATCACAGTTAGTTACACAGCGGAGGTGGCGCTTTATGTCGGTCTCCTCTCTACTATTGTTTCGAGATCAGAACATTCACAGCCGTAACTAATTTGTGATACCAGTAGTCCTCTCAGACACTGGGACTTCACCATTTTCTGCAGAAATTCTATTTCTGTAATTGTTAGTACTATACTGATCCAAGAGCCAAACAAAACCTCTCGCCACACTTTGGTAACTATTCTTCATTTCATTCATTTTTTTCTGTTGTCTTTTCGGTATGGATTTCATATCTTGTTTATACTTTCGTACCTCATCTTCGTTTTACTTGATTCTATTTGTATACTTTGTCTTATTTCAACACTTATACTTCTATTCTTTGTATTGTTGGAGTGGTTATATGACTTGATATAACATATCTACTTATGATAGTTGTATTTATTTTACATGTAATTGTCCAACTTAATTATGAGTATATAGTATTGTTGAGTTCTTACTTTCCTTTTTTACAGATCATTCTTCTTTTGATTGATCTTGTGTTTTCTCTTTCGATCGGTTGTTGTCGGTTTGGTTTGTACTAAATATACGTATACTTGACTTAATTTTGGAACTGATCATATTTGTATATTTAGCTAATTACTTTTTATACTTAGCTGATTGTGCTGTATGCTTTAATTGCTACTTTACACTTTAATGCTGATATTTGTTGTAGATATAATTTTGATTTAAAATAAGGTGTTTTTTGTAGGCATACGTTAGAGCTTCTTTTTCTTCTAATTTTTGTTTTTGGGAGTTAATTTTTTTTCCAAAAAAATGATAGAATCATTTTTTTTTTCCCGGAGCGGGTGGTAACTGTTGCAAGTGGAACTTATGGAAGGGGAAGTAATCTTTAGAATGTTTTGAACAAATTAAATTTCGAGTTGCAACGCTTGATTAAGCGGATACTTGTTTGACTTTAGGATAGAATTATCTTTTCCTATTTTTCGAGTGACAGAGTACAGATAAGCGTGGGAACGCTGTTTAATCTCAAGTGTTGAGATGTGTTTATTCTGTACTGTTTTGAGTCATGTGAATAGCTCGCAGCTAGTCTGCATGTGTTATCGAGAGCGGTGTTCAAGACAGCCGAATCTCGTGACGGGTTTTTTTTGGCGGGACTAGTGTGTGATTTGGGAGTTGTGTTTTGGGCGTGGACCGTGTAGGTCGAGTCCCAGTGTTTTTTTGGATAATGTATGCCTACGTAGGATTTGAGAAAATGTCGACTTATATATTTCGCTGTGTGTACAGCCTATGTGATACACTGCAGTGAAGATTTGTTTAGGCCATATGAACCTTATTATAGCTGCCGTGTGATGCAGGCTTTATTGAGAATTGGAGTACTGTTTAGGCCATATGAAGATTATTATAGCTGCCGGGTGAGCATGCTTTATTGTGTAATGAAGATTTGTTTAGACTATATAACATTTAGACTTAGCGCCGTTATCAGCGGTGGTATCAAAGGCCTTAATAACATTTAGTGAGGAGCGCAGCAAAACACGCATGTATCACTCACTCATATGTATCTGTAACTCTTTGGGGTTATCACTTTCTTCTAACGGGACTGTGAGCTATATATATATCCAGGGGAGGACCATACAAACGGGTCTATCACTATTGTAGCATTTCTTGATTTTTATGACTATGTGTACATGCTTTTGATGTATTTTATATGTTGTTGTTGCTGTCATTTTCGACGGAGTCATCTGTCCAGTTATTTGCTTATGTTTGTATCATAAGAATAATTGTGTCTTTACCTGCGATGTCAGGTTGATTAGGGGTTGTCTTCCCTTGTTTATTCATTCATTGTGTTTGACCTTTAGGGTCAGAGGTTGACAGTTCGGCGTAGGCCTATGGGAAGGTTTTTTAAGCGGGAGTGAGATATACTTCCGGGAAGCCGGGAGGTCCTGTTTTTCTGAAGGGACCAAGAGTCCATTGTTTTTCGGGGAGAATCTTCGAAGTAACTGCTATGGCAGTTTTCCCCAGTGAATCTCTGTGCGTCGGGATGACGACAGAATTCCTTGTTTAGTTCTGAGGATTCATTTTCCAGGTAATACCGACCTTTATGCATTATTACGCTTTTCGGTGGCAGAACATGTAAAGGATTACCTAGGGTGAACAGCAGCTCACTGATCCGCCATTTCAGAACTTATATATTTGTGCTCGAGGTAGCCATCCAAGACTGTTAGTCTTATATTGTCCAGAAATCCAGTGACGAAGATATATTGTGGGAGCCGCAGATTGGCGGAACTTCTACCTACAATAAGTATTACTGCAGGGTTGATGATAACCTATTTAACAGAAGTACACGGCCGACGTCAGAACGAGGCCTGTGCTTTCGGCTATTATACTACAGCCTGATATGTGCAATTGGCAGGGAGTGCCAAGTTGCACCTATGTGTCCAAGTGACTAAGGCATCTGACGCGTTTAGTCAGAGACGCCAAGGGCGACGCTACGAACTGTCATTATTGAAGAACTTTGCTATTGACCATGCACGTCTATTCTGATGTTTACCTTTTTGAATGCCAAATGTATACCTATCGATGTCAGGTCAGCATGACCTTGTTACACTGACTGTTCCTGTTGATACTATGTGTGTTCCCGTCAATAAATGTCTTGAAACATGCCTGCAGTGTCAAAGCATCCTTGATTACTGCATGTGAGAGTATGGGTTGCAGGATCTACATCTATACGAGCCTAAACACATTCGCGCCTTCATTCGCACCCACACTCAATTCATCATACGCTCGCACTACACATCTAACAACATGTATACTGTCTTGGGCCAGTGATCACCTCAACAAGAAAAAAAAAGACAGTTACATTTCTGGTGGACCAGTTACGTGGGCTCTTATGATACATTTCTTGTCGCCAATGTGGCCTAGAAACTTACATTTCTGATGGACCAGATCTGTGGGTTTAAAAAGAACAGAGCGAGCATTTGACATTATTGTTGACATTTATGGATCCAGAAATTTACATTCCTGGTTGGCTGTTACATGTATGATGTCTCCAGTTTTGTCGAGAAAGTTACAAGAAGGACAAGTACACATTACACTTCTGATCTGTGGGTCTAAGCTACACACGGGACAGCCGTAACACACAGCGCTAATTCTACACTTGCAAGTTTTGGCTACAACAGGACAGATATAGGTCATCAACGGTTGACCCAAATAAACAGTACGAGCATTTATATTATAATGCTACATAAAGCATAACAAGACATGTACTGAAGTTAACTACTAGGCATTTGCTACGTGGACCATAACTGCATAGAAGGCGGGTTCCTATTGTAAACAGTACTGCTGGTTGTTACACGTTTCATTCAACAACAGACTTTTCTAGGTCAGAGCATTCAAGCTACATTGTTGGAGGTCAAGTGTCTGTAAACAGTACGTGGAAATAGTAAACATTCAATGTGCAAGCCCTAATTTGAGAAGGTCATAGTAACTTTGGTTCGTGAATACCACTTTATGTTACAGTGGATTTGACGTTCAGTGCGCGTTTGACATTTCGTTTCTGTGTTCGCAAGGAGCAAGGAATTTATTTTAGTTTCAGCTGTGACTGAACTTGTTCTGCAACACATTGAAATTGATTGCTATATGTTTATGTTACTTCTACTGTTTTTGGTGTATTTTTCTGCGGGTTTTTCGGTTGGTGGGTCTTACGGTAAATATGCCACTTGATCGAGGCTTACTGTAAGCGTTCTGTAGGTGCAAATTTTCTTAATTTGGAAATTTGCTAGTGACAATTGGTCGCTATTGATGTTAGCTGTGATGTAATTGTACTTAACGTTGTTTTTGTAATATTTTGTCTGTTTTTCAGTTTTGATTGTCGATTTGTTTTGTTTGTATTCTGTAGGTCTCTCCTTTCTTGTGTATTTCTCTACACATTTTTGGTTAAAACAGTGTTGCCATTTGTATTGTTTTGTATTTTTGTCTTTGTATTTTTTTTTTTTGGTTGTACTACATTACTGTCATGCACAGTCTACATACACATACTTGGTCATGTTTTGATATTATTGATAAGGTAGACTCTTCATATAGAGTTTGTTAATAAAATATTATTATATAAGATATTTATACAAGTTCTTTGATAAAAGACTTGTTATCTACAAAGATTGAGACAAGGTGAAATACATATTCAAGTTCTTTATAAAAAAGACTTGTGCCCATAGTGAGTGGGATATAAGGGAATTTTTTTTCCACAGGTACTCAGGTGATTTTTTGGGTACATTATAAACAAGAGGAACATACAAAGTCTTTGTCTAAGACTAAGACAGTAAAGTGAAGTGAGTATACAAGTCTAGCATTTCAGACTTGTCTCCCATTGAAGTGGGATAAGGTAATTTATTTAATTTTTTTTTCAGGTTTCTGATCTCATTAGACAAGATGTCTACATTGGACTACTTTATTACACAAGGGAGAGCCCTTGATAAGACTGGTCAACAGTTAGAACAATGGGCTGTTGCTCAGTATGACAAAGCATTAGCTGCAGAAGAGAAAAAAGCTCAGGCTGAAGAGAAAAGATTAGAAAGAGAAGCTGCGGCGGAACAAAAAAGGCTAGACAGAGAAGCTAATATTGCTGCTGAACAAAAGAAATTGCAGATGCAGGTGGAGGAAAGGAGATTTGAAGCTGAACAAAAGAGATTAGACAAAGAAGCTGAACAAAAGAGATTAGACAAAGAAGCTGAACAAAAGAGATTAGACAAAGAAGCTGAACAAAAGAGATTAGACAAAGAAGCTGAACAAAAGAGATTGCACAAACAAGCTGATCAAAAGAGATTAGACAAAGAAGCTGCAGAGGAGAGGAAAGCTCAAGCTGAGGCTGAAATCAGAAAAATGGAACATGAGGAAAGAAAACAGAAGATGGAACTTGATGAAAAACTCGCAACTTTGGAGTTAGAGAAATTGAAATTGGCGAGTACGGGTGCTCAGCAAACAACTTCGAGTACGACAAGGGAGTTTGTAAGTAGGATTAAATTGCCTCATTTCAATCCTTTAAAGGATGACGTAGCAGATTATCTAGATAGATTCCAATTTTTGTGCGATACGCATAACATAAAAAAGGAAAAATATGTTGAACAACTGATGCCATTTTTTACAGGTGACACAGTGACTACTCTTATGACAATAGACGAACATGAGAGGACTAATTATGATGTTGTCAGGGCAGCATTACTAAAAAAAATATCAACTAAAACAAGAAGACTATCGTCTTCGTTTTAGGACAATGTTGCCAGAAAATGGAGTAGATTTCTCTGATTTTGTTACAAAGATACGTCGTACATTTACACGATGGGTTGAGTTGTCTCAGATTGAGAAAACATATGAAGGTCTAATGGACTTATTATTGCGAGATAAGGTTTTGTCATCTGTTAATGATTCTTTTCTTGCATTCCTTCATGAGCGTAAGCCTAAAAACTTAAAAGAAATGGAGGAATACTGTTGTCAGTATGCCACAGCACATCCCCATGCTACAGTTAGCAATTCTAAAGTGAAAGAAGGGTTGCCAGCTGCGTCGGCAACACCATATGGCCCTAATTTCAAAAAAAAATTTCAGGGTGCTCAACAAAATTGGAATAGGGGAAGTAATCAAAATTACACTCAGAAGCGGAGTAATCCAACACATGATGGTTCTTCGTCTATGCAGTGGAGACAAGATGGTAGTTCTCGTAATTTTAGTGGTAATAATTTGGACACTTTCGCAAAGGCTATCCAAATAATAACTATTCAAATTTTCGAGGTAATCATTCTCGACGTCAAGATTATGACGATGGTGAATTTAGAAACCGGGATTCAAACCGGAATGATGAGTACAATAGACAATATGATCACAATTACAGGGGAAATGATAGTCGAAATAATTACAGGGGAAATGATAGTCAAAATAATTACAGGGGAAATGATAATCGAGGTAGACCTAGGTTTAACAAGAAAAGACCTTACCAACAGGCAAACTCTGCACAACAAGAGTTTGATGGAGCCTGTAATACAGCAAATGATAGTGGTAACTCTAGGGCTATCACTGGTTGTGCTTTCGATTTTGGGAGAGCAACTGAATGCCCCCAATGCTTAACATTGTTTGACTCATCGACTGTATCTACGCTAAGTTGTGGTCACCCTCTTCCTGCTCTACCTGCTACAGTTGCGCATGATGGGAGAGGATCTCTCATCTTAGATAAAGGTCTAATAAATGATAGGCTAGTCTCAGTACTTTTCGATTCGGGATGTACTACCGTCGGGGTTAAGGAGTCTCTGATAGATCCTTGCTGTGCCACTGGAAAAACAATCAAATGTGTTACATTTGGTGGTACTATGGAAAGCTATCCTACTGCTATTATTAGGATTGACACTCCTTTCTTCACAGGAGATGTCCATGCATGTCTTCTTCCTAATCCTATTGCGGATCTTATAATCGGTCGTATTCATGGGGTTAAGGAATGCACCCCGCAACAAATTTCTAGTTGGGAAGAAAAAAACATTCAAACGGTCAATGCAGTGATGACAAGAGCTCAAGCTCTTAATCCCCCAACTTCATCTGATAATAGTAATGAAGTTGATAGCCAAGACGAGCACTTGGTGATTTCCCATGACTCGTTTGTTAAACGTCAAGAAGAGGATCCTTCTTTGAAGAAATACTTCCTTCTGGCAAAGAAAGGGGATCCCAATCAAAATACGAATCACAAATCGTATATTACTATGAAGAATGGTATATTGGTACGAATGGTACAACACTCGGACAAGTCTATGCATTCTCAAATTCTTGTGCCTAAGTGTATGAGAGCCTTAATTCTTCGGCATGCACACGATTCTCAGTGTGCTGGACACATGGGTTTTTCCAGAACTAAAACTAGAGTCCTTGCGTCCTTCTTTTGGCCATTCGTGAATAAAGACATCCGAATTTATTGCCGATCTTGCAAAATTTGTCAAGAGGTCAAGTCTAGGGGTCCGAGACATGCTGCTCCTATTCAGGCTGCAGATATTCCGATTCGGCCGTTTCAGAAAATGGCTATAGACATCATTGGTCCGTTCAAAATTAAGTCAGCCAGAGGACACCAATTTATCCTCACTTGCGTGGACATGTGCACGCGTTGGCCAGAGGCTATTCCTCTGAAGAGCATATCAACTGTCGATATCGCTGATGCTCTTTGGCTCGTATTTTCTCGTCTGGGATTCCCCGGAGAAATACTGTCGGATCACGGCACTCAGTTAATTTCGGACGTTATGTCTCAGGTAATGGCTACGCTAGACATTAAAAGGTCTCTCAGTAGTATTTATCATCCAATGTCCAATGGATTGGTAGAACGTCTTAACAGGACACTAAAGAACTTACTTGGCAAGATAACGGAGGATCATCCTGAAGATTGGGACAGGGTTTTACCTGCAGTCCTCTTTGCCTATAGAGAGGTTCCCAACGAGCATACAGGGTTTTCTCCTTTCGAACTTGTCTTTGGCGCGCAACCGCGCGGGCCAATGTCCTTGTTACACGATTTGATAACTTCCGATGATATTGACGATGATACACAATCGTCATATGAATATGTTATAGCTCTTAGAGAAAAGATTATCGAATCGTGCAGGTTAGCAACTTCATCTTCCGAATTTGCGAAAGAAAAAGCTAGGCGATTTGCTAATAAGAAAAGACGCCTACGTCAACTTTGTCCTGGAGACAAAGCATATGTCTTACTGCCCTCAAGAGAGAATAGACTTCTCATTTCTTGGAAGGGTCCATACACTATAGTCTCGAAAATTTCTGATGTCGACTATATTGTCGATGTGGATGGAAGGCATAAAACCTTCCATATAAATATGCTAACAGAGTTTATTGAACGTCCAGACTATTTACAGCCTATTTTCCAGGCGACGGACGACTCTCCAGTTCAACATGGTCACATCTCATCCCTGTCCGTTATACAGGATGAGGAAACTATTTTTTCTGACGTGAACTTACCTCTTCCTGCGATTCCACTTACTTCAACGGAATCGTGGAGAGACGTTACAGTCTCTTCCAACTTGTCTTTTGAGGAACAGCGTCAAGTATCCTCTACGTTACAATCATATCAGGATGTCCTTACCGACATTCCTGGACACACAGATGTCATAGAACATGACATCATACTTACTGATCGTAATCCGATCAGAGTAAGACCATACCCAATACCTATTCATTTTCAAGCACAAGTCGAGAAAGAATTGGATGAAATGATTCAACTACAAATAATTGAACCATCCACTTCAGCTTATTCTTCGTCGATAGTTATTGTTCGAAAGAAAGACAATAACATACGTCTTTGCGTTGATTATCGCAAATTAAATCAAGTTACGAAGTTCGATGCTGAACCTATGCCGTTATTAGATGATCTACTTATTAGACTTTCTAAAGCTAAATTCTTTACTAAACTAGACTTGTCGAAAGGTTATTGGCAAGTCCCACTGACGGAACACGCCAAACCTCTCACTGCTTTTTCGACACCTAGGGGTCTGTTTCAATGGAATTTTATGCCTTTCGGGCTTATGAACGCCCCAGCGACTTTCGTGCGCATGATGCGACGAATTCTATCAGATCGTGCAGATGTCATTGCATATTTAGACGACATCTGTCTTTTCAGTGATACTTGGGAAGAACACTATGTGGGTCTAAAGGAATTGCTATCTACTCTACGTGAGCATAGATTGACTGCTAAACCCTCTAAAGCTTTTGTTGGGTTTAGTGAAATTTCCTTCCTAGGTCATCGAGTTGGTCATGGTCTGTTGAAGACAGAGGACCAAAACATTTCAAAGATATTAAATATCTCGGTTCCGAAGACAAAAAAGCAAGTGCGTAGTCTCTTGGGATTGATACAATTCTATGGAAGATTCATTGAGAATCTGTCCTCCATTATGGCACCACTTTCAACGTTATTGAAAAAAGGTTCTCCTAATATGGTGCGTTGGTCCCAAGAATGCCAATCTTCATTGGATCAGGTTAAGAATTTGTTCTCATCTCATCCTATCTTAAGACTACCGACGATTGATAAGACTTTTGTCCTTCGTAGTGATGCCTCTTCCACTGGGATTGGAGCGGCACTAATGCAGGAATATTCAGGAACTCTGCATCCTGTAATGTATATTTCTAGGAAGCTGAATGCGGCAGAAAGGAATTACTCGGTTTTGGACCGTGAATTGTTGGCTATGGTTTGGTCCATTCTTAAGCTACAAAGGTTCCTTCTGGGCGCGCATTTCTTTATGGAAACCGACCAAAAAGCTCTTACGGCTATGCAAAGTAAGGATTTGAAGAGCTCGAGATCTACTCGTTATGCTATTGCTCTTCAGCCTTTCCATTTCACGGTGCGAGCTATCCGTGGTTCGGATAATGTGATGGCGGACATATTGTCTAGATGCCCACATGATTCCAGTTAAATCTTGTGTCCTAGTTTTTCCTGATATATTTTCAGACTTAGGTCTGTCCTTCATATCATAATATGTTGTAATACAAATGTATTTGGATGATGTTTAGATAATTTAACAAATTTCATTTTGTCCATCCATCAGTGATATGTTGCTAAAATAGCATTGACATTTGTATATTGCTATGATTATATTATTTAGTAATGTGTGATATATGATTGGTATTGCCAGCAACTTAGGTTTCTTGAATGGTATCCCTTAGTTTGTTTGGCTTAAAGGAAATATTTTCTCCTATGTTGGGAGATGATTTGTACCCTCTTCTATTGTACCTGATATTAGGTTCATTGTTTGCATGAGCACAGAAGTGATACTGGTGCTATCTTGCTCATGAACATATTAAAAAAAAAAAAATTGCATTTTTTTTTTACAGGGGGGTGGTAGTAATGTTGCTGTCATTTTCGACGGAGTCATCTGTCCAGTTATTTGCTTATGTTTGTATCATAAGAATAATTGTGTCTTTACCTGCGATGTCAGGTTGATTAGGGGTTGTCTTCCCTTGTTTATTCATTCATTGTGTTTGACCTTTAGGGTCAGAGGTTGACAGTTCGGCGTAGGCCTATGGGAAGGTTTTTTTAAGCGGGAGTGAGATATACTTCCGGGAAGCCGGGAGGTCCTGTTTTTCTGAAGGGACCAAGAGTCCATTGTTTTTCGGGGAGAATCTTCGAAGTAACTGCTATGGCAGTTTTCCCCAGTGAATCTCTGTGCGTCGGGATGACGACAGAATTCCTTGTTTAGTTCTGAGGATTCATTTTCCAGGTAATACCGACCTTTATGCATTATTACGCTTTTCGGTGGCAGAACATGTAAAGGATTACCTAGGGTGAACAGCAGCTCACTGATCCGCCATTTCAGAACTTATATATTTGTGCTCGAGGTAGCCATCCAAGACTGTTAGTCTTATATTGTCCAGAAATCCAGTGACGAAGATATATTGTGGGAGCCGCAGATTGGCGGAACTTCTACCTACAATAAGTATTACTGCAGGGTTGATGATAACCTATTTAACAGAAGTACACGGCCGACGTCAAAACGAGGCCTGTGCTTTCGGCTATTATACTACAGCCTGATATGTGCAATTGGCAGGGAGTGCCAAGTTGCACCTATGTGTCCAAGTGACTAAGGCATCTGACGCGTTTAGTCAGAGACGCCAAGGGCGACGCTACGAACTGTCATTATTGAAGAACTTTGCTATTGACCATGCACGTCTATTCTGATGTTTACCTTTTTGAATGCCAAATGTATACCTATCGATGTCAGGTCAGCATGACCTTGTTACACTGACTGTTCCTGTTGATACTATGTGTGTTCCCGTCAATAAATGTCTTGAAACATGCCTGCAGTGTCAAAGCATCCTTGATTACTGCATGTGAGAGTATGGGTTGCAGGATCTACATCTATACGAGCCTAAACACATTCGCGCCTTCATTCGCACCCACACTCAATTCATCATACGCTCGCACTACACATCTAACAACATGTATACTGTCTGGGCCAGTGATCACCTCAACAAGAAAAAAAAAGACAGTTACAGTTGTGATGTAAGTTTACTATGATAATTAAACTATACCTACATTTATTTCAGTGTGGTGGTCAGTTCGTTCCCATAATATCTATATGATCATTGTTATAGTTGTTCCCACGTCTGTGTGTCTAACTGTCGTCACTTGTATGTGCGGGCACGTGAGTGGATAGATATATATTAATATACCTATTTTTTATAGACTGTCTGACTCCTTTGGATCTGTTATAGAAGATAGGCGGAAAGAGAGAGAGAGATTCTCGATTTCCAGGACAGCCTCTATAAATTTCTACCATCTCATTCGTGGAACTCTATTTCTATTATCACATCTCACTGTGGCTATCACTCATTCTAACCTATTCAGAAGGGACCAACCCAAGTCATAATTTCCCTCTAAAAAATTTACGACAGTTCCATATGTTGCTTTTGAGTTGAAGAATACTCCGAGTGTTTTATCCAGGCTGATGAGGCAACTAAACGGTCCCTTACATAACTCAGCTATCACCAATTTTATAGATGACATCCTCATAACCATTGGAACCTTGAGGAACATTTAAAACCTCTGGACATGTCATTGAACAGACTCAGAGAAGAGTAATGGTGAACATAAATTGATAATCAGCAAGTAGACAGACAGCAGCACCTGTGCTGTTTATTAAACACAACAGGTGGTTGTCCTTGGATCGCAGAGGGTTGAGGCAGATTTCTTGAGTAGTGCCTACTTGAACTGACCCACCTGCAGGAAACCAGGATACCAGTAAGGCAGAGTGAACCTCATTTTGGGGTAATGCCGTGATTGTAAATACAGACAGGAAAGCTTCACCAAGTGGTTCACGCTTTTAAATGGGGGAGCTCTGTCGTGTTTTGGTCTGTCTTACACCACGGTCATATTTACCGCACGCAATACTATAGGAAAACGGACCGATATAAGAACCAATGAAAACACTCCTTTTTCTAGTGTGTATAAGGAAATCTTTTTAGGCTTAACATAGAGGCCCATTTTGTGTAACGGATAGTAAGAATTTATTTAATTCCTTAAGAACTAGAGATGTTTAAAAAGTAAAGATATAGATAGTTCAACAGCGGGGATGTTACTTAAGAGGTAGGTGCAAAGACTTCCTCGAATAGTAGTTCATTTAAAGAGAAAAATCGTTTAAATTGACATCTATACATCAGCGTAGTCCCCAATTTAGTTAGTTAAAGTCTGCATAGATTTAAATGCATTTTGCTAACTAAACAATTAGGTACTTGTGTCTTTTATCACCTACAGATTATAATTGTAAAAATTTAGTAGCCACACGAAGCACCATACTTTTTCTTAAATTCGCGCGAAAAATCTAACACCGTGTCATTCAATCGCCGTGTGAAGGCCGTGGAAGATGAATGTATTGGAGTTGTCAGATTTTACACGCAACAAACGTCAAAACGGAACACAGAGACACATGTTAGATTCCTACATGTGGGAATTTTTGTGGCGACATCGGAATAAAGTTCGTCAGTCGACAGTATCCTGCATGACATTACAGAATTTTGGCCTCCTCTTTAAATTGTGCTGCTACGAATGAACATGTGTATGTCCTGGTATGTGCATAGCTTCAGCGATCCTTGGTGATCTGTTCCCCTCACGGTCCTTTTTAGGGCCCAGAAAACTGCACCACGGTCCTTTTTATGGCCCAGAAAACCCACAAAACTGCACCCACCACGGTCCTTTTTAGGGCCCACAAAACTGCACCACGGTCCTTTTTATGGCCCACAAAACTGCACACACCACGGTCCTTTTAAAGGCCCAGAAAACCCACAAAACTGCACCACGGTCCTTTTTAGGGCCCACAAAACCCATAAAACTGCACCACGGTCATGTTTAGGGCCCACAAAACTGCACCACGGTTCTGTTTAGGGCCCACAAAACCCACAAAACTGCACCACGGTCCTTTTTAGGGCCCACAAAACTGCACCACGGTCCTTTTTAGGGCCCAGAAAACCCACAAAACTGCACCCACCACGGTCCTTTTTAGGGCCACAAAACCAACAAAACAGTACCCTGGCAAGAAATCGCTACGCACTGATCCTTTATTTGTTTTCGTCGCTGGGTGGGGAGGGGTCCCCTCGCTACGCACTGATCATTGTCAAATATTGACACAATCAGAGCCGGATTAACGTAGTAGCAAAAGTAGCATATGCTACGAGCCCCGCGCTTTTAGGGGCCCCGCGCCAATAAATATATACATAATTTTTTGGTCATCTTCTAATACGAGCGTTAAACCAATGATCTTGTGATTTATGCCATCTTTAGCGCCTTTTCATTTGGTGTCACGAAATTGTGAGAGAAAGAGCATAAGAGGGTGACTTAGTGTGACTCTTCGTTATTTTTATCTTAACTGTTTGCGGACGGAAGCAGTCATTTTCTTTGGATTTGTTGAAATTCTGTACACCTTCTTTTCTGCTTCTACCTACCGGTGGGGTCTCCTTTCTACTGCATTATGTGCTGGCGGTACTCATAATAAGTCCCATTTGCCCTTTGTGAAAAGACTCAGATACCAGGTGGTCCGCTCGGGCAGATGCAACAAAAGCACTTTTACTACAACTTATCTAAGAAATTCGGCTGATCTGTTCTGTTACGTGTGCGGATATTTTACCGATCGTGTTGACCAGAAAAAACTTTACACCATTACTAAAGAAAGCATATGAACTTTATTTCGATTCGAAAGTTGATGATGCAAATAAATCTTGGAAGCCAAATGCAGTTTGTTCGATACATTGGCAGGTTATTTACGAAAATCGCCGAAGCATAAGTCGATGCCTTTTGGAATGCCAGTAATATGGCGTGAACATACAAATCACACTACTGATTGTTACTTCTGCTTGACAAATATCCATGGTTTCACTTTTAAAACTAGAAAGTCTGTGGTTTATCCAAATATTGAATCGGTTTCGAAACCAGTGCCTCATGATCCAATCACGTGTCCGATCCAAGTAGCACCAGAACAATATCCGTTGGACGTAAATGAACCATCAGAAACTGATAGTTTACCTGCTTTAGAAACTAATTCTGACTCAGATTACATACCGGTGAATGATGGTGTTTACTTAATTAACCATTCAGAACTTTCAGATCTAATACGTGATCTCGCTCTTACCAAAGGACAAGCGGAATTACTCGGTTCGCGACTCAAAGAATGGAATCTTTTAGCGCCCAATACTCCGATATCTAAATTTCGTCATAGACACAGAGAACTTGTTCAATACTTTGAGATGGGTGATGACATTTGCTATTGCAAAGATGTAAACGGTCATGAGCACATAGTCAACGAATGGCGATTTTTCATCGATTCTTCCAAGACTAGTCTAAAAGCCGTGTTATTGCATAACAGAAATTTTTTTTCATCAATTCCAGTCGCCTACTCTGTTCATATGAAAGAAACTTATGACAATATGGCTATACGTTTGGAAAAAAATAAAGTACAATGACTACCAATGGCGGATTTGTGGAGACCTAAAGGTCATTGCAATTCTCATGGGCATGCAGACTGGGTATACTAAATTTTGTTGCTTCCGATGTGAATGGGACAGCCGCAACAGACAGGAACATTATACAAGAAAGGTGTGGCCTATCCGGGATCGTATGCAGCTCGGGCATAAAAATGTAATACGCGAGCCATTAGTTAACAAAGACAGCTTCATTTTACCACTGTTACATATAAAGTTGGAGCTCATGAAGAATTTTGTAAAAGCGTTAGATAAAACGAGCAAAGCTTTCACTTATCTTCGAGAAAAGTTTCCGCAAGTTAGCGATGCAAAGATAAAGGAAGGTATCTTTGTAGGACCTCAGATTAGGAAAGTTATTGCAGACAAACAATTCGAGAACTTGTTACATGGTAGTGAACTTCGCGCATGGATGGCATTCAAATCGATCGTCGATAACTTTCTGGAAAATCACAAATCTGTCGACTATGTTGCATATTGTTAAGCAGTGCATAGATGCATACAGAATTATGGGCTGTATCATGTCCCTCAAAATCCATTTGCTCGATTCGCATCTTGACTTTTTCCCTGACAACCTTGGCGAATTCAGCGATGAACATGGAGAACGATTCCATCAAGATATCGCCGTAATGGAGTCACGTTATCAAGGACGGTGGAGTGTGACCATGCTTGCCGATTATTGTTGGATGCTTAATCGCGATGTACCACATGCCATTCACCGACGAAAGTCGACTGCAAAGAAATTCAAGCCTACATAACTGTTATACTTCTTGTACGAATGATGTAATATTGTATGCGTTGTTAAAAAACTTCAATTGCGTATTTCTAGAGATCCCGACCTGATAGAGAAAAACGGTTTGCAGATTTAAAAACAGCGCATTAAAATTGACCAGAAAAACATAGAAATGTTAGAGAAAGAAAAAAAAAGTTTTTTTTTTGTTAGTCAGTGTTATCAGAAGGCAGAGTGTCGTCAACAGGCTCGTGGTCTACTTTCAACCATGATGAAGTTAGAAACAGGAATAATGATCATACTGTGGGATCAAGTATTACAGCGTTTTCAAATGACCAGTGCTTCTTTGCAATCTTCTGACCAAGATTTGAATACAGCTTGTGCACTCTATGAAACCCTGCGGGGGTATATTCAAGCTATGCGGTCTACTTTTGCAGACATAGAGCAAAAGGCCAAGGGTCTGACTGAGTGTGAACATTATCAAGTACAAACTCGAAGAAAACACAAACGAAATCGAGAGTATGATGATTTCAGTGGTTCCAGCACACTTGATGAATCTCAAACGCCTTCTCAGCAGTTTAAAATCCGAACATTTCTTGTCCTTATTGATAGCTTGCTCTCTGCCTTGTCAAAACTTGCCAGAAAGCTTATCAAAAGTTGAATGATGTATTTGGATTCCTTCGTCAGTTACAGTCGTTTACACCTGAAGAGGTGGTAACGAGATCATCGAATCTTATTTAAATCAATTATCCGGAAGAGTTTGGAAGAAAGTTATCGTTTGTGAACGAGAACTTGTGTGGAGTTTACAGAACTGTTGAAAACTGATCTTGCTTCTCATATTGGCACTACTCTAGACCATGTAGAGTTACAGTGTTACCGTTTGATAATTGACAATTCTTTGGAGTCTTGTTTTCCAAATGTAGAAATCGCCTTGCACATCTATTTGTCACTAATGGTAACCAACTGCAGTGGAGAACGATCATTTTCAAAACTGAAACTTATTAAAAAATGAACTAAGGAGCACCATGGGTCAAAAGAGATTGAACAATCTCACACTAATGAGCATTGAACATAAACTTCTGCGTGAAATTGATACATCCTATATCATCAACAAATTTGCTCATGCTAAATCAACTAAATGTAGAAACATTAATATTTAAACAATAATGTTGACTGTGTTGTTACTTTTGATAATGATAATTACTATGCAAATTACACATGTATGTGTTCAAATATATTTGTGTTGTTTTATTGTTTTTTTTAAATATAGGGCCCCTTTCTTAACATAATCTACAGGCCCCGTACTAGCTTAATCCGGCCCTGCTTGCAAACGGTTTCTGTCTTTTGTTTTTATAGCACTAAAAACGTAGGGAGGACCACAGCAAAATCAAAGCACTTAATACACCAAATCGATAACGCAGATCTGCGAACCACATGAAAATTTGCCGCGGACCATAAGTTGTCCGCTGGACCACGGTTTGGGAACCACGGCTCTAGTCACCCGTTCAACATTTTGAAATTTGTCATACAGCGCTTTTTTTTAATGTGTTGACTCTATCTCTCCTGTCTCGTTTTACTTTTCTTTGAGTTTTGTTTTTTATTAGTTTCATTCGTTCTCCATTTTACTCATTTTTAAATTATCCATGTTAAAGAGAGAGAGCCTAGATTGATAAGTCGCTCACCATTAAACTTTGACAAAAGTTTCCCTATGTGCATTCCGACCCGCTAATATTAGGATGCATGTCAAAGTATACAAGACTTGATAGCCTGGTAATACCCCTCGAGAATCATTCAAGTGCCTACATATATTCGTTACATCATAGTGTAGTTTAGAAACATGGACAATGAACAAGCAGTCAGAGGACAGAAATTGAGGCATTTGAGATGGTGGATATATAGAAGAGTGGGGTGCGTCTCATGGATAGAGAGGAAAACAATAAAGAAGGTCCACAGACAACCTAGGGATGAAAAGATAATTAATGACGGAGGTTAACATTAGACAGTAAAAAATATGTTGGCCTTGTAAAAAGACACAGCACCTTACTAAAGACCAGTAATAGGAAGGCGGAGTTTTTAAAGGCAAACGATTTGCAAGGGGAAGACCAGCGCTATTAGTGGAATGTAACATCAAGAGATGGACAAGAAAGTAGTCCATCACAATATCAAGCAGAAAAGGTCCAGAAGACAACACCGGAAGATCCATTGCAGCCGTATCTAAGCCTATTGATATATCTGTATGATGATGTGAATAGTCCCTTGTCGTTCTCATCCCCCCCCCCCCACCCTCCACGCACAAACTATGACCCCGCCCCCCCCCCCCCCACCCCAAAAAAAAAAAAATAATGCAATTTACATTGATGTAAATAGATGTCATCATTAACAAGGGACAAGTTTTCGAGAACTACACGTCCCCTTGTAAAATCGTTGAAAGGGTGTTCAAAAAGAGACATGAAAAGAGGTCGTAATATCTTTTTCATCACTGGCCCTACAGATCGCAAAGGAGCAAAGACCTTCAAAAACGCATGCAAAGTCCAACTGTACCGGGGCATCAGTTACAGCTCTTTACATTTCTTTCACATCGCTTTCACTTCTGTCTCCAGTTGACCTCTCCATAAACACCATATTCCCATGTGCCTCAATGGGAGTTGTAACAGGATCCTTCTTTACAGGACATACATAATATTTTCTTTATGCTTAATACATTTGTATTAAAATGTTATGTTATATAATCCGGGCCTGCTTGCCACCCCTACTTGCGGAAATGCATAATAAGACCTACCCCCCGCGCAGACACATTTTTCTTCCTGCACCCCTTATTGAGAATTGCAAAATAGACTAAAAATCCGCGAGGCTAATGTACGGAAAAGCCGTGTGGTCAATGAATTTCACAATGGTGAATAAAAGACACAAAGAACCCGTTGTGTA